>BSBK01003618.1:5000-445000 GCA_027943335.1 Chamaecyparis obtusa
TCCGTGTTTGGAATATATTTGTGCAAAAGGATTGTGGCCCATTTGCTTCTAGACTCCTTGTATAATCTCCATATTAGTTTTGCACCTAGTGCCATGTTCTGCCATTGAAGATTCTTGATTCCTAATCCACCTAAACAGATTGGTTTACACAAATTATCCCACTTAATAAGGGCTAGCTTTTTATCCTCTGATGGACCCTGCCAATAGAAATCTCTAAACATCTTATCTAAGCTAGTTTTGATATTGCCAGGGAGAGGTAGTATCGACATCTGATAAGTGGGGATGGCTGTCAGTACTGATTTTATCATTGTGGCCCTACCGGCTTTTGTAAGCCATTTCCCTTTCCAGCTTCCTTTTTTTGATTAGATGTTGGATAAAATTTGTTCCCATAACTTAGTGCTATGAATTCCCTTATCTAGGTGGATCCCTAGGTATTTGCAAGGAAATTTACCCAATTTATACCCCAGGATGTTGCATATCTGTTTCTCTTTGATTTCAAAAGTGTTAATGAAAAAGATTTCAGATTTACTTGGGTTAACTATTTGCCTTGATGCCTTCATATTTAAATGTAGAACTTCTTTGAATTCTCGCACTTCTCTACAGGTGGATTCTCCTGGGAGGATGGTATCATCTAAAAATTGTTGATGAGTAATATTAGGAACTTCTTCTGTGACTTTGATACTTTTGATTTTTCCTACTAGGTGGGCCTTGGTTATATATCGACCTAAAGCTTCAGCCATGATGACATATAGGAAAGGGGAGAGGGGATCACCTTGTTTGATACCCCGAGAGACTTCAAAGAAACCTTCAGGGGTACCATTAATAAGGAGTGAGATTCTTGGCGTAGATATACAACTGAAGATCAAATTAGTCCACTGTTTAGAGAATCCAAAAGCTTCTAGGCATTTGCAGAGAAATCTCCAGTATACTTTATCATAAGCTTTGTGTATGTCTATTTTAATAAGCATACATGCTTCTTTGTTGTATTGTGCTGTATGAACCAATTCTTGCGCTATAACGATACCATCAAGGATAGAGCAATTAGGAATGAAGCCAGTTTGTTCTTCTGAGATAATCGATGGCAGGAAGGTTTTAAGTCTATTGGATAAGCATTTGGAGAGGATTTTATAAATAGTATTACAAAGGGATATAGGTCGATAATCTCCTGGTTCGATGCAATCATTCTTCTTAGGAATAAGAGTTAAGAAGGTGTTATTAATTTCAGTCAAGAGAGTTCCAAAAATTTTGATGGCTTCCACTGCTTGCCAAAGATCTTCTCCCAAAAAGTGCCAGCACTTTTGAAAGAAGGCTGCTTGAAAACCATTTGGTCCTGGTGCTTTATCGAGGGATAGTTGGAAGATTTCTTTTTTAACTTCTTCATAAGTAAATTTTCTATTCAATCCTTTATTATCTACATTAGAAATTAATTTGGGGATAGATGAGAGCATTTCTTTCTATGCTCGAAGGTCTGAAGATTCATTATTGTTGTAAAGCTATTGGTAGAAATTAATGAAATGTTCGGTTATATGCTTGGGATCATCCGTTATAGCACCTCCATTATCATGAATTTTAGTTATTCTATTTATAGTTCTTTTGTTATTAATGCTATTATGAAAATTTTTTGTATTACAATCACCTTCTTTTAACTAGTTTTCTCTAGACTTTTGTTTCCAATATATTTCTTCTCTAAGAAGGATCTCCACATGTTCCGCCATAAGTTCTTTCTCTCTTAAATAGCTTGTTTCGTTCATCCATTTTTCTATAACTATCTTATTTAGACATTCTATTTCGTAATTAATTTTGTTTTTTTTGCTCAAAAATATTATTAAACTTCTCCTTGTTCCAATCTAATATTTTGTGTTTCATAACCTTTAATTTTGCTACAAAATAGAACATTTTAGATCCAGTGACTTTAATTTGGTTCCACCATTGTTCTAAAAGTGGCATAAAATCCTTATCTTGGAACCACATGAATTCAAATTTAAAGGGGTTTTTAGGAGGTTTATAGTTTTCCACAATGGTGAGTCTTACTGGAAAGTGATCAGAACCTGCAAGTGTTAGGATTTATGCATTTGTACTATGATTTAGAACCCCCATATCACCCCTAATCAAGAATCTGTCAAGCCTTTTTGCTATATGGTTGAAACCTAATCTTCTATTATTCCACGTAAAAATACCATTATTGGTTTTAATATATATTAAGTTACTATCTAGGACCCATTGGCTGAAATCCTTTTGAGATTGTGATATAAATTGTGACCCTCCGTATTTTTCGTGGCAATCTAAAATTGCATTAAAATCACCACCTATAATGTAGGTGTCATTGGGATATAAAGACATATGATTCTTTAGTTCTTGCCATACTCTTCTTTTTTCTATACTTTGGGTAGGACCATAGGTATTAATGAGTTTAAATTTTAAATTTGTCTTTAAACTTTTGACTGAGATTAATATCCATTTGTTATTTTTTGACACTACCTCACATACTACTTTCCTTGGGTCCCATAAAACCACCAATCCCCCAGATGCACCTGCTAGGTGAACTAATTCAGATTTCCATATGCCTAATTTGAGGCTGAACTTCAAGCTTTCCTCCTTATCTAACTTGGTTTCTTGTAAAATTATTATCTCAGATTCAAAAGTTTTTAGATATCTTTTTACTAATCTTTGTTTGTTAGGAGCATTCATACCCCTAACATTCCAGGTTGTTACTTTCATTTCCCTTGGGGAAGGCTCTTCCCCTTCCCAGCATTCAACATGTCAGATAATTTCTGTTGTTTATCAGTGTTGCCATCCATAATTCTCAGTTCATTGGTGGATTTCCCTCCTCTCTTTTCCTTAGACTTAATGATATTTGGACATGAGAGTCCTTCTCTATTTATGGCAATACCGAACTGCCTGTCTTTGTTGGTTATCCCATCCAAACATCTGAAAGAATCTTGTTCCAACTCATTTAGAAAATTGTTTGAGGAGAGCTTCTCTGACTAATCATTCTACTCAAATTCATAATCATCCACTCCCTTCCCTGCATTAATGGCTAAGTCTTCTTGATCTATAATATCTTTGCCATAATCTTCTAGGATATTGATCATATTAGTTTCTAGTTTTTTATTAAGGGATTCGATTTCTATGGGTAATGATATAGAAGGAGCGGGATTATGCTCAAGATTGTTGCCCTGCTGTATACTCTCCTCAATTTTCATACTATCCTCCTCAAATTTCTGCTTATTCTCAGTCTGTTCTATGATGTCATCTCCACAATCCACTGTTATGTTACCGGTGCTATACTCCATCTTCTTATTGATATCTTCTGGTGTTAAAAGTTGAAAATCTAGAGGCATTGTATCCTTTTGATCACAGATATGAGCTGTTTCATCTCTCCTATTTACCTTAGTTTCCTTTATCATTTTAATTAAAAGATTCTTTTGAAGGATAAGTTCTTCCTTGTCACATATTTCATCCATGAAGTTATCAATAAGTTCATCAACCTCATCTCCTAAGAATTCCGCAATAGTGTTTACCTCCCTCTCACATTTCTGTTCCTCATCCTCACTATTTGTCATGGGCTCTTCCTCGAAAATCCTTACATCCTCTAAGATTTTGATGGCCTCATCTACAACTGGTATGCTGTGTGTAAGGATGCTCACCGGCCTCTTTACTCGATACGTTAGCTATCTATGTCTTGCTTGTCATCATGTTTTAAGATTGAGCTAGAATAAAACTTATCTTCATGGATGCTTTGCCTTAGATCTGAGTTCAGCATATTCTTTTAGGAATAAGTTAGTACTTTACTGTCAGCATACTGAGCTGCTCTTGGTACTACCACATGCTTTGTGCATGAGTAGGAATTTTTTCAAGACTTTGTTCTAGCTTCTTTAACAAATTTTGCTCTTCCCATATGATTCTTGTGGTCCTATAATAACTTTGGGATTTGCTATGGCTTGGGGAGGAGTGAATCCTTTCCTTAGTCTTATCCAAACTGTTGCAAATAAAAAATCCTCCCTTATCATCCATGAAATCTACCTTAATGCCCATATTCTTAATTTGATAAGTAGGCAAAGCTATAGATCCAAGAGGGCAAGCAGGGATCTCTTCCAATTCCTCTATGAAATCCTCAACTATGGAAGGATTGATGACTATCTCGCTAGATTTAAGGCATAGTTTGATAGAGGGTTTGTTTTTTGATGAAGGTTCATTTTTACTAAAATTATTTTTTCTGCTTGATTATGCTCATTTTGTACTGTTCCAATAAACTTTCCAATCTGGTTACCAATTTTCCTAAGAGTTTCTTGCCAGGTACATTCCAAGGGAAGATTTTTAAGGAGGATGTCTTTGTCCACCATGAAATCCATAAGTTTTTTAGGATTGAAGAGGGGGATCCAGTCAAAAATAGTAAAAGATATATTTCTAAATTTAAGGCATCCTTTTGAAAGTATTTTCTTTTTGAGAGATTTTTTGCTAAAATCTAAATAAATGAAATACTCAGTGAGAATAGAGACAGCTACCTATTTGTGCCATTGAGATTTCAACCATGCTGCAATATCGTAGACTATAGCTCCAACTCCATTCCATCTATAGATTAGTCTTGAACCTACACAAACACTTTGCATACTCTATATGCACCCATCTTTGAGGTCTAGATTAATAGTCTCCATTTTGGAAGAGCGCTTAGGGTTTGAGTTAAAAGAGTTATAGCACATCAGATCATCCTCTTTACCATTTTTAACCTTAATGGAATCAAAGCGCCTATATGGGGGAGTATAGACAGAGGTATTAAGGGCAACTACTTGCAAATTAATAGATTTAACAGTAGCATTTATATCCAGGCAAGGTTTATTATACGTACTCTCTACCCTACGCTGAGGGGGCATGAAAAGCTGTGAATAATGTCTACTTTGTTTACCATTATAAATCCTGCTCCTGATGTTGCTAGAGTGATCAATCATCGATGTATTGTGCTTGACAAAATTATCTTTCGCAACCATTTTAGGAAACCGCTTGTGTGGTGGGGAATATAAAGATTTCTTCGCAGCATCTAATTTTTGGAATTTATTGCTGACTGGTAAATCAAAGGGTGCCAATCTCTGAGATGAATTTTGCAATGCAAAATTAATTAAATGCTTTTTTTCCCTCTTGGTGTTTTGTTTGTGGGCTGGTATCCATGGAAGGTCCTGATAGGGGTCGTGTGTCTCCCAAGAAAGAGCCCTAGAAATTTTTCTATAAGAAGAACACTGGGGAAACCCTTCATCAGTGTGGTGTATGGCACCTGGTACTGCTAAATCAAGTTTCTCTGACTATGGAATCTTGAGAGAAACCATCGATGCCGAGCCACAAGCAGAAAGACTATCACCCCTATGACTTGGGCGATGACATTGATAAGCCGCATACTTAGTCTTAGCAAAGAAAATTAATTGAGAATCCAGTGAATCGGTAGAGCAGATTCACCTCGATGAAAAAGGTAGAGCCATGCTTTTATGTAAGTCAATCATAATCTACTATTACTATTAAGTTAATATATCAAAATGTTGAGAAGTAATTAATTAAAATATTAATAGTTAATTTTTTTTATAAAATAGCATAGAAAATATTATATATAAAATTCTTTTCATAAAGACTTAAAAATCGTAAAAGTTTGTATATAATAGAAACTTATAGTAATTTGATAAATATATTTTTATTAATAATATAACTAAAAAAATCTTTAAATAATTAATAATACAATTAAAAATATCCAAATAATATTTACTAATGTATTAATAGTTACCATCTATAAGTATAATTTTAATTATTTCAATAAAAATTTAGCTATTAAAATCCTAAAATATAAAGAAAGTTTAAAAAAATACTACGTGTCCCGTTGATTATAATGGCTGGTTTTTTTTTTAATAAAAAAAATTTAATTAAAAATACTAGTGACACCGTCTGACATCTGTTCAGTGCTTTGGTAGGTAGTGAGTGATGGGACATCAAGGTGCACGAAGGTCAGGGTGACATGATGGGTACTGGCTACCTAGCCGGTGCAAATTTTTGGCTAGATAGCCAATGCCCAAATAATCTACTATACCACTTGCAAACAGTTGTACAGTCATGATGATTCAAGTGAACAGAGAGAGGGAAATGAGGACTAACATGCCAACCCATTTTAAAGGGACATTCCTGAGTCTTCGTTGTTCACCTCTCTAAAATGGTACGAAAATAATGATGCGAAAATGCTTTCAGAATGCTAAAAGATAGGGAAATAAGAAACTATAAATTAACCACATAGATATGCAAGTAAATCTACAAACACCAGATATAATGTGGGAAACCCTTTTAGGAAAAAACCCACCACTCAAAACCCCGAGAAAAATTTTGTATTACTGTAAATCATTTACATACAAGACTCTGGATTTATCACAGGCTCAGATTGCCTTCACAATCAACCTGATTTTCAACCACATAACATTCTAACATTCTTGTAGCCATTAAAACATATTGCAAATCATCTCAGAATTTGGTACATAATCGGTTACCAAAAAAATAGTTTGCCAACTATCTGTCACACACAATCACCCGCACAACTGGTCGTACGGTGATTACTCCCTTTGACACTTTTTCCAAACATATTGCACTCCGACTGTCACAAAAAATTGTAATTTTTCTTGAATCATAGTTGACATCAGAACATAGGTGCTTAAGCCAAACTACTTCTTGGCATGCACGAGTAGATGCCATGTACTCTACCTTAGTTATCGACAACACAGCCACACTTTGTCACTTGCTTATCCAATTGATAGCACCACCATTCATCATGAATACATATCCACTGGTGGATCTTCTTTTGTCAATGTCCCCAGCCCGATCAACATCCACATAACCTTGAATACTAACCATCTCTTTGATCCAATTGAGTCACCTTGATAACACAATGCGTACTGTGATGTACCCTTCAAATATCTCAGAACTCTTTTCACAGCATCCAAATGTGTCTTGCCTATATTTTCCATAAACTAACTTAGTACTCCCACTACTTGGGCAATATCTGGTCTCGTACTGACCATTGCGTACATGAGACTACCAACAACACTTGCATAAGGTATCTGCTTCATGTCTTCAATCTCACTTGGAGATTTTGGATTGTCATTAATGGATAGCTTTGTTCCATGTAACATTGGAACTACTTGTTGCTTGCAATCATTCATATTAAATCTTTGAAGAACATTGGTAAAATACTTGCTCTAGTTGAGCCACAACTTCCTACCAACCCTATCTGTTTAGATTTCCATCCCCAAAATAAATTTTGCTAGCCCTAAATTTTTCATTTCAAATTTCAAGGAAAGTTGAGATTTTAATTCTAAGATCATTTCCTTACTATTACCTATGAACAACATATCATCTACATATAGAGCAATTATAAGTATCCGATCACCTTCAGCTTTATAATACACACAATGATCAGATTTAGATCTCGTAAAACCCAAGGACAAAACATATGTATCATACTTTTGATACCACATTCTGGGTGACTATTTCAAACCATAAAGAGACTTCTTTAGCTTACATACCATATGCTCTTTACCTTTTTCCACAAAGTGCTCTTTTTGGGAAATGTATATTTCTTCTTCAAGATCACCATGAAGAAATGCTATCGTCACATCCATCTGCTCAATTTCAAAATCATATATCGTTGCAAGTGATAACATAAATCTGATAGATGTGAGTTTAGCTACAGGAGAAAATATTTCTCCATAGTCAATCCCTTCTTTTTGAGAATACCCCTTTGCAACCAATCTCACCTTGTACTTGTCAATGTTTCCATCTAGACTGTACTTCTTAAATACCCACTTACATCCTGTAGGCTTTCTATCTTTAAGCAAGGGTACGAGATCCTAGGTTCCATTCTTCTCCAAGGATTTCATTTCATCCTTCATGGCGTCCAACTAATAATTTGAATCTGGCATATTAATTGCTTCTTTAATAGTCCTAGGCTCATCAACATCCATAAGAAAAGCATAGGCACAATTAACATTCAACATAGAATAATTAAACCATTCTGGTGAATAGTTGTACCTATTAGGTTGTTTCCTCTCCCAAGTAGATCTCCTCACCTCCTGTGGTGAAGCTTCATGAACATGAGATTCACAATTACGTTCTTCTGAACTTGTACTGGAACTCTCCTCATCCTTAGTCTCGAGCAATTCTGGATTTTCATTCTCAAGTTCATTTGGAGTCTGTAATACCTCCCTTCTGGAAGCTAAAGGAGTTTTAATTGCTTCCTTTGTCTTTTCAGTCTTCTTTGGCTGAGATTGTGAGACAGGTTTCATCTCACAAAAAATAACACTCATGTTTTACATTACTTTTTTCAGTGAGAGGGTTCCATAACTTGTATCCCTTCACACCAATGTCATACCTGATGAAGATACACTTCACCACTTTGTTAGCTAACTTTGACCTAGACACATCAGGTACATGAGCATATGCCTCATAGTTGAAGACACGCAAATGTCTTAAGGAGGGCTTCTTACCAGACCATGCTTCCATATGTGTTTTTTCCACCAACACTGCTGTAGGAGAACGATTCAACAAGTAACACACTGTAGCCACTGCTTCGGACTAGAACTTTTGCTCCAGACTAGAACTACCCAACATACTCCTTGCTCTCTCCATCAACGACCGATTCATCCTTTCCGCTACTCCATTCTATTGTGGAGTATAAGGAGTCATCTTATGCCTCTTAATGTCATGATTTACATAGAATTTTTCAAACTTTGCATTGCAATACTCTCCACCGTTATCCATCCTTAAGCATTTAATGTTTCTCCCAGTCTGATTTTCAACAAGACTTTTTAATTCTTTAAATAGACTGAACACTTCTTATTTATTCTTCAAAAAATAAATGAATGTTCTTCTTGAATAATCATCAATAAAAGATACATAATATCTTGACTTAGACAAAGAAGGAACATCCACAAGACCAAATACATTAGAGTGAATATAATCCAACAAACCAGAAGATTTTTGAGAACTAGAATAAAATTGAACATGGTTTTGCTTTCCATAGATGCAATGTTCATAGAAATCAAATTCAAGGCTACAATCAACCAAACCCTCAACCATGTTTTTATTCTTCAAGGTTTTTAAACCTTTCTCACTAATATGGCCAAGCCTATGATGCCAGAGCTTTGTTTTCTTTGTAAAAAGTTTAATTTCCATCACATTTACACCATGTGTTGCCATATCAATTTTATCAAAATTTACAGACACACTATTACACCATATAGGTTTGGCATGTAACTTATACAGTGTTCCAATGCGTTCACCCTTAGCTAAAACAATAAAACCCCTAGTCATCTTGCAACCATCATGGACAAATGTTACCTGGACTCCAACATCATTTAGCAAGTACTGATAGAAAGTAGGTTCTGAGCCAGATCGGGTATATGGAGTACTCCATCAATTCCCTTTACTTTACCATCGGGGAATTGGATTCTGACTCTTCCTCTTCCAATGATCTCTAGTGTGGAATCACTCACCATAAATGCCTTCCCTCCATTGTATGATTCATACTTTGAGAACCACTCTTTATGAGATGTCATGTGGAATGATGCTCCCGAGTCCACTAACCATACTTTGTCTGATGCAGGTACTGCCAAGGCTACTACAAAGGCATTAGCGTCACTTTGAGAAGATTCTGTGTCAGAATAATAATTCTTCTGCTTCTTTTTCTCATCTTTGCAATCCCTTCAGATGTGACCTTTTTGCCCACAGTTCCAACCCTTCGCCTTGGACTTCTTTCTAGGAGTGGCAGATAGCTCCTGAGACTTTGACTTTGTGTCCTTTTTCTTACCTTTATCCTTAGATTTGCCTCATATAAAGAGAGCTTCTTTGGCCACCTCAAAGGACTTCCTTCACATTTCCTCTGATAGAAGTGAAGCAACTACCTCCTCCATTTTAAGCTTGGTAGTCATACTTTCGATGGCCATTACCAAGTGATCCCATGAATTTGGTAGCGAGCACATCAGTAACTGTATCATTTTAAAATGGAAGCACTTCCATGTTAGGAGCATTTAGCCCTCTTAGTAAGTGGTTTGGGGTCATATCAAATGCCTTGAATTGATCTTTTCTTTGATTTGGCTTTCTCCCCGCTTTCCACTTCTTCTTTGCACTTGATTTCTTCATTCTAGGTGAAATTAGGGTTAGGATCCTGAGGATTCTCCTTAATTTCCCTCTTCCATAGCTCTATTTTCTAGGTAGGACTTAGAAATAAGTCTTCTTGGCCTTCATCACAATCATCATAGGATTTTATGTCGATCCCTGGCATTTTGTCCTATTATCGTATGATTTCTAGGTATCTGGGCATCTCCGGGACCTCCTGACTTGGTTATGAGTGAAACTGGGACCAGGGTCAGATTCAAGGTCAAACTTGACTAGGTTAGGATCAAGGCCAAACTTGACCAGGTTAGGTCCAACCTTGATTTTTCCCCCTTCCTGCAAGTTTTCAATTTCCTTGAATTTTGGGCATCGAGCTTTCGGGATATTTGTTTTTCTGCCTCCGAGTCGGCCATTTTAGGTTTCAGGATGGTAAATCCTTCAATTGCATTTAATCTAGGTATATTTTCTAAAGGTTATGACCCAATTGGGATTTAATTCTCCAAGGTGGCCCCTCTAGATGATTGTGCCTTAGTTCACTATAAAAGAAGGCCTTCCTCTCTCATTTTCTCCATCTCATTCATGCATCAAGCACTCAATATTTCAAGCAAGGTCAAGCAAGCATCTCCCAAGCATTTTCAAGGAAGCATTCAAGTCCTCTTCTCCATCCAAGTTCTCCATTAAAGATCAAGGATTCAAGCATTTAAGCTATTGAAGGGATTTGGTTCAAGCATTCAGGATTCATCATTCAAACCCTAGATCTAGCCATCATGATGGTGTGATCTTCCTTCAAGATCCTTTTGTTCATCTTCAAAGATCCATTTCATTCTTCCCTCAAGGTGGATTCCAAGCATACAACCATGGAGGTTTGATTTACATTCATTGATGTTATGTTCAAGCTTTCATATTAACATACTTGATTACATTTCAAATACAATTGCATATCTATTGAATTGTATATCTTCATCGTTAGATCTACTTCTACTACTTGCTAGCATTCCCATTCTCCATTTCAATTTCAATATTAAGGTTGATTCCAAACTAGGGTTTGACCAAGGCAAACCCCCCATACAACAAAAACCCCCATTTTATTGCAGGTTTAGGTGTAGAATTTTAGATCTGAGAGCAAATTTGGATACCCTTTTTGGCAAACTTCTGAGATCTGTGAACAAAGTTAGAATCGACCTTCAGAATAAAAATGTAGTATTTGATCTTTTATGAGGGTGAAACTCGACCTCCCTTAGAATTGGAAATTTTTTTGGGGTTTTGTAGATCTCGCAGTTTTGGTCCAAGATCACAAAAATCAACAGTTTCTGAGACTGTTTAATAGGGTTTTCAACAAATTCTTTTTCAGAGGTAAGTACCTTTATCTCTTCATTTCAATATTAGTCATTTACATTTACTTTCCATATTAATACAATTCAAATGTAAGTCTAAAATATTGGTTTTGGGGTCTCTTTTATGTGCAAACCACTATTCTAGGACCCCATCGATATTTTATCCTCTACATTTTGGTGATCCCGACATACTTACCCCTTTTATTTTGTGGATTTAGATGCCCTATTGTGTTAGATCTCCCTTTGCATTATCTTGTGTGTTCACCTTCACTCTACATTTTGGTGAACCCGTGATAGACAACTCTTTCTTTTTGGTGTTAGATCATTTGTTTTCTTGCATTAAGATTAGGTTTCTTTTATGCCCTTGCATTTATATTTCAAAAATCCAAAAAAAATTGCAAAATCTTTTTAAAAATACAAAAACATTTACATTTTCATGCTTTTAGTATTTAGCATGTATGATTCTTGTTTTGAGTACTTTGATGAGGCTTTTGTTGTTCAAGATGATAGATCCCTTAATGAGGTACATGGAAGTGAGGATGAAAATTGTTTGAATGAGATCTCCATTGATCCTATTCCTATTTCATCTTCCTCTACAACCTCTTCAATTGACCTTTACAAAGATGAGTTAGGGATTGATGTTAATTCTTCTCCTAATATATGTCTTTTCTGTGAACCTATTTTACAATACAATTTACCTTCTTTCCCCTTTAGGGATCAAGATTTAATGACTTATGACACTCCTACAATGCGCTTAATGGATAGGGATGATAGTCCTCCTATTTGGGATGAACCTTTGGATTTCGATGTTGATTACTCACTTCCTCATGAAACCATTATGGATAATCCTCCTATTTGGGATGAACCTTTGGATTTTGATGTTGATTACTCTCTTCCTCATGAAACCATTGTGGATAATTCTATTTTTTTGGATGAACCCTTGAATAAATACATTGATTTATCCCCTCCTTGTGAAGAATTTTTGATACAAAAGGATGACATATTCTCTAGAACACACTCCCCTTACACAAAAGAAGATGATATTATAGATTCTCCACCTCCATTTAGGATTCCTTCTAGTGATGAGGCATTAGTGGAGAAAGATATGCATTCCCTTAATGCTCTTCCTCTTAGTGGTGATCTTATGGGAAATCATGATCCTACCTCACATCATTCTTACCATAATATTACTTATCTCTATTCCAACCCTTTTCCAACTGTGGTTCCAAGTGTTCCTCTGGTTGTGTCTTCCATTCATATCACATCCTACACTTTTCCTAGTATTCCTAATCTTCATAATCTAGTTCCTAAACTTCCTAATCCTAATCCTAGCTTTCCTAATCCAATTCCTAACTCTCCATCTGCTATTCCTAGTTCTTCCCACATAATCTAGTTCCTAAACTTCCTAATCCTAATCCTAGCTTTCCTAATCCAATTCCTAACTCTCCATCTGCTATTCCTAGTTCTTCCCACACTTATGTTATGGTTCATGATGTGCAAATATTTTTCAAAGTACTTTCTCCTTATTATCCGGTCTATAAATATAAGAGAAAAGAAATTTCTCCTTTGAGATTTCTTCATAATTTTACCCCTCATTCGTATATAAAATAGATCTTTTCTCCTTTAGACTGGGGGGCAAGAAGTATATTTTTTCCTGTCTTCTAGAATCCATTATGTTCCTGCTTTGAGCTTAATTGGCATTCTTTCTATCCTATCTCTCTATGGTTTTATATTATGTTTATAATCATTCATAGATTCAAGATATCTTTTATAGGACATGTGTTTTGCAAAGATATCCCTTTCCTTTCATCCCTGGGGGACAATGTTCTTTCTTCTCTCTCTTTGTCTAGGGAACTCCTTTCCTTAGCTTAGTGGTATTTGTTTATATTGCAATATTATTTCATCATATTGACAGATGTTTTGACTACAGATAATCTTCTTATATGAGAAGTTGTTGTCCTAAGTCATCACTTCCTCTCTATGTTGCAAATTATGTTCTTTATAAACTCTCACCCTTGCTTGGTGTTGGAGTTGTTTCCCTCATTCAAAGATTCCTCTTCCTCTTGTTTGCAGGGGGCTTGATGATTGAATCTTTGTTCCCACCTTTGAAAGATGATATTTTATCTAAAGCACTTCTCTTTGGTGGGGTTCTTGTTGATAAGATGTCTTTCATTTGAAGATCCTTTTCCATGAGTGACATATCCTTTTCATGATTATCTATACTCTTGGATGTAGGGGTCAATATCCCTCACTAAGAATATGGTATACATTTTTGCTAAACAAGATGTATCCTTGAATTGTGAAGTAGGTATCCTCTTCCATCTTTGTTCCTACACTTGGGGGGCAAGGATGCCATCTCCTTCTTTTTTGTCTTTCTAGGGTTCACCTCTTTCCTTGGTTAAGCAGTATCTATCTATTATGTGATATCCAATCATACATAAAATTTTGGTTTGCATTGAGGATCTTTGTCCTTGATCATAACCTATTTCATTGTTTGACATTGGGTCTCCATGGTTGATATATCTCTCACTTTGGAAACTAAATAGTATGCTGTCCCTCATAAGGGTTACTTTCTTTACACTTCTTGCATGATATCTCTTTGCATTCGTCCCTTCCATGACCTCATGGGAGCTATGACCTTCTTAGCTTGGACTGGGTTTTGATTGAGGATATTGTCTTGATGCTGAGGAAGGCTTTGTCCTTGTTCTTTCTTTTCCTTAACATGCCAAAATAGTATGTTTTTTCCATATTAAGGAGGGGGGCATATATAGGGTCTCCCTTGTACTACAGTTTTTAATTTTTACATGCTAAATCTTGGAAGGTAACACACATAAGTTGCTAAATCTTGAAAAGACATGCATCTATATGCTAAATCTTCTTAAGGTAACGCACATAAGTTGCTAAATCCTAATGAGACACACATTTTTCTAATTTTTCTAATATGCTAAATCTTGGAAGGTAATGCACATAAGTTGCTAAACCCTGAAGGGACACACATTTCCAATTTCAAATATGCTAAATCTTGGAAGGTAATGCACATAAGTTGCTAAATCTTGAAAAGACACGCACCTATATGCTAAGTCTTCTGATGGTAATGCACATAAGTTGCTAAATCCTCAGGAGACATGCATTTTATATTCATAGTGATACAAGAAGGTGGATCTATGAGTATTCCAAAAGCCGTCAGAAGATGCATTACAATTGCAAGCATAGTTTATGGGTGAACCTGTTGGGTTCTCCCTCTAGGGTGATTCACAGTAAGGTGGGCATCTTACTGGGTGAGGTAATCACCTTCTCCTTTCTCTCTTTTCGCTTTCATGCTAGTAGGATGGGATCATGAAGCTATGTTATCTATAGTGTTTCTCTTGTCTTTCTTATATAATCATTTATGCTTTTATGATAGCTTTCCAAATATGATATTAGTATAAGAAATGTTTCTTAGCAAGGTTTCTTATGCTAGTTGATTTGGGTTTGTTTTAGTACTAACCCCTTTTGTGTCCTTTTGTCTGCGCACCCTCGTGCGTGTATGTTGAGTTAGAATCCTTGGTCTGGGGGCTAGTGTTCCTGACTAAGTGTCATTCTATCTCATTTTGAATCCACTGAGATATTTTCTTCCTTCTCCTTTACCAAGAGTTTGCATCGAGTCCATACTCTTGCTAAAGTGGGGGCTTAATGTATCATCTTAAAATGGAGGCACTTCCATGTTAAGAGAATTTAGCCCTCTGAGTAAGTGGTTTGGGGTCATATTAGATGCCTGGAAATGATCTTTGCGTTGATTTGGCTTTCTCCCCACTTTCCACTTCTTCTTTGCACTTGATTTCTTCATTCTAGGTGAAATTAGGGTAGGACTTAGAAATAAGTCTTCCTAGCCTTCATCATAGTCATCATAGGATTTTATGTATATCCCTGGCATTCTATCTTGTTATGGTATCATTTCTAGGTTTTTGAGCATCCCCGGGACCTCCTAACCTGGTTCTGAGTGAAATTGGGACCAGGGTCAGATTTGAGGTTGAACTTGACTAGGTTAGGATCAAGCTTGAACCTAACTAGGTTAGGATTGAGGTTGAACCTGACCAGGTTAGGTCCAACCTCAATTTTTCCCCCTTCTTGCAAGTTTTCAATTTCCTTGAATTCCGAGCATCGGGCTTTCAGGATATTTGTTTTCCCACATCCGGGTCAGCCATTTCAGGTTTTGAGATGCTAAATACTTCAATTGCATTTAATCTAGGTATATTTTCTAAAGGTTAGGACCTAATTGGGATTTAATTCTCCAAGGTGGCCCCTCTAGAGGATTGTGCCTTAGTTCACTATAAAAGGAGGCCTTCCTCTCTCATTTTCTCCATCTCATTCATGCATCAAGCACTCAATCTTTCAAGAAAGGTCAAGCAAGCATCTCCCAAGCATTTTCAAGGAAGCATTCAAGTCCTCTTCTCCATCCAAGTTCTCCATTAAAGATCAAGGATTCAAGAATTTAAGCTATTGAAGGGATTTGGTTCAAGGATTCAAGATTCATCATTCAAACCCTAGATCTAGCCATCATGATGGTGTGATCTTCCTTCAAGATCCTTTTGTTCATCTTCAAAGATCCATTTCATTCTTCCCTCAAGGTGGATTCCAAGCATACAACCATGGAGGTTTGATTTACATTCATTGATATTATGTTCAAGCTTTCATATTAACATACTTGATTACATTTCAAATACAATTGCATATCTATTGAATTGCATAGCTTCATTGTTAGATCTACTTCTACTACTTGCTAGCATTCCCATTGTCCATTTCAATTTCAATGTTAAGGTTGATTCCAAACTAGGGTTTGACCAAGGCAAACCCCCCATACAACAAAAACCCCCATTTTCTTGTAGGTTTAGGTGTGGAATTTCAGATCTGAGAGCGAATTTGGATACCCTTTTCGGCAAACTTCCGAGATCTGTGAACAAAGTCAAAATTGACCTTCAAAATAAAAACATAGTATTTGACCTTCTATGAGGATCAAACTCAACCTCCCTTAGAATTGGAAAAGGTTTCTGGGTTTTGTAGATCTCGCAGTTTCGGTTCAAGGTCACGAAAATCAACAGTTTCTGAGATTGTTTAATAGGGTTTTCAGCAAGTTCTTTTTTAGAGGTAAGTACCTTTATCTCTTCATTTCAATATTAGTCATTTAAATTTACTTTCCATATCAATACAATTCAAATGTAAGTGTAAAATATCAGTTTTGGGGTCTCTTTTATGTGCAAACCATTGTTCTAGGACCCCATCCATATTTTATCTTCTATAGTAACATGCAACACTCTTCTTCAGTAATGGACACACCAATAGATGTCAACTGTGTGATCACCATATTGAAAGTGTTTAGATGATCGGCCATAGTCATTCCTCCATCCATCTTCAAAGAATATAATTTCTTTATGAGGAAAAGTTTGTTTACCAAGGACTTTCCTTAATAAATGTCTCCCAAATTCTTCCACAATGCATGTGTAGATTTCTCTTCATGGACATTCAATAAAATTGAATTTGCAAGACTTAGCCTTATCAATCCTCTGGCCTTTCGATCTGCTAGATCCCAATCTTCCTACTTCATACATGTAGGCTTGGTGCCAGACACAGCGTTCCACAGGTCTCGATCTACTAGCAAATCTTCAACTTTAAGTTTCCATAACTCAAAATTTGTGCCATTGAACTTTTCAATGTCCACTCTTCCTGACATACTAGCCATCTCTTCTTACAAAAAAAATACTTTGCAAACTCCCACTGAAACCAAATTGGCACAAAAAACCAAACTCTATCTGACAAGGATAACACAACTGGCCAAGCTCTGATACCACTTGTTAGGAAAGCAATGGTGCAAAAATGCTTTCCGAATGCCAAAAGATAGGGAAATAAGAAACTATAAAATAACCACAGAGATATGCAAGTAAATCTACAAACACACAACACAAAGAAAACACCAAATATAATGTGGGAAACCCTTTCGGGAAAAAACCCACCACTTAAAACCCCAAGCAAACTTTTGTATTACTGTAAATAATTTACATACAAGACTCTGGATTTATCACAGGCTCAGATTGCCTTCATAATTAGCCTAATTTTCAACCACATAACATTCTAATGTTCTTGTAGCCAATAAAACATACTGCAAATCATTTCATAATTTGGTATAGAAATGGTTACCGGAAAAACAATCTGCTAACCATCTGTCACACACAATCACCTGCACAACTGGCCATATGATGATTACTCCCTTCGACACTTTTGCCTCTGTCTGGTCTTGCCATAGGGGGACTTCTCCCTTCAACACTTTTTGCTTCCATTGGGTCTTGCCATACAGTGACTTCTCCCTTTGGCACTTTTTGCCTCCGTCTTGTCTTGCTGTACAGGGACTTCTCCCTTCGACACTTTTACCTCTGTCGGGTCTTGATACTCCATACGATGCCAATATAGACTCATTGTACAGTGCCTATGTTTCTCTTCACAATCACCGCATGGTGAGGTCTCACCACCGTACGGTGAAACTACCGTACTTCATTAATCCAACATAAACTTGTATTATTTTTGTCTATTATTTGTGGAATCTTCTTGCTTCGTATTGTTATTCAATGAAACCCATCGGTACATTTTTTTATGACAATGTGAAAAAATGATTTTTTAAAAGAAATTTGCAAAAATAATTATATTTTAATCTATTGACACTCTTCCCTACAAAAGACATGTAGATCTCCCATGAGTTTTCTTAGATTGATTATTACCACAGAACAAACAATAGTTGAAGTGCAGAAGACTATAGCGACTTTTTCTTGGGCCAGTTATGCATCGCATACATGATCTAGTACTTACGGTGCATAGGGTTATAGAAAATGTACTGTGGGTGAAGTAATAAAATGTACTGTACAGTGTATAGTTTGAAACTCTTTAAAATAACTTTTGAATTTTAAACATTTTATACTTAGCACAATTATTCATTTTCTATTTATGGGAATGTATTTTTCATTGTTTTTCAATTTATTTTTTATTTTCTTATTTATTAGATTATAAAAGTAAAATAATAAGTATATTAAAGTAAAATATATATTTACAAAAAATTAATAATAAATATATATTGAATTTTTAAATTTTTAAATTTATATTTATTTTATAATTATATGACAACATATATAATGTATAATTGAATATTTTTAGATTATATATTATACGAAAATTTTAATATTATTATTATTTAACTTATACATATAATAAGTTTTCATAAATACAATTGCTTATAAAATAATATATATAATAGTTTTTAAAAAATGATGTTTTTGTTTATGTTATATTTAAACATGAGTTAATTAAATATTAAATACAAAAAAGCTAATAGAAACCAATAAAACTAGCTTATATATACCTATATATATAATACGCCGAGAGTAATCCTTCTCAAGGCACCTATTTTCATCAAATTGCAAGGTTTGTGTGGGTTAGGGTTAATGAAAATAGGCGCCTCGAGAAGGATTACTCTTGGCATATTATATATATAGGTATATATAAGCTAGTAGCAGTCGTGGTGCAACATGGAAGACATTTTATGATTTTTACTTTTTAAATTGATGGCGTAAGCCTTATTGCTATGGTTAATGTTACTACTATGGTTAGTTATAATATTATGGTTAAGGTTAGTGGTAGGGTTATGGTAAAGGTTAGTGTTATGGTAAAAATTAGGCTCATCAATGTAAATAGGGTTAGTGTTAAACCTAGGGCTATGGTTTGGGTTAGTATTAGGGTCAAGATTAAACCTAGGGCTATGGTTTGGGTTAGTGTTAGGGTCAAGATTAGGATTAAGGTTAAAATTAGAATTACGGTTAGGATTTGGTTTAGGTTTATTGTTTGGGTTAGTGTTAGGGTGAAGATTAGGATTAAGGATATGATTGGAATTACTGTTAGGATTATGGTTACCATTTACAATTATATTTTAGCATTTATGATTAGGGTTTAGCATTTAATGAGTATGATTATGGTTAGGGTTAGGGTTTAGGCTTATGGTTACTATTATAGTAACATTTTGGATTTGGTGTTAAGGTCTAATGTTAAGATTAGGTTTATGGTAGGGATATAATTTTGTTTAGGGTTAGGGTTAGAATTATGATTAGACTTAGCATTAGGGTTAGGCTTTGAATTATGGTCAGGGTTAGGGTTAGATTTAAGTTTATTGGTAGGGTTAGAGTTAGGTTTATGGTTATGTTCAAGGTTTAGGTTTAGGACTATGATTAGGGTATAGGGTTTAAGGTTAGGATTATGGTTAGTGTAAGGACATACATTGTAGATTGTATTATGGTTGAGATTAGAGCTTATGATTAGAATTATCGTTAGGGTTAGGGTTTACATCATGGTTTGTATTATGGTTAGGGTTGGTATTTTATTTAGGGTTGGGATTAGGGATTAGAATTAGGATTACTGTCAGGGTTAGGGTCTACATCATGGTTAGTATTATGGTTAGGTTTAGGTTTTTGATTGCGCTTGAGATTAGGGCTTAGGATAGGGTTATCATTAGGGTTAGCGTTTACATCATGGTTAGTATTACTTGGTAAGGGTTAGGATTTAGCATTAAACCTAGGGATATCATTTGGGTTAGTGTTAGGGTCAAGATTAGGATTAATGTTAAGATTAGAATTACGGTTAGGATTTGGTTTAGGTTTATGATTATGGTTTACCATTTACAGTTATATTTTAGCATTTATGATTAGGGTTCAATATATAATGAGTATGATTATGGTTAGTGTTGGGGTTTAGGCTTTTGGTTATGGTTATAGTTACATTTAGGATTCAATACTAAGGTTTAATGTTAGGGTTAGGTTTATGGTTAGGGTTAGAATTTTGTTTAGGGTTAGGACTAGAATTATGGTTAGACTTAGGATCAGGGTTAGGCTTTGGATTATGGTTAGGGTTAGGGTTATGATTATTATTACAGTTAATATTTAGGGTTAGATTTAGGATTCAATTATTAGGGTTAGACTTAGGTTTATGGTTATAATTATAGTTATGATCAAGGTTTAGGGTTAGGATTTGGATTAGGGTATAGGATTGAAGGTTAGGATTGTGGTTAGGGTAAGGACATACATTGTAGATAGTATTATGGTTAGATTAGGGTTTTGATTATAGTTATGTTATAGGGTTAGGGTTAGAGTTAGAGTTGATATTAGGGTTAGCCTTAGGATTATGGTTATAATGAGGGCGTATATCATGGTTAGTATTATGGTTAAGGTTAGGGTTTTGATTAGGGTTGGGATTAGGGCTTAAGATAAGCATTATTATTAGGGTGAGGGTTTACATCATGGTTAGTATTATGGTTAGGGTTTGGATTTTGATTATAGTTGAGATTAGGGCTTAGGATTATGATTATCATTATAGTTAGGGTTTACATCATGGTTAGTATTAGGGTTAGGGTTAGGATAAAGGTTTAAGCTCATGGCATGGTATAGGTTATGGTTATTTTGAGGGTTCATGTTAGGATTAGGGTTTAGCATTTAGGTCAAGGGTTAGGTTTAGGATTATGGTTAAAGTGGGGGTTTAGATCATTCTTATTATTATGGTTAGGGTTGTGGTTTTGATTAGGGTTATGATTTAGGGTTTAGGATAAGGATTATCATTAGGGTTATGGTTTACATCTTGGTTAATATTAGGGTTAGGGTTAGGATAAAGGTTTATATGCATGACATGGTTAGAGTTATAGTTATATTTAGGGTTCATGTTATGATTCTAATTTAGTATTTAGAGGTTAGCATTTAGGTTTAGGGTTTAGCATTTATGATGAGGTTTTACCATTTAGGTTTATGGTTTAGCTTAAGATTTAGAATTCAGGGTTTAACATTTAGAATTAGGGTTTAGCAATTAAGTTTAGGATTAGAGTTTAGCATTTAGGATCTATGGTATGGTTAAGATCAGGGTTAGGGTATTATGGTTAGGGTTAGGGATTTACTAGGGTTAGGGTTAGGATCAGGGTTTAGCATTTAGGATTATGGTTACGATTATACTTAGGGAGAGGTTTTAGGGTTAGTTTTAGGATTAGGGTTAGGATTAGAATTAGGGTTAGGATTGGGATTAGGTTTAGGGTTATGATTAGGTTTAGGGTTAGGATTGGGATTATGGTTAAGGTTAGAATTCATATGATGGTTACGATTAGGGCTAAGGGTTTATATCATGGCTAATATTAGGGATTGGGTTGGGGGTATTATTAGGGTGAGAGATAAAATCATGGTTAGAATTAGAATTATGATTAAGGTTAGGAATAAGTTAAGTTTCTGATTACACTTTGGTTTGGATTTAGATTATGCTTTTGTTAGGATTCATATTAGGGTTTGGTTAGGGTGGATATTGTATGTGACTGAATGTGACCTCTAAATCAGGCACAACACAACATGGTCATTATTCACTTGATAGAATTTGAGAGAGAGTATGAAGAACTCAATCCAAATTCCATGGTGAGGCGACCTGTTGCCTCCTATGTGAATGGGGTGTTTGAATACTCTCAGAACGAGAGCCAACAACCGGGAGACCAATTCAACAATGGAGGATTTGAAAGCTATAATGAAGATATGCAAAGCTGAAATTAAACTAGAATGTGATGCAATTAATCTAAGATACTTGAAAGTAAAGATGAAATGCAATTTAATCTAAGAACTTGAAGCAAATATGATATTAAACTAAGAACAAATAAGAAAATTTAGTCTAAAATGTGATGCAAAGATTATACTAATAATGAGATATTAATCTAATAAATGCAATAAAAATCTTTGAAAACAATGAGATATGAGACTAAAAAATGCTATAGTAAGGATGCTCTCAAAAATTGCCCTCTTGAATGAGAAAAAGAGGTTCATTAAATAGACCAAGCCAGAAGAGGAATGAAGAGTTTCTTGATTCGAAACGGTGGACTCTTCATTCCTAATTGAGACAAAAAAGCATGATTTATTTAATTAAAAGAATGGAATTTGCCACATGTGGGGAGGTGACCTTTCGAGTAATTTGAATTATTAAATTCAAATAAAGAGGTGTCCATTCAATTTAACTAAATATTTATTAATTCCTTTCAAGGGTATTTAGCTAAAGGGGGTGGAGTTTAATTTAATTAAAAGTACTTAGGACTTCATAATTAAATTAACTTATCATAGAGATTATTTAGCCAAATAAAGTCTAGGACTTAGGAATTATTTTAGCATTTGATTATTGCAATTTATGGTCTTTGCAATTGACATCAAGTCAAATTAAGTCAGGTATGAAAGAGAAAATTGCCTAGGGAACTAGGACTTTGGTGATGTAAAATCGAGATAATGCACCAAAATTGATGAAATTAAATAGGTGCCAATTTTGGGGTATTACAGATATTAGGGTTAGGGTTAGGACTATGGTTATAGTTAGGGTAAAATTATGGTTAGGGTTCAATTAGGGATATAGTTGTAGTTCAATTAGTGTTATGGTTGAATCACAATTAGGGTTAGAGTTAAGGTTAGGTTAGGGTTAGCATTCAATTAGAGGGAAATATTTGAGTTATAGTTGGGGCTAAGCTAACAATACATGGGTATTGATTATGGATAAGGTATGATTATACTTAGAAGTAGAATTAGAGTTCAATTAGAGAGAGAGTTAGGGTAAAATTTAATTGTTTTAGGATTACAGTTAAGTTGAGTATTAGAGTTCAAGGGTCATTTTATTTGGATTGTATATAAGTTAGGATTTAACTAGGTTTAAAATTAGGGTTATAGTTCAATTTGGTTTAGTATAATGGTTAGGGTTAAGTTCAGGGCTTACTTCATCAAGTGACCACATTTTTTTTAATCTTAGTTAGGGTTAGGTTCATCTTGGGTTTTAATGTGTAATATGATATAGAGTTAAGGTTGGGATTCAATCTAGTTTTTCAAGGTTTTTTGTTTCTATTTATTGAATAGGTTTCTCCTCAACTAATATTTTAGGTATATAGTTTACTTTGACTTAAAATTTAATTAAGATTAGGGTTAGGATTGCAATTTTTTTTAAAAGTTAGTGTTTAATTTGGTTTAGTGTTGGAGTAAAGTCTCAATTTGGTTTAGGGTAATATTTCAAGAGACGTCTTGGTCATTTTTTCTTTCTTCCTTATAGGTCATTAATTCAAAAAATTATCACATTTAAATTTGAAGTATTTTTCTAGAAAAATTATTGTTTGCATAAAGATAGAGATATATTTCCCCCTTTCTATGCTGTTCATATTATCTTAATTAATTAAATAATAGAAACATCATAAAACTGATAATTGAATGTGAAGACAACAAATAGATAGAAACAATATTTTTCTAATATGGTCCCTTAAATCTTGGAGTTTCTCATCTTTTTTCATAATCTTAGTTATAATTTAATTGTATAAGGGTTAGGTTAAGTTGAGTGTTAGATTTCAAGGGTCATTTTATTTGGATTTTATATAAGTTAGGATTTAACTAGGTTTAAAATTAAGGTTATAGTTCAATTTGGTTTAGTATAATGGTTAGGGTTAACTTTAAGAGTTAATTTATCAAGTGACCATATTTTTTTAATCTTAGTTAGGGTTAGGTTTATCTTAGTTTTAATGTGTAATATGATATAGAGTTAAGGTTGGGATTCAATCTAGTTTTTCAAGGTTTGTTGTTTCTATTTATTCAATAGGTTTCTCCTCAACTAAGATTTTAAGTACAAAGTTTAATTTGACTTAAAATTTAATTAAGATTAGCGTTAGGATTTCAATGTTTTTTAAAGTTTAGTGTTTAATTTGGTTTAGTATTGTCCAATAAAGTCTCAATTTGGTTTAAGGTAATATTTCAAGAGACCTCTTGGTCATTTTTTCTTTCTTCCTTATAGGTCATTAATTCAAAAAATTATCACATATTTAAATTTGAAGTATTTCTCTAGAAAATTTATTGTTTGCACAATGATAGAGATATATTTCCTCTTTCTATGCTAATCATATTATTTTAATTAATTAAATAATAGAAACGTCATAAAACTGATAATTGAATGTGAGGACATTCAACAAAAACTTTAGTGGCGATTATTCACCAATTGGTGAATATCGCCTGTCGGCAACCCGCGATTTGGCAATTTTTTTGCCCATATGGGAGTGACCCTATCGCCCTGCATTTATTAAAATTGGGTCCAATGCCCAGGTCCATCGCCCAATAGTTTATTAATTTTTTTCCATTTCTTTCACATTATCGCCAATGGCATATACGTTTTGGGCACGATATATTTTTATCATTCGCCTATAATTTCTAAGCGGC
This sequence comes from Chamaecyparis obtusa, assembly GCA_027943335.1. Lineage (NCBI taxonomy): Eukaryota > Viridiplantae > Streptophyta > Pinopsida > Cupressales > Cupressaceae > Chamaecyparis > Chamaecyparis obtusa. The sequence continues at coordinate 29,719 of BSBK01003618.1, forward strand.
CCCAAATGGATGGCCTATATTCACCAATATATATATATATATATATATATATATATATATAGGTGGCCCCAACTTCACTAGCCATTTTACAAATGCGTGTCTCAAACCGATGGGTTTTCGCCACCTTTATTAATCGATTATGGTAATGGACGACTCATAATCACCTAAGAAATAACACAAGACATGTTATAATTAAGTGGGCTTTGCCAAATATTTGGACACTGACCTAATACCTCCCACCCAATTCACCAAAAAAGATTTGTATAAATACATTCATACATCATCATTATTGTACACAATTTGGATTGGTTCAATTTGATCGATAGCGAAGTTCAAACTGTTGAGTCTTGACTGCTTTGGCTAGTCGCAACTACAATTGAATTTGAGTCAAAGGTAAGAGATTATTATTCTACGACTATGTAAACATTGTATATTATAGTTCTATTGTCATTTGTCACTTCTTCAACAACTACAAGTAAACATTTTTTTTACATTTGTTTTTTCACTGGTAGGCTGGTAGCCTTTATTTCATTGAAGAATCAAGATGTTGAACAAGAATAAGGGTAAGGCTCTGGTATATGGGGAAAGCCAAGAGATGCCAACAAAATACAAAACCTTATCATCGTACTTTGGTCATGGTGTTGGAAATGTTTCTTGCCAAAATCAGGAAGCTACTTCATCACAAGAAGATTTTCAAGATTCACAACCTGAGGCTGAACCTACATGACATATTGAAGAAGTCAACGAACTTGATATCTCAGATCATGATGAACTTGAAGAAGATTTTTAGTTAAATACCTAGAGTAGCCATAATGATATAATGAACTTGGATGAGACTGAGAATGTTAGAGAAGATGATGTTGCAAGGAAGAAAAGAAAATACAAATCAAAGAATGATAGAATGTGGGATCTCTCAAGGAATTTTCAAGTAGAATGGGTGTCAAAGTATCCATTCATTGAACCAGTGGATAATCCAATTGAAGGGGAGCCTCCGGTAGAATGCAGATGTAAGATTTGCAGCCAAATAAATAAGAAGAAAAAGAGGTTGCAACTAAAAATTTACACCATAGAGAAGCATATGGGTAAAGTTTACGAAAAGAAAATGATAGATGGAGTTCAAAAATCAGTGATAAGATGGAAAACAAAGGAGGAATCTCGACATATTAGGAATGTAGAATTATATGAATTTTAGCATAATATAAAGACAAAGCCTAGTGAAGTTAAAGGCTCTATTGAAGCTTGTTTTGGAAAAGTATTGGAAGTAGAACTAATGGGAAAATCTATTCAATTAAGTGTTCTATTTAATATTTTGAGTAGAGGGTTTCCTATGATAGACTACCCATCATTGAGTGCTTTATTACACTTTCTGAAAGTTCGTAACTATCCTAACAGTCACTGGTCAGTAAACAGTGGATGGGAATGGGCAAGTTGTCTTGCCAAGGTTGAAAAAGAGGATCTGAAGGCAAAAATTAAAGAGTCAAATTTTATTGCATTGTCTTTAGATGAGGTTACAACAGTAGACAATACTTCCTGGGTATGCATGCATATTTATACTGTATAGAATTTTGTTCGCCAACCTCATCTACTAACTGTTGCTAAAATGAAGGATAATGCGACAACAGAAAATTTATTTAAACTAGTAAAGAGTTCTTAAATTGAATATGGAGGTATAAATGACATGACCATTACCAAAAAGCTGGTGTGTGTTGGAGTGGATGGAGCTTCAGTAATGCAAGGCCATAGGGGCGGTCTTTGCACAAAGATATAATCTTCTTGTTCACCCTACATTACTCCCATTCACTGCATGGCCCACAGAATGAATCTAGCTTTTGGAGTTGTCAGCAAGCATGCTCTAGTACAAAAAATTGAAGCTTTAATCAAAGAGCTCTACCAATACTTTTGTCGAAGTCCAAAATGACTGAGGGAATTTCAACACTTTGCCAAAGGACTAACCAACGGGAACAAGCTTCTTAAGGATAATGATACCAGATGGATCTCTTTGGATGGACCAGCACATCAAGTTTTTTTAGAATATCAATCGTTGCTTGGTCTAATGAACTCAAGTCATGATGAAGTAGGGCATCCAAAATTTCCTGTGCTGTTGGAAATGTTAAGTAATGTAGAGACACTATTAACATTAGCAAGTATTCCCCCCATGCTTGAGGAAATGATAAATTTAATGAAAAAGGCCTAGAAAAGAGCTATGTATATTGTAGAATATGCTTCACTGCGTAAATTGACATGTGTGACACTCGATAATCTCTATCAATTATGTGTCGATGATGTAAAATTTTCCATCTGGCTGAAAATCATAGATTTGGACAATCCTGATAACTTTTTAAAAATTGGTTCAAACGAGGAGTTATGTGCGGAAGTTTGCAGAGTTGAGATACCAATGCACTACTTTGCTAGGATTGAGTTTGAGGAACCAGGAAAGAACCCTAGGAGGTGAGTATCAAGTGTTAAAAGGGAAGACTTTACCAAGATCATTGAGACTATAACAGCTTTTGTGAAGCACATTGCCTATGATCTTTCCTCACAAATTAGAGAAAGATTCCCTCTAGTCAAACTACTTGAATCCATGGCTATTGTGTTTCGTCGATATTGGAGTATGAACAATCCTAAAGATTTTAAAACTAGGCTACTAACTTTGATAGATCATTTCCACAAAACCAAAGAGTTAAATGGAGTAACTCTAAATGGAATTTTAGATGGAAATCATTTGAGGGAGCAATTAGGTTATTTTTCACTGATAATGAGGGAACAATATAATATTATGTAGAACCCTTGTGAAGATGGATTGGTATCAAGGCTTAGGAAAACTCTAGCTGAGAGTGAATTGTTGACTGATTCAATATCAAAATATTTCAAGCTTGTTGATTTATGTTTGACCATGATATTGGGGTCGGTGGAGGATGAGAGAGTTTTCAGTGCTATGGGATTCCTAAAGTCAAAGCTAAGAAACAAACTAGAAAAGAATCTAGAAAATTGCTTGAGGCTCTATACATCTAGGTATGAAGTCAATACTTTTCCTTACAAAAGGGCACTGAAATTGTGGAGGAAGAAATGTCAGAGAAGAGGGTTGGGCAAAATTTCAAATCAAAGTGGGACTGGGAGTGGGAATGCTAGAGACAATGATGTCATTGACTCATGCACTGGTAATAGTATTGCTAGCGGTGAACATTAGTTAAGCGGTGGTATGCAGAGTGAAGAAAAAATATCGAAGAACCAAGGAAGCTATGAAATTGATGGCGTTGAATCCGATGATCTCAATGATGATATGATGTGGCAGCTTGAAGTTGAACCATTGTAGAAGTAGTAGGTCCTAGGTATTTATTAATCCTTTTCCTGAAGTCTACTGTTAGTTTCTATATCTCATCATCAATCATGCATAATAGCATATTCTAATGTCAAAAACATGAATGTGGTTGATAATGTCATCAAGATTCAATTCCACAATTAATAATGATTTTCATTTGCATTATTCAGCTCATATGGTACAATTCTTGTAGATTTTTCATTATTTGTTTTGACAACATAGCAATTCATATGTTACAATTCTTAGAGTTAGAAATACCAATTCTCATTAATTTAATTAGTAATTACAAATATGATACAATGTAACAATTCATTCATTAATACTAGTAAGAACACAACTCTGTGATTCTATTTACAAAAGTCAATGACTCAATACCCATTGGCAATTTGGCACATTGCCCAATTTAAATTTCATTACCCTAATCCAATGACCCTGAATTCCCTTTTATAGAAACAAGGGAGCAACAGCAGCTTCAGGCCAATTTGCCTAATGTGAAGTGAGAAGTCTCAAAATCTAAATCAGTAAGACAACTACAAGTCTACAACATCTCTACAACTTTAGTTGTACATTTCTACATTTGACAAGTCGGTTTAGTAAATTAGCATTGGTAATAGCATCTACAAGACTGCAACATTCATCCTGTTCAAAAAATAAAGTTCAAACTTGTTACTTTAAACTAAATTCTAGACTCTAGCATTTAGGATAATATCAAAGATATATACTAAAGATATAGAGATGATTGAAACTGAAAGTACTTTCACATACTATGATTGATGGGATCAAGATGATTCTATCAGTTTCTTTAGTATGCTCCATTCTTCATCAGTTGGAAGGGCAAAATTTGTCATGTTATAGTACATGACCTGTAACCTCATTAGCCATCCATACTTGGAAGAGTGAGTTGAAAGCAATGTTCCTTCCATTACTACATTCAAATTTGTGAATGTTTTGATGCACTTTGCAATGCCTTCATAAGTTTTGTCTTGAGGAAGTTTGCCTAAATCAGATGTCACCGTGTCCTCCAACTTTTTTTGTAACTTCTCTTCCAATGAAATTTGTTGATGAGTAATCAAGACTAGGACTCGGCAAACCAAGAGATATCAATTTGCTTGTTTTACTATTCATCTTGGCGAGATTTGGCCCGAATAAGGCAATATTTTCTTCTTCTTCTATTAGTTTTTGACATTTTTGAAAGACAGAGTTCACCTTTATTGTTGCACCAATGTAGTCCTAAATTCCCTTGCTTACCAAATGCCTGTCACTGCTTCTGTTGATTTCTTGCATAATCTTCTTTGTAGTTTTCTATCTCTAACAAAAACTTTTGTTCTTCTCAATGTGCTCTTTTAGCTTCCCAAAAACATCTGTAAGAGTTTCATTTAGTTCAAACCAATCACACAACCTATCAGAAGACATCTTTATTTGGCCCCAGAAGAATTTTTTTATTTTCTTGACTATATTATTTACATAGTCATTCAAGCTATTTTCACAATTTTTAATTGTATTATTTGCCTTCTTTAGGTCTTCTCTCATTTCTGAGAACTGGTGTTCACTATCTTTTCTTATTTGCTTTGCTTTCTCTTCCCACTCTTTTTCTTTCTCTTCCCACTGTTTTGTTTTTACCCTCTCATTCTCCAATTCTTTCTTTAAGTTATTGGTTGCCTTTCCTGCACTCTCCAAGTTTTTGTATAAACTTAATGAAGAGGCTTTTTCATTCTCAAGTTTTTGTTCGCTCTGTTCTAATTTTTCCCTCAGAGTTTTCAGTTCTGTGTCCATATGTTCTTGCTGTCCAATTGCTTCTTTATAGGATGAATTTTTTTATCCTTCTCTCTAATTCTTTGCACCTATTTTCTATTGCTTTCTCATTTGCCATTACATTTGCCAGGTCTGCCTTTAACTTATCTATTGTGCCCTAAAGCTTTCCTTTCTCTCTCTCCAACTTCATCATTGAACTGTAGACCACTTGGTTGGTCATTTTGGACACATTTATCTTGTCCACATTTTTTATTTTGGATAAATCCATTTGGAGGGTGCTAACTTGAAATTGAGATGAATCTAACTAACTCTCTGGTGGATTGTTATCTCTAGCTAGGGGCATAACAACCATGAATTCCATCATATCTTTATTTGGGTCATATGTGGGAAATAGCTTGTTTGATGCAGGTTCTGCATCACGAGCTGCAACAACTGCTTCCATCTTCATTGTCTTACTATGTTGTCTATTCCTATTTTTTGATTGTTCATAGTTAGTTACAAAATCATTGTAACAAAAATCAGGGTTTTGTGACACAATTGAATGTTTGAATGGTGAAATAGCACTTGCACTAATGTAGGAGCTTCCACCTATGTTGCCTCTAGTGCTGCTAATTACACCATGAGGATTAGCAACACCCTGACCCATTACAAGTGGAGTTTTTGTTCTGTTCTGAGCCTGAGGGTTTTGTCCTAAAGGTTGGGAAATTGTTGGAGTCACAGTCACCATTGGCATTGTTGTACCAATACTTGTCAAAACCTTTTGTTTCTTTACACTACCTTGATCTCTGGGAACAATTGTTTTTGTGTCTATCTGTAATGTCCTTTTCGAACCACTAGTTTTAGTTGTACCCATGATATCCATAGCTGTGGGAGTGGCAATTGATTCAGATTGAATCTGAGTGCTTGGAACAAATGGAATTATCTGAGTTGATGAATTTGATGATTGAACTCCAAGCCCAAGGCCTGGTTTCTCACCATGTTTTGGTGGAGTTGTTGGGTCTGGTGCACACCAAACCCCTTGTCCGCTAGGACCCAAACCACCAAAACCTTGGCAGCCCATTTTTTATATAATATCTGCCCCTTTGGTATATTGATGTTTTCTGGATGCATCAACTCCTCTACTAATTGAATATACTTTACTGGATGTGGGATTCACATTGGATGTGGGATTCACAGAATCCTAGTCCTGGTCATCGTCATCATTGTGATATGCTTTAGCTGGATGCTCCTTATTCCACAATTCGTTAAACATTGTATCCTCTTCCACATCATAAAGATCTACAGAGGTCTTTGGCTCACCGAGATTCTTCCTCATTTCCCAAAAATTAGAAATTTTGGTTCGAGTCCAATTATCATCAATACATTCATTCATTAGCTCTTTTGGAATAGATTTTGTAGATGGTTGAGTAGCTTTCTAGTAGAAATTAGATGATGTCATACTCATGGCCTGCACTTTTCCTTTCTATTTGTGCAATGCCATTATTTGTGATGACAATTCCTATATTGACATATTATTTTCAGTAGCATATTTCTTCATCTCTTTTCTGACCTCATCCCAGGACTCCATGTTTTTAAATTTTTCAATCAATGACATACTTTTATGTTGACATTTTCTTATAGAGTTCCCATTCTCTCTAAGCTTTGTTCCAATTATGTTGAGTGGATCATACTACAAGTGACTGTCAACATCAAAGTGAAAAATTGAAAAAAAAGCTTGTGCCACTTTGAATCCTCTTCTCTCAAATGTGAACCCTCCAAGTGAGAAAGACAAGGAAGGAAATATCATTTTCTTTTGCTAACCATTAAAGAGTACATCTATGCTCTCCATCTACCATACATATTCCAATGCAAATACCCTCTCTATTACATGTATTGGAAGTTTGTAGGGTTCTACCACTGAATCATAAAACCTTAACACAGTGTACTCTTCCATTAAGTACCAGTTAGCCAATTGTAATTGACTTCCCAGTTGAATGCAATTTCTATAGGTAATAGGAATTCTAGGCATTGGAGTGCCTATAATTTTATGGTACATTGGGGCCAAAAAGAAGTCTACAAAATTGTTGTAGTTCCTTCTGTTATCAATCATCCTTATCTGAGGTGTCCACTCATATATTGGATTTTGGCCCTGACTGCAAAGCTTGTTTGTCTGAAATACTAGATGATGCTTTGCTAAGAGAAGATAGCACAAGTAGGTTGTGAATCTAAATGTATTCTGTGAACCTCTTTGAATCATTAGTAATTGATCTTCCATGCAACGAATAATGTGCTCATTAAAACAATATTTTACTGGTTCTTTTTCAAAATGAATATGAAAAAGCATTTCAAGAATGCTAGCACCCACTTGTTTGTTACTATTCAATCCCAAACAAAATGATAGCAAGGAAATATTGTCCTGTGCCCATGGCACAAAAATATCATAATCATAAGGAGGCTTATGATCTAGACTCAGACTATAACCATTTGTTATTCCTCTAATATAAGAATCTCTCTATGTTACATCTAACTTTTCATAATCCTCTACCAACTTTCCCAGGTCAATGTGCACGTTTGAGTTTTGTTGTTCAAACCCTGAGTTCAACAGACTAGCAAATTCACTCTCAGTTATGGACAAAATTTCCTCCTGAGTATTTTTATTCACAATTGCTTTTCTATTTTCATCATAATTTCAGCACAGACCATGACAATTTCTGGGCAAGGGAATACTTGAGGTAACGCCATGTGTGCCAACCTAGCAATCCATGATCCAATTTTATTTTCCATTGCATTTATCACGAGGTTAAATGAATAAAATTTTGGACCCTTATTTAGATCATTCCACTTGTTTTCAAGTGCAAATCTAATTTCCATTATTCCCTTATTTCCATAAATAACAAGATCATAAATATCATGGAATAAATCAGTGAAACCTGGAGTTTTAAGGAGATTGTGAAATTCTAGTATTTGACTTGGCCTTTTATGCGTAGTCTTATTCTTGATATTTGTTTTTCCCATCGTGGTAAGTTGGTAAGCGGTATCACTATTTACTCGTAGGAAAATTCAAATATTTATACATAGCTACAAGCCTACAATTTGCACGGGTGATTCAAAATTAAACCCTAACAAGCTAATATTTTGTATATAATATAAACAGTAAAGTTGTAAATCAAGAGATTTGAAAAATTTAAAATGCAGGACGTAGGTGTTCAAGATTTTAGTAGTTACACTTACTTGTTAGTTTCAATTTTTGCAGACTATGAGTCTATGACTGGGAACAGAGCTGAGAGACTTTATTGCTTTCCTCAACCTAGAAATTTAGAATCCGTAAACCCTTTCTAAATCCCCGGAATACTTATACTTATAAATGAAAAATTATATTGGAAACTGGAAAGTGAAACTTAATTTTAAAGCACCAAAATTGTACAATCTATAGTTGTCGCCACTCACCTGACGACTGAATCACCTCACGAGTCAGATGTGTCACCAGTCACGTCATCATCAAATGGCATTGTTGGTAGGACCATGCAAGACTGTGAGTGGAATGTGTTACGTGTTTAGTGGCACATGTCATGATTCTAGAATGGGTTTGAAAAGATGGGGTTGCTTTTCCCTTTCATCTTGAAATACAACTTCTATCATTGATCTACAATAATCCAACAGTCATAATGGCGTCATGTGCCTGTGGTGGCCCTGGGCCCCCGTGGGTCCCATTAACTCACCTGACGACTGACTCACCTCATGAGTCAAATGTGTCATGTCATCATCAAATGGCATTATTAGTAGGACCATGCAATAGTAGACTCCGTGTGGAATGTGTTATGTGTTTAGTGACACGTGTCATGATTTTGGAATGAGTTTGAAGAGATGGGGTTGCTTTTCCCTTTCATCCCAAAATACAACTTCAGTTGTTGATCTACAATAATCCAATGGTCATAATGGCGTCATGTGCTTGTGGTAGCCCCGGGCCCCCGTGGGTCCCATTAACTCACTTGACGGCTGACTCACCTCACGAGTCAGACGTGCCACTTCATCATCAAATGGCATTGTTGGTAGGACCATGCAAGAGTAGACTACGAGTGGAATGTGTTACATGTTTAGTGACACGTGTCATGATTCCAGAATGAGTTTGAAGAGATGGGGTTGCTTTTCCCTTTCATCCCGAAGTCCATCATACATCGTCGATCTATGCTCATCCAACGGTAGTTATTTGCAACAGACATTGTTAAATGTTATAATGTTATTTTTTCCTTTATAAATATTAATTAATAATGGATAATAAGTTAATAACATTTAAAGTTATTTAATTGAATAGTAACAATTTTAGCCAATCAAATTCAAAATGCACTATTTTTTTAATAATATTACATTCTAATAAATTTTAGAGACCAGAGGTAAGGTTAGGGTTTAGAGATAACGAGATTTTTGTGGTCGCTAACTCGCTAGGTCTCCCAAACATGAGTTAAAGTAATATTTTTTATTGATTATATAGTACACTTAATGTTAAAATGATATTTTTTATTGATTATAACTTTAACATTGATAATTATAATCACATATAGTTATCATACCTTATAATTAGAAAATAATAAATTCTTTCTCTAACCTTATTAATTCATTTGTCTGTCAAATTGATTATATAGTATTCTTAAAGTTAAAATGATATTTTTTTATTGATTATAACTTTAACGTTGATAATTATAATCACAGATTCACATATAATTCTCATACATTATAATTAGAATACCATAAATTCTTTCTCTAACCTTATTAATTCATTTGTCCTTCAAAATTCTATAAATCTTTCATATTAAATGTACGAGTTTGTGAATTTTGACAGGTAAATTTACCCAAACTTAATATTAGTACTCAGTGATAACTGATAAGACATTTCTTTTATTAACTACAACTATCTACATTGTACAACTATGATACATCATACATGTCTAATACACAGATAAATCATAAAGCAAGTGCAACTAATTAAAATATTGCAATCACAGTGACAGAGAAGTCTAAGAACCATTTTTTGTACAAATTGAAATGAGCTAAAGCTTGCAAAATTTCCATTGTTTTCTTTTCATAAAATTATAATTACATAAACATTGTCCAATTCCACTTCTAGAACAAAGAGAAACCTACTATAAACAAAAAAACCAAAAAATGAGGTATGTTTTTATCAAAAAAAACCACTAGTAGACTAGTAGTCCACTTCCAGTACAATACTACAAAAAGAAACCTACTATAAACAAAAAAACCCATAAATGACTACGAGGTATGTTTTTATCAAAAAAAATTAAAAAACCACTAGTAGACTAGTAGTCCACAACTAATTTTCCCCTTCGGATCCATCTAGGTAAATTCTCTAGAGAGGATTAACTACGAGAATTCATCGAGCCACCCGAATTTCCCCGCCCGAGCCTCCTCTTCGTCAAGCATAAACCACTTTAAGAGAAAATCCCTAGCAATTAGGGCCCATTTTCTATGGCGCTTATATTGCCTAGCATTTAGACCCAAAAAAAAAGGTTGCATGGCCACATTCTAGCCTGGGAGGAGAAGCTTGGGTATTTCACTTGCCCAAGGGATCCCCACCCCTATTTTTGTGAACACGACAACATTAACATTGTCCCCCAAGTATTCTTCTTTAAAAACCCTCCTTAGCAGCATTAACATGTCCACCTTCTCTCCTCTGAGGTTGAGAAGAGATGCCAAAAAATGGGACATAATGTCTGTGTTGACCCGATGCCTATCTTCATTGTTAAGAAACTCTCGGCCCAACACCATTTTCATAGCCTCTATTATGAAAGGCCCACCCTCCTTACAAATAGATTCTAAGGTTTCATCAGAAAAGGAACCCAGAAAGGCCTTCTGGGCCTCCTCAGATGTGCATATAAGCCTAATTGGAGTGTCCATCTAAAATAGTAAAACTTCAGAAAACTTAAAAACAAATTATTTGCAGAGTGCAGATTGCAGACCCTAAACAAACAAATTATCTAGCAAAGGGCAAAGACGAATCGATGAATAATGAAGCTAGATCATTTATAAATAGCCCTTGAATTCTTGATCATTACTTAGCAATAAATTATTCTATCTTTAATGGTATTAAATCTATTGTCATTAACATGGCTCTAAATCTTTCATGTAAATCTTTCCCCTAAATGCATGCGTGTGAGAAATAAAAATTTTGGACTTAATCTTTCATATCTGGTAGTAAATCTTTCCCATAAATGCAAAAAATGTCAAATATCAGTTATAGCGTCTGTACAAATTTGGAATTTTGGAAGTGATGTGTGTCTACTATGCATGACAAGTAAAAGAATGTTGCTCATCACTGACAAGGCATTTATTGCTTACCGAGTTAAGAGGTTACAAGTTGCACTATAGTAACAGAACCGTGAATATCAATACCAACATATGTACATTGTAGTCTGCAGACAAGTAGCCCTTATTTGATACGTGTCAATATTCTAGTGACTTCCTCCGCAACTCTGTTTCCTTCAAGAAAGTGAGGCCAAAATTAAACTTCAGCCATTGATCTTGGATCATTGGATGGTCTCAAATAATATATTTAATGTATGTATGTTAGGTATTATGTCTAAGGTATTATAACAAAATATTTCCCATCTTTTGAAAATCGCCAACAAAATATTTTTTTTTGCCATAATTAATGAACGATTAGCCAATAAAATAAATAAATTTTCAAACGGTACATAAAATTCGCCAATACAATAATTTTTTTACCCTTCACAAGAATATCATTTGCCTCATATATTATAATTTTTTACTTCATAAAAAAATTATTCGCCTCAAATATTATAAATTTTTATTTCAAAAGAAAATTATTTGCCTCATATATTATAATTTTTTACTTCAAAAGAAAATTATTCGCCAGCAATTTATGAAATTTTCATTCGGTGAGGAAAAAATTGCCAATACAAACTATGAAAAATCATGGATTTGAAAAAAAAATTCGCCTGCATTAAAACAAATTCCCCCCTAAAATAATGTACGATTCGCTAGGATTTTACACATTTTTCAAAACGGGGGTTTCTTAAAGTTATCCCTGAAGACAATAAATAGATAAAAATAATATTTTTCTAATATGGTCCATTAAATCCTGGACTTTCTCATCTTTTTTCACAATCTTTATGGCAACATCTAGAATGCAATCATATCCATTAGATTGAATTTATCTCACCCCCTAGTCTCACAATTTTATTTTTACAATGATCACCTCAACCTCATTTATTGGTCACATTAAAATTTCCAAGCTCACCACTGATTCAAAAATATGGCCTCCAATGACATGCAATGATTGCAAGATTTGCATAAAATAGATTTTTTGAAAATGCCATTGACAGATTTTAAACTAAATTCTTTGGCGTCATTCTCCCTACTTCCAACAGGATGTTTTGCACATTGCAAAATGATTGTGAAATCGTAGACATAGGAGCTGAAGAGGATTTACAAACTTAAAAGCTAATGTAATCAAGCACAAAGCCTTACTCAACAACCTTTTTCAACATCCTGCTTGCGTTTGCTAAATGGAAGCATGCAACCCCTTCTTCTCTCAGTGATCTAGAGAAATAAATTATAGATTAAATCATAAATACTATCTGTACAAAATATATATAGAATTTTGAAACTAATTATCAAATTGAATAAATTAAATAATATGACAACATAGCCCTCCATATTTTTCATCAAATATTTAAAACCAAATATAATTGTAGAATTAAATGTTAAATATAAAAACTATATAAACTAAATTATTAAAACTAAATCTTAAAAAATTTCCAATTTTAAATAAGGAAGAATAAAGATTTTTCACCATTTTAAACCATTGCAAATGAATAATCTAAATCTAAAGCAAAATGACAACATTGCCCTCCATATTTAAATTTAAATATAAATATTAAATAAAATAATGATCAAAATCTAAATCTAAGAGAAAGATAAATCTAAGTCTAACTTTAAAAGTAAAACTAAATCTAAATCTCAAAGTATTAAAACTAAATTTAAAGATTTTCCAATTTTAATTAAGGAAGAAGAAAGATTTTAAACCTTTCTAAACGAATAATCTAAATAATCTAAATCTAAACCAATATGGTGGCATTGCCCTCCATATTTAAATTTAAATCTAAATATTAAATGAAATAATGATCAAAATCTAAATCTAAGAGAAATCTAAATCTAAATCTAAATCTAAATCTAACTAAAACTAAAACTAAATCTAAATGTAAAACTAAAATTAAATCAAAATCTAATTCTAAATCTAAAACTTAATATAAATGTAAAACTAAAACTATATAAAAAAATTATTAAATACAAAATAAAAATATCACCTTGATATTTGGTTGGTTGATTTATCTTGAAATAGACTTCCTACAAATGAAATGAGGAGACACTCTTTTATAATCAAAGAGCATCTCTCCATGCTCTCCAAAAGGTGCCTTTTCTAATTCCTTTATCTCTTCAAATTCTACAAAAACTATTTTATAATCAAAGAGAGTCTCTTCATGTTCCCCAAAAGGTGTCTTTTCTAATTCTTTTGTCTCTTCAAATTCCACAAAAAAATATAAAATAGTCCAATTTTTTTAAATTTTTAACTTATTCTTCATCCATGTGGCACCCCTATTTTTTCGGGTCATATTATTTTGACCCCATTATTTCAGCCTTGCCATTTGGCTTCCTATTATTTTGGCCAGCTATTATTTTCTACATTGACATTGGAATTTATGATTTATTTAAATTTAAGTTTTATAACCTATTTATTTAATTTAATAACTTTTATTATAGAAATTAAATGTTAAATATACAAACTATATAAAATAAAGTATTAAAACTAAATGTTAAAGATTTTCCAATTTTAAATAAGGAAGAAGAAAGATTTTTCACTTGGAAATGAATAATCTAAATAATCTAAATCTAAAGCAATATGGCGACATTGCCCTCCATATTTAAATTTAAATCTAAATATTAAATGAAATAATGATCAAAATCTAAATCTAAGAGAAATATAAATATAAATCCAACTCTAAAACTAAAACTAAATCTAAATCTTAAAGTAAATCTTAAAGATTTTCCAATTTTAATTAAGGAAGAAGAAAGATTTTTCACCATTTTAAACCATTCTAAATGAATAATCTAAATAATCTAAATCTAAACCAATATGGCGGCATTGCCCTCCATATTTAAATATAAATATAAATATAAATATTAAAATTAAATATTAAATGAAATAATGATCAAAATATATATCTAAGAGAAATATAAATATAAATGTAAATGTAACTAAAACTAACTCTAAATCTAATTCTTATTCTAAATCTAAAACTAAAATTAAATTTAAATCTAAAATTAAAAGTAAAACTATACAAGAAAATAAATTATTAAATACAAAATAAAAATATCACCTTAATAGTTGCTTGCTTGCTTGCTCTTGAAATGAGCTTCCTGCAAATGAAATGAGAAGACACTCTTTTATAATTTGAGAGCATCTCTTCATATTCCCCAAAAGGTGTCTTTTCCAATTCATTTTCCTCTCCAAATTCCACAAAAAACATAAAACACCCTAAATTTTTTATTTGATTTTTTTATTTTTTTAACTTATTCTTCATCCATGTGATGCCCTTATTTTTTTGGGTCCTATAATTTTGACCAACTATTTAATAAATTATTTATTTAATCTAATAATTTTTATTGACAAAGAATCTTTTTTGGCATATTCTTGTGCTGGTATTCCCATTTGTGCTCCCATTGTATAAGCACGCCTCTCGGCATAATAATTTATTTTTTATTAATAGGTCTTTTTATTAAAGTTCATATATATTAATATAACATATATATTATAATTATATAATTAAATTTAATATTATAAATAATTATCAATAAAAAATGATATATAAATAAAATATATAATATTTATATCTCTAATATAGTACAATTTAAATGTGTCTATAAGAAATCTAGTACCTTAAAGTTAGCCACCCTTGCAGTATAGGAAGAGAGGAGGAAAAGAAAAAGAAAAAAATGAATACATAGGATACAAATAGGTCTTATTAACATTATACTAAAGTTTACTTATTCAGCTCCATGAGCTTTACATTCTTAGACATAATGAGATTGGCTATAAGCACAATTATGACTTACCAACCATTAACCCATTCTTACAAGTGTTAGTACCAAATTTTATTGATCCAATAATTTAACTAACAAACAACCACATGTTTTAACAATTGACCCTACACAAAAACTCTTTATTTATTGAATAATGCAAATCCTTCAATATAATTTTAACGTAGTAGAACCATGTGATAAATCACCATAATTGTTAAGGTCTATCAAATTTTCACAATCAATCTATTCGAAAAACATATGTTATATCATAATTATTGCTTGCACTAATATGAGTCTCAAATTTAATCATACATGAATCTAATAAATAGTATACCCTTTGTATTCCAATAGAATAGGTGAATCTTTTACAAGGAAAAATACAAACAAAAATTTAGAAAAACACATGTTTCAAGTACATAGCCTTTTGAATTAGTTTAATTTAATAATTGATAGTTTATGTCTTATTTAATAAATAATTTTGAAAATTATAATGATAATGGTTTATTATAAATTATTTTTAATATAATAATTTAAAAGATAAATAAATAATATTTTAAAAAGTATATTAAAATTAAAATTATTTAGAATTACTATAATATTTATATTCATCATTAAGTGTTTAATTTAAATATCTTTTTTAAATATAATTGTATCAAAATTTTTAGTTGGATGTTTAGATTTAATCATAGTGATTATTGTTTAAAAGATTTTGTATAAGATTTTAAAATTTAATTTTGTATAACATTTTTAGTTTTATTAGTGAAGTTGAATTTGTATAGCATTGTTATAATATATTTGACTATTTTGGTTTGATTGTACAATTTTATGATTATTATTAACATTTGGATTTGAAATTTTCTATTGATAATTTTGTTGCACAAACAACAATATTTTATATTTATTGACACACCTTTTTAGCATACCCATTGCACACATACGTGCTTGATTGCTAGTTTTATAATTACAATTATATGACAACATAAATAATGTATAATTGAATGAATTTAGATTATATATTATATGAAAATTTTAATAATATTATTATTTAACTTATACATATAGTAAGTTTTGATAAATATAATTGTTTACAAAATAATATGTATAATAGTTTTAAATAATAATTTTAAAAATTTTTTGTTCTTATTTATTATAAAAAATATTTAAGTATATAATTTAAAATAAGTATATTTGTTAAAAATCTATTATCATTTATTTATACATTTATTAATAAAATTTAAACATATAAAATATTATATTAAAAAATTAAATACATAATATAATATTATATATTTTATTTATTATTTTTGTAATGTATTTAAAAAAAGATTAAAATAAATTACTTTTGAAAAAGAAGATAATATTAAATAATAATAATATAAGTAGAAAAAATTAGTTTAAATTTTTTTAAAACCCTCATCTAATGTATATTTTGTGTGCCTTACTTTCACCAAGATAGTAGTATGGAAATGGAATTAAGATGCATCCAACCATATATGAATCTATTTTTAAAAAAATATTAAATATATACAAAAATTATATTAAGTCTAAATGTATTGTTTTAACTATTCAAATTTTTTATCTAGCTTGCTCCTAAATTGATATTCCACAAATAATTTATTGATTAATGTACAAATATTATTATTAAAAATTGACTCACCTAGTACTAGCCATTACTTGTTTATTATTTTACTATATAATCTATTAAATAAGAAATTTTAAAAAATATTTATTTTTAAAAAAAAATTACAATCCTGTCCATAAAAATAAAGAATTACATTGTATAAAATGTTTAAATTAAATTTTTAAAATATCTTTCTTAATTTCAAACTGTACATTGTACCAAATTCACCAACACTAGTAATAAAGTAGTAAAGTAGACAAGCCAATGAAAGCCAAGGGGATATTCAAATTCATAGATAGGGATCATTGGATGTTTGTGAGTGGTAGTGCATGAGTAAGCCAACATGAAGAACATTGTAACCAAATCTTAAATAGAAACTGGAGATCTGGAGAGTCATGTACAATGTTAATCAACACATTGTAAGAGATAGTGATTGAATAAAATCTAAGGACTATGTATAAGAGTAAATGAGCTCAAAGAATGATGTTTCCTCTATTTCAATGTGCTTTACGATTATGGTTTTCTTATTGAACAAGTGGGTAGTTTTTACTTGACATAGAAAGGTGTTTCCTTACCACAAAGGTGATTTTTAATCATTGGGCTAGACTCTAGTATAATAGAGATAGTCCTCCAAAACTATGATGTGAGTTTTCATTTATGACATATGGTACGAGTGTCAAGCTAGATCTTTTGAAAATATATTGATCATTATGGCTATGAATAATTAAATTCATAGGAATTCTTCTTGTCCCGTTTTCAACAATAAATGTTTAAATCATGATTGAGCTAGAATACCCAGCCTATGAATTCATCTCTAACAATTTATTATATTCTGTAAATAATCCATGTCTATAGAATTAAGTCGTTCGGGTGACCCCACAATAGTGAGTTAAACTTTTTTAGACATGTCGATCTTTGCTTAAATAACATATTTTTTTTAAAATATGATGATTTAAGCCTTGGGAGATTCCATTTGAAGGAATTAATTACAAATGGTTAGCTTAAAGCCTGTTAAAATACTCCTCATTCATACCTACAATGGAGTCTCCTTCACACCTTTTAAAATGCAAACAAATAATCACCTTGACTTTATCTTTTAGAAGATCAAATGAATCCATTTGAAAAACCTATCTATTTAGTAAGGTACTAGTGATAAAAATCTTTCCAATGATTATAATGTTAATATATATTAAGTTTATTATGACTTTGTACTTTTAGTCTCACTAAACATAGATATTTCTTCATATGTCTACCTCTATATTTGACGCTTATGAAAAAATAGTAAATGAAAGAAAAAAAATCTATGCCCTAGGTATTGAAGTTCTCTTTCTATTAAAAAAAATAAAAATGAAACTGGACAAATACACGACAAGTTATAAGCTATGTAGTCAAGGTATGTCAAAATTACAGTTTGGTCAACTTCAAATGTTAATAAAATATGAAATAATAATGATAATGCTTTCAAACAAATTGCATGCCCTCGGTATGGATGTTACAAAATTAAATTAGAAAGAACCACATTGATATCTATTTTAGAAAAAAAGTTATGCTCTATGAAAACAATCTAACTCTTTGAAAATGACGTTTTCAGCAACATACCAGTTTTCATGGGAGAAAGAAAAAACTATTCAAATCAATTCAAAAATAAATAAATAAAAATATATTTAGAATCTGGACAGAAAATTCTAAAAGACTTTAATTTAATTCATCTTCTGATTTCAAACAGTTTAACAACAATATGCATCTAAATCTTTTTTCTTTTTTTTTCAGAATGTAGTGTTCAGTGTCCGTTCAGGCAAAAAAGTGTAACCCACTATTGAAATCCTAATCTCTTTTCTATGTTGTTTCTCATCCTTGCATCTACCTTACTACATACCAACAAACTCTTGTGCTATGATGATATTTTAGAATTTGTGTTCTCTATTAATATTATATTATCATGGGAATTTGTATAAGTTGACAAGGTGATCCTATAAAATAGTTTTACAAATGGAAACTAAAATTATTTAATATCACAAGATAATGTTGTAATAAAATGAACTCTTATAGAAAGACTATTGAACACCACTGAATGATAAGAGGAGGGGTAGGGGGTGGGAGAGAGGGGGGATGGGGTGAATCAGCATACACAAAACTTAACTCAAACTATATCAAATATTTTGTAGTTAAACCAAATAACCAAATACAAGAGATATGTAATGAAGGTACTTACAAGGACACTAGATAACATAGAAAACTCAATGAGGGAGAAACCATAGTGAGAATCTTATTTACTATATATGAATAATAATTACAAAGATTTAGGTCAGAGGCTAAGGAACTCTTATTCCTAATACACATATTTTCATAGTGTGGACATCTAAAAATTATTTTTATTAATTAAATTTATTTAATTAATAATCCCTATGACATCATAATTAATTTTAACTACTTAATCATGGTTGTCATGCTCCTCTACCTATTTAATTATAATTATTTAATTAAGTTGGATTCATTATCTAAAGTATTTAAATCTAATTTAAATACTCCCCTTTCTAATGTATTAAACTTATTTTAATAGATGTCCCCCCATAAGTCCCTTTTTTGAATAAATTAACATTTATTTAAATCCCTGAACACCCTAATATTCTTCTAAGCTTAGATTAATCTAAACCTAGTTCGAATTAATCAAAATCCGCACCTAAAACCTAGCCTACACCTATCACCTCACTTGCTAAACCTATTCCTCCACCTAATCACTCTCTTAACCTCACTTAAAAAGTGATTCCTAACCTCATTAGTTATATTGAGTTGCTCACAAATGTGTGAGAAATTCTTCCCAAGAAGGCCACCAAACTTCCTTCAATGCTCCAACTCTTTCTTACAACTTTATCTCCCACACTCTTCCCCAAAGTTGCTCACACATGTGTGAGCAACCTAAAGCCCCTCAAACCTTAAATGTCCATCTTGTCTCAAATTGACTATTCATTATAGTCATCTACTCTATCCTATGTGTTTCCTATGTGGTTCCCATGTAGATGCCACATAGGTGCCACTTCATCTGAACCCTCTTCCTCACTCAAAATCTATAAATAGAGGCCCTTCCATGAGAAAATCACTAATTCATTTTATGCATTGTTATTATGTTAGTTTATCTCTAAAATTTCATAGTAATTTAGCATATTAGTTTCTTATTCTTTCTTTTAATTAACCTAAATCACATAGCATAATATTAATGGTGAATGAATCTTAGTTTACATTTCATTGTAGTTTTTTTTTTTTTGTTTTTAATCTAAATCACATATCATGCTTAATGGTGAATGAATCTTAGCTTTGCATCCCATTTGTTGCTCTTAATCCTCATCATATCTTGGAATCCTTGGTGCAAACTAATTCTTCATACTATTTTTGCATCATTTTGGGATCTCCTCTAGCTTGCATTGGGGATCTTCTCATTGTGTTTGGATAGCACATCCACATTCTCCAAAATGAAAAAATCAAATGGGGCTTGGGTGCTCCCATTTTGGTTCAATCGGAGGTGGTGTGTTTGAATCTCTTATTGTGTGTTGCATGCATTATTCAAAATAATGTTTTCTTGTCTATGCGTTCTCTTGACAGGTTAGGTTCTTCACACTCACATTTTTGGCACACCTGGTGGGACTCCCACCACACAAAATTGTTCCTCATTTGAGGAATTTTCTCATCCATTTCTAAAACCCCGACAGTCCTTGTACCAGGTAGTGAGAATCTTCATACAAGTAAATAATATTCAGAGGCATTTACTCATGCTGCACACTTAGTATACTCATACTACCAACTGAGAATACTTGTATTGGCCTTAGCCCTTTCTATCTGCATTATGTCTGAAACTCTGCTTGGCCTTGTTTGCTCATATTACAACTTGGGAATTCTCATACTGAGCATGGTATATTCTTGTACCAGAACTCTGCATTAGGTGTTTACTCGTACTAGACTATGTACATGCTTTTATGATTCTGCACACAAAATCTCATTCCATGTTTTCTCGTATCTGAAACAAAGAGCATTTTTTGAGGCTTAAATCTTAATGTCTTTGGATTTTGGTGATTGTTTTGGCTTCATATTATCCTTGAAATTATTTTTTGCAGGTTCTAACATGTTTTTGTAAGTCATTTGATAAAAATATCGCTTTCCAAAGACATCAATATCTTAAACTACTAACAACTTTTTGGTCATAGGACACTTTCCAAAGAATCATTTGGAAACTACTAATCTTATTGGTGTTTCAAGTTGCCTAGGAGATACAAACAAATTGTTAGAAAGTAAAGTCCACCAACACAAATAAGAGGGGGGGGGGGGTGAATCAGTTGTGAGATTATTTAACTTAAATTCAATTCTATCAAATCTTAAGCTTTTAATCAATAACATAAATAACCATAAGATAATAAACATACACAATAAAACCAAATTTTTTGACTAGGGAAACCCTTGATTAGAGGGAAAACCTCAGTGGGAATGATGCCCACAAGATGATATACTAATATAAAAGTTCCTTGTGAAAGGATAGACCTTGTTAGAATTATTTTACAATACAATCAGTATATATGAGTCCCTATTAGGAGACTTTGGATGCCTTTTAGGATACTTTGGATCCCTGCTAGAAGATCCCAACCCTGTGAGGAGTTGATTGAGAAACACAATGGAGACAACTGAACCCACTGTCTAAATTGCTTTAATTGCTTCAAGACTACCTTCACTAAACAATATTCAGGATAACACATCCAAAGGTGAACTAACTAAAAAAAGAACTCTCTTTACTTGAACAGTTTCTTTGAAGTCCTCAACAAACTAAGAACATCATCTTCTACTCTGATCATCAATATTTCACATCCAAAGCTTGCACAATATTTCATGACCATATGATATCCTTTGATACCTTTCCTTTATACCAAGTCCTAATGATTATTGAGTCAAAAAAAAGGCTTTCTCAATTTATAATTAATAATATAGGACATCAATAAGAATTTACTATACACGTTACATTACATCTAAACACTTCTATAGAATTATTAATTTGTAGTCGGCTCACAAAGAAGTAACACCCTTCACATCATCCATAAGTCTTCACGAAATGAAAAAGTAGATTCTACCGTGTTTATCCAAGAATCCTAAATATATCATAGACAACATATCAACCTCACTGAACTAACTTCAACCTCGCCGAAATAATAAATCTTGAATAACTGTCACATGTTCCTGGTAACACTTGTGTGTGTGAGTTTAACACCTTCATGAAATTAAGATCAAGTAGCAACAATTTAAGCTAAATACAAAGGAAATTTACTCTAAAATGCGACTACAATCTATAACATCTCATGGATCTCTAGAAAGAAGTGGTAAGTGAAATTATGATTTATTAATTAATTAAAGTAATTAAATTTAGCCATGAAGGGTAAGAGGTTCATTTTGATTTTTGCTTTCAACAACTATGTCATTAATTGAATTTAATCAATTTCGTAGTGTTTTTCCCCTTTTCAAGATTTATTTAATCATTTAATCATTTAATTGAATTTTCCTTTGATTTGAATTGCCTTTGTTCAATTTATTGATTTTTAGTGCTATTTTGATGATTTGATGCCTTTGGCCAATTTTCTGTGTCTACAAATGCCCCTCTTTGAGTTGATGTGTGAAGAACACCGATTCAAAGATTCCCTTGGTATGATGATCTGATTCTGTTCTGGTTCTATGATTCCTTGATACCTCTGATAGTTGGTATGATGATATGATACTGTCTCTGATAGTGATATGCTGCCTGATATGATATGATAAACTGATCTGATACTGATTTGCCTCCTGATATGAAACTGATATGATATGATACTGATATGATAACCTAATATGATATGCCCCACTGATAAATGTTTTTGATGTGATGCCAATTTGATACTCTGATGCCCCCTCAGAAATAAAACATATTGATTCCTTGATTTGAAAGATTTTGATTGATTGGTCCAATATGTTTTCATTTCTGAAAAATATTGATGATATGCCATGACTCACAAATTTGCATATCCAAGATAGATAGGTCTATTGTAGTTAAGCAAAACAAGTGATTATAATAACAGGATAATGGTACCAATGAATGTGATTTGTCAATCTGATAGGATAGTTCTAATAGGATAAATCAATCAGTGTGAAAATCGATATGATTTGATACTATTGCTTCATTCTCAGGACATAGAGACATGAACAAATGGTACTGGGTGTGATTGCTTGATACTTTGATAGGATTGATTGACATAAAATGACTCACTGATCTAGAATACTGATATGATTCCCTTGATTTACCAAACAGGTACATTTTCGTAAATGATATATATACATACCTTAGCTTCTTAGATATTTGGATTTAAGTCATGGTTTGACCTAGCTAGAGTATAGGTTATTGAGATGATTGATTATGGAGCTCCTTCAGTTTATTAATATTGTATCATGTTTCAGTTATTGATCAGGACTTGGATGTATCACTTTGATGACATTGTATCTTGATTAGATAGGCTTCATGGATCTGTGATGTTATGGACACTTATTATGATTTATGGACTTCCCTTGATTCTTGATTGAACCCCCCCATTTGATGATTGATCAAGATTTTGATTGAATGAACCCCCTTGTCCTTGGAAAAATACTACAAAAAAATGCACACGCAATTAATCTAACATGATAATGCAATTAACCTTCCATGATAATGCAATGCAATGCAGCTAAGTGTCACTAGCTTTTAGCAAATAAATGCCTTGAGGATAAATTTTCATCATTGAGCATTTTGGGACCGGAAAGTCGATACAATCACCACTGCCCACTAACATGATGATATGAATACCACCTTTTTTTATCTCATTTTGGTAACCTCATTGTTGGACCAAGTACAACCCTCACTAGTTGGATGACCAAACTATGGGAGTCTGAATACCGGTGTCAACGGATTCAATGTTGCAAGTGGATTTTTGGTATTAAGATATAGAAGATCTAAATAACCAAGGGATCCGTTTGCGTAAACAAAGAAAGGTCAATCCATCCGCTTATGAGATAGTCCTCGATGGTTCTTTGATGACCATGTCGTTAGACAACTTCTCATAAGGTGACGAATCTTCCTCCAAACAATCACTCAAAGGCAATAAAATATCATATCTCTATCATTGCCAATACCATCAATTAGCTAAAGAGACTTGATATAAATCAATCAATATAAGCAAAGAGATTTTTAACCAACTTTCAAAAGAATCTTTCAAGTGTTTTGCATTGTTTCTTGATTTTCAAATAGTATTTCCAAGTACCTTGATCATTAATGATGTTTGATTTTTATTTAATCCTGAATAATAAAGTCAATTAAGGCTCAAGGATTTTGTTGTGGTAATCAATTTCTTGGTTTATGAACAATGATATCTATCAAAGGTTCACGAAAATATGCTTCTTTCTTCTGAAATTCAGATCTCTTTCTCTCTCTGTTTGACTCTGACTGAATGTTGTTTGTTTGAATCCTTTTTATGTACCAACTTTCTGATATGCTCTTTGTTGCCCCCAAGTGTTTGAATATACCCATTTTGACACCTTTGGGCAATGCAAATGATGAAGCTACAAAGCTTTATTAGGACTATGTACAAATGATGGATGCAATGAAGGTTTGGACAAGTGGGATGATGAGATGCATTATGTACAAATGCAACCTAGGAAAGACCAACTGAAGGGAACCAAAGGCGCTTGTTTACCAAGTTTCCACCTTTAGGATGAATGAAGCTTCTTTATTTATTTATTGTTTTTTCTGCAAGCTTTTTCTCTCTTTTTTTTCTACCAAGGTGCCTATTTACTAGGTCTTCACTAGGGCACTTTCTTCTTTTTCAATTTTTTTTGTATTTTTTTTTTTTTTTTCTCATATCATCAAGGTGCCTATTTACTAGGTTTTCACCAAGACAACATCATTTTGGATGTTTTTCCTTTCTTCATGCTCAATTTTCTCAATGTTTTTATCCTTTTGTGCTTTTCAAATGTTTTTGGTATTTTCAAGATCTCTTTTGAACTATGTACAATAAAATAGGATGCTCTCTCATCTGATACTCTTTATACTCTTTCATCTATCTCATGTATAGAACCTTTTAAGATGAATACTATTAATAGGTTCTTGAAGTTCCTCTCCGTCACAATTTGATAATTTATAGGTTCCTATGCCAAATGAAGATATTATGATAAATGGGCCAAGCCAATTAGCCTCCCATTTGCCTTTCTTTTCCCTCTCAACCTGATTCTTTGGATTCTCTCTCAACACCAAGTCTTCTACCTAAAAAACTCTCGGTTTGATATGTTTATTATAGTTCCTTGAAATTCTATTTTGGTACACTTTCAGGTGCTCATAAGCTTGTGTTTGATGTTCTTCAAGTAGCTCCAATTGTTGAAGTCTAGCAACCCTATAGTCTTCATCTGTGATCAATCCTTGTAACGACACTTGTAAAGACAGGATTTCAACCTCTAATGGTAGAACTGCTTCAGTCCCATAGACTAGTGAGAATGGCGTGGCTATGATGGGTGTTCTTATGCTGGTTCTATAGGCCCATAATGCTGGATTAATTTGCATATGCAAATCTCTTCTTGATTTGTTGACCGACCTTTTCAAGATCTTCAATATATTCTTATTTGTGGCTTCGGCTTGCCCATTTCCCTGAGGGTAATAAATTGATGAAGAATGGTGAATGATATGAAATGTAGCACATAGTTCATCAACATCCTTATTCTTGAACTGTTTTCCATTATATGTTATTATGGCATGAGGAATACCATATCGAAAAATGATATGATTCAAGATAAACATGGAAATTTGCTTTCCTATTGCCCTTATCAATGGAACCGCTTCAACCCACTTGGTGAAATATTCTGTTGCGATTATGATATGTTTGTGCCCATTTGAAGAAGGTGGATTTATGATGCCAATTAAATCAAACCCCCATTGATAGAAAGGCCATGGTGTGACAAATGGATGTAATGCTTGTGCCGGTGCATGTATCATATTGCCATGATATTGGCATTTGCTACATATCTTCACAAAGTGGCAAGCATCCTTTTCCAATGTCTTCCAAAAATACCCTAAGCGAAGGATTTTCTTAGCTAGATTTAACCCGCTTGAGTGCGACCCGCAAATGCCTTCATGAACCTCTCGTAAAGCTAACTTAGACTCTTCTTCCTCTAAACACCTAAGTAACGTCCCGTCTAGACCCTTATGATACAATGTTTCAGAAAGGATTAAGTAACGGGAGGCTTGGCGTATGAAATTGCGTTGTTGAGCACGGGTTTGGTCTAAGGGTAGCACTTGGTCTTTAAGGTAGGTATATATAGGTCCATACCAAGGGGAGTCATGTCCATGTAAGAGGGAAACAATTTGGGTTTTGGGGAGGTCAAATGCCGGTTTTACCAACTCTTCCACCAAGAACTCATACTTCTCATTTTGATCTGGTTTTTGTAACAAAGAAGCCAAGGTAGCCATGGCATCAACTACTCTATTTTTCTCTCTAGGAATCTGTTCAAAGGTGATCAATGCAAAGTATTTCTTCCATCCATTAATCATAGTCTTATAAGGCATCAACTTTTCATCCTTAGTGTTATATTCATTATTGACTTGATTAATGATGAGTTGAGAATCTCCATAAATTTATAGCTCTTTTATATTCCACTCTAAGGCCATTTTGATGCCTATGACTAGTGCTTCATATTCTGCTATATTATTTGTACATGGAAACATAAGCTTGTAGGATTTGGGAATGGTGTAACCTTGAGGAGTTACCAATAATATGCCAGCCCCGGAACCTCCTTGAGTATAGGATCCATCAAAGTATAACTTCCACGTTTTTGCCTCTATGTTGATAATGGTGGAATTCGAAAATTCCACTTGAATAGTCTGTGTAGAAGTCATGGGATTTTCAGCTAAATGATTTGCTATCACTTGTCCTTTGATTGCCTTTCTATCGACATATTCGATGTCGAATTCACTCAATATCATCACCCATTTAGCTATTCTACCTGTCAAGGCTATTTTACTTAACAAATATTTGAGAGGGTCTATCTTGGCAATCAACTTGACCTTATGCATCAACATATAATGTCTCAAATTTTGAGATGCAAACACCACTGCTAGACAAGCTCTTTCCATAAATGTGTAATTAAGCTCATATTTTATCAACGTTCTACTCAAATAGTAGATAGCTCTTTCCTTTCCTTGTTCATCCTCTTGTGCCAAAAGTACCCCTAAGGATCTTTCCGTAGCAGATATGTAGAGAATTAATGCTTTTCCCTTGATTGGTGACATGAGAATGGGCAGATTTATCAAATAAGTCTTCAACAGTGTGAAAGCTTGATCACATTCGGCATCCCATATAAATATAGTATCCTTATGTAGCAACCTGGTGAAAGAATGACATTTTTTAGCCAATTGGGAGATAAACCTTCATATGGATTGGATTTTGCCCTGCAAGGATCTCATTTGGCTGATATTCTTAGGTATCTCCATGTCCATTATAGCTTGTACTTTCTTGGGATCCACTTCAATCCCTTTGGCGGAAACTATATAACCTAGTAACTTGCCAGATTGGACTCTGAAGGCACATTTGTTTGGGTTTAATCTGACCTTGAATTGCTCCAACCTAACAAATATCTTTTTCAAAATGTGGAGGTGTTCTTCTCTTTTGTGGGGTTTTGCCAATATATCATCCACATAGTCTTCTAAAAATGTGTGCATCATGTCGTGGAAGATAGTTGTCATGGCCCTTTGATATGTGGCTCCAGCATTTTTAAGACTGAAGGGCATGACATTCCAACAAAAAGTACCCCAAGGGAAAGTAAATGCTATCTTTTCTTGGTCTTCGGGTGCAATTTTGATCTGATTATACCCGCTAAAACCATCCATTAATGAGTACATTGAGTGTCCTACCGTCAAATCCACTATGGCATCTATGCTCAGAAGTGGGAAATCATCTTTGGGGCAAGCAAGATTTAGATCTCTAAAATTCATACACACATGACTGGATTTATCATGCTTTGTGACTGGTACAATGTTGGAGATCCATTCGACATATGCTATTGCTCTTATGAACCCTACTTTCAACAATTTTTCCAATTCTGCCTTGACCAAAAGAGCTATGTGGGGATGCATTTTTCTCAGCTTTTGCTTAATGGGCTTAACCCCTAGTCAAACATTCAGATGATGCATTATAAAGTTAGGATCTAATCCAGGCATGTTAGCATATGACCATGCAAAGTTTACTTGTTGTTCTTGGAAGAATTTTATGAAGTCTTCTCTTTCTAGAGGTGTGAGTGATGTTGCCAAGTGTATGAACTTTGGATCTAATTCTGTCCCAATATTGACCTTTTCCATTGGCTCTATGAGAATAGGTGACCTTTCCTCTTCATGTTTGGGCAAAGTGTCCAATCTCTCTTCCTTTGATGCCACAATTAGGTTTTCACCAAAAGAAACATCTTTTATTTTTATTTTTTTTGGTTCTAATGGTGCCACAGTTGGGTTTTCACCAATAGAACTTTTCATTTTCTTGATATTTTTTTTTATTTTTTTCTTTTGACTAAGAGATTGAACCCCTGCTGCTGTCATTATGTCTGTATTGAATTCATTGGTGAAAGAGGGTTCAACCGCATTAAGGGAGTGATTCATTGCTTGGTCATTGGGAAAGTAAAGTAGGTCATTTGGTTCGGTTTGGTCCCAATCAATGAGGTTTGGATTTATCAAAAGTAAGGGTTCATTGGGTAAAATGTCATCAATAGGCATTATGGACATGACTTCGTTTGAGGGTTCGTACATTGTATCATTTAGATCTATGACATGCGCTTCCTCAAGATGATCCATGGAAGAAGGGTCAAAGTCCCCTTCACTCAAGTCCTCGTCAACCTCTACGGGAAACAACATGGGAAAAGCCACAAGTGGGTTAAAACTAACATTTGAATCTCCCTCCTCTGAAGGTATCCAAAATGTTTCTATGCATGCTCCATTAGTAGGTACTTGCTTGATATTAGGCCTTTGAATAGGAGGTTCTTCACTAATTTGAACTTCTTGCCTTGGAATTTTTGCATAAGTATGTATAGCAATCACTTCCTTTTCATGACATGATTCATCCGATAAAGTATCCCATTCATAATCCTGAGAATCATCACTATCTCCTTTGGATTCTAAGGCATTTATGTGAGGATAAAAATCTTGCATTGGGCTTGAACTTTCTCCTTTGAATTGAAAACCTACCCCATATTTTTCATGACTTGCCCTCCAAATAGGTTCAATAGGTTCCAATAATCCCCTATTTCATTGGCCTAAGGGTCCTCCTCCCTTGTATCCCATCTTCTACATTATATCAAAGCCTTTTCCATATTGCTCAGTTTGTATCTTTACATGCTGAATTCTTTCCATGGGAGTGTTGGAGGTATCTTCGTCATCATGGTAAAGCCATTGAAGGACGTCATCTTCTTCCTTATCCCATGTTTCTTTGTTATCTTCCCTTACAAAATAGGAATTATACTTATGTGGAAGATGTTCTTTTGATGGTTTACCATGTGATTTTGGAGATGTGGGCATGTCAAATAGAGAAACAGAATATTCCCCTATCCCTTTTGAACTAATCTTGCATTATTTTTCAAAGTTGTTCATCATTTCACTCATGTGTTGGTAATGATCTTTCTTAGCTTTTTCCTTTTCTTCTTTGGTAGGTTTATAGATTACTGTTTCCAATTTAGGTGCTATGTACAAACTTTTTGTTGCATTTGGGCCCTCGTAGCTCACTTTTTCCTTTCCCTTAGTTGATGTCGCTGAGCTAGCTTGAGGAGGGTGTGGAATAAAATTTATTGTTAGTTCCTTCATTTTAACATCTTCAATTGTGGTTTCTTGAATAATTCCTTCCCGGTTATGTGGAATGTATAACTCATGAGGAGGTTTGAGTGCATTGCAATATTGGAATGGGTTAGAGTCTCCTCCAACTATGATTTCTTCACCCATGTATGAAAATTTTATGCATTGGTGGTATGTGGATGGGACTACTTGCATCTTGTGAATCCATGGTCTACCCAAAAAAATATTATAAGTTAATTTCATGTCCAGCACTTGGCAATTGGTGTCCTTCTTGACAGGTCCCACTTGGATGGGCAATACAATCATGCCCTTAAAAGCTCTTTCAGCTTCATCATAAGCTTTAATGGTGATTTTCTTTGTAGGGTCAATGCAAGACTCAGATAGACTTAAGGATTTGACAAGACTTAATGTGCAAATGTTGAGACCAGCCCCTCCATCAATGAGGACTCTTTTGACTCTATGCCTTTCGATTAAGACCTCTATATGCAATGGTAGATTTTGAGGATGGGTTATAGACATGTCATCTTGATCAGAAAATGAAAGACAATGAGGTGCTACAAGATGACCTACCATATGTTGAAACCTTTCCGTCTCTAGATTAGTAGGAACATGTGTCTCTACTAGAGCTTTTTCCAAAATCTCCTTATGGTTTGGTGACAACTTCAATAATTCTAAGATAGAGATTTGTGCTGGAGTATGTTGCAATTGATCAACCAAACTATAAGGCCTTGCTGCTTTAGAAGACTGTTTGACCACAATGTTGGATGGTGGGATGTTAGTGCTTTGAGGAGCTATCCCTTGTAGGGTTATTCTAGAATTCTGTCCTCTTGTAATGACATTTGATGCTTCCTTTTGAGGTTGTTCATTAACTATTATAGCATTAACAATATGATCATAAGGTGGCGCAAAGTTGAGATTATTAGCGCTTTGCTTCTTGTTATTTGATGACTCTCCCTTATCATGTTTGTAAAAAGGTTGTTTGAATGCTGTATGATCTTCATTATTGGGAGGTTCATCAATGGTGATCATGTTGTTATCAATTAAATCTTGCACTACATTTTTTAATTGCAGACATTCATTTGTTGTGTGTCCTCAAATTCTATGATACTCACAATGGTTATCGGCACTCCACCAACTAGGCTTATTATTTGGCTCGTAAGGCTGAATTTTGGGTAGAGTAATGACATTATTAGCCATGAGAACCTTTAATTCATTTTCAAGGGGTTCACCCAAGGGTGTGAAGTTCTTTGAGGGGGTTGGCCTCAAGTATTTATCAAATTTAGTATTCCTTGAATTATCTCCTTGATTTCCATTGTTGGTGTGATTGTTGTTGGATGGTGCATTAGAGCTCTGATTGGTATTATTCACTTGATTAGGTGTCCTTGTAAGAGCAAAGGGGACCACCTTCAAGCTGCTAGATTCAACTACTCCATCATTCACAATTCCTTTATTGTTATTCTTATAATGACTGTTACTATTAAACCAATGATTCTTCTAATTA
Source organism: Chamaecyparis obtusa (assembly GCA_027943335.1). Taxonomy (NCBI): domain Eukaryota; kingdom Viridiplantae; phylum Streptophyta; class Pinopsida; order Cupressales; family Cupressaceae; genus Chamaecyparis; species Chamaecyparis obtusa. The sequence goes on from BSBK01003618.1 coordinate 60,854, forward strand.
TTGCCATTGTTGCCACTGTTGGGGTTGTTCTTATTATCTTTGTATAGTTTGAGTTCTCCACTTTTGACCAACACTTCCTCTGTGGTTACTCCATTTTCAATTAGATCTTGGAAGGTATTTGGACATTGCATTCATAAGCGGTAGTTTAACTCATTACTCAAACTGTTTATGAAGATATCCATCTTCTCTTTTTCAAGCACACTTCTAGGATATCTTGCAAAAACTGTCCTCCACCTTTGTAGAAAAGTGAGAAAGGCCTCTCCATCTTTTTGTTTTGTGTTGCATAATGTTATCATCGTGACATCATGTTTAATGTTATATGAGTAATGAGCCATGAATTTCGATGCTAACTCTTCGAAGGTCTTAATGCCGGAGGGTAACTTAGAAAACCACTCCATAGCCATGCCTCCTAAGCTTCGCAAAAATAATCTCATTAAATATGTGGTATCATGCATGAAATCTAAGCTCAATGCAAAAAACTCCCGTAAGTGATCTGGAGGATCCGTTGTTCCTTTGTACTTGTTGTATTTAGGAAACACAACATTGATCGGGAATGGCACCATAACCAAGCTTTTATCAAACGGGAATGGGCACAATGCTTCTATAGAGAAAGGCTTGGGAGTCCCACTTTGCTTGATGTTGTCTAATTGCATTTGAAACTCCTTGAATTGCTTGTTCATGATGTCTAAGGTACTTTCCTCAACTTCTGGTGCTTTAAGTTGGTTGACATCAAAGTCACGGGGAAACTTGAGACCTTTTTGGGCTAAGTCCGTGAAATGTTTTTCTCTATCTAGGTCCATTTCCTTTTCCATGAGCTTTCTGAAATAAGGACATTGGATAGCCTCACTAACTCTTTCATCCGTGGCATCTTCTGCCATTGGTTCGGTGTTAGTTTGAGTATGAGTTTGGTTAACTCTGTGAGCATTTTGATCTACTCCTCCATTGTTGGTATTGCCTTGGTTATTAATATTGCTCTGGTTATTCATGTCATTGCCTCCACTATTGGCATTACCTTGGTTATTAATATTGCTCTGGTTATTCATGTCATTGCCTCCACTATTGGCATTACCTTGGTTGGTGAAATCAATACCACTATTATCCTTACCACCCAAACTACCTTGATACATCATGTTGTCTTCTTTTTCTTGTTCAGGTGACTTTTGTAGTACTCTAGGAGTAGTTTCATCTCTAGGATAAGGGAGCTCTTGTCTAGCTTGGAAGGTTTTCTTGATGTAATATGATCTAGTGAATGCAGGCATGAACCTTGGATACAAGTTAAGACTACTTGGGTCTAATCCTTTGTGAAATTTTGATAGATATGTGAAACAAGATTTTTGACCAGACTGTAAGTTGGATTAGAGAAAACTCAGAAAAGGGTATTCAAATTGATATTCAAAATTTTCTAATTCTTCCTAGAAGTACTCTCTATTTGACCTTTTTGTTTTCTAGGCGTGACTAAAAAAAGCTTAGGCATGTTTGAAACCTGTCTAAGCGTATACTGGTTTGGTGAAGGCGGTACTCTGTAGGTTCTTAGGTGATACTTTACTATTTCCAAGCAGATTTCTAGTTTAATAAAACGTGTCTCAAATGTCTTTGAGTGTGACTTTAGTATGTATACGCATGTTTAGGAAAGTCATAGGTGTGACTAAATTTCTGACAGGCGAGTGTTTTTTGTGTATAGGTGACACCTCTCTGACCAGGGTATAATATTTTGGATTTTTAAAAACTTTTGATCAAATATTTTTGAAAATTTCTTGTTTTGAAAATTGAAAACAAAGGCAACACACACATAAATGTCTCTACACAACAACTAATGTGTATATTCTTGAATGTTTTCACAAGTATAGCACAAGAATGAATTCCAAATAGCCTACCTAGAGTCAAATTGGTTCGTAAACATGGCTCTACAAGGTGGTCTTTCTAATTTAGCTGGGATTTAATAAATGTTCCATTCAAATGAATTAAAATCTCTCATCCCCCAAGTATGTTAAGGGGCTTCCCACACGCACCGAGGCACAATTTTGCACAATCCGTAAGGACTACTAGAGGAAGTTCGAGAAGATTAAAATCCCTTTGTCATGCACCCCATTAAGGATGCATGTGTTTCATTTTATAGTGGGTCGGATTCTTGCGGCAAAAGAAAGTGTATCCCACTTTGGGCTATCCCTCTCACTAGCCTCGCTAAGGAAAATTCAGGAGGCGAGCCCACTAAATCTCTAGCATGTTCATTTTGCAAGTAAGGCAGATTTTGAATTTTAAGTAATTTTTTTGGGAGTTTGTTTCACCAAGAAGGTGAAGAGCATATCCCTAACTTTCCTTTTGATTCCCAAACACTTCAAACACTTAGTTCTTTTTCAACCTCTTGACAAGGAGGTTCTTAGAATTGAAATGTGTGGTTCAATTTCTTCCCTATTAAAGCTAGATTTAAATGACAATGCCACAAGTTAAGGGAATGCAAGCTTGTTTGAGTGGAATACCTTTCCTTGTAGCTAGCAAAAGGCTAGGGGCATTTTTGAGTTATTGATTTTCATTTTTCACTTACTCACCTTGGCAATTTGCTCCAACTCCCTCCTCCAACAAGTTAGTCCAACACAACCAATTCACAATGAGGGGAAACCAAACTTGCATGTAATCAATACAAAAGATTTTAATGAAAGAAGCTTTAATCTCAAGGTTCATAAATCCAATTTAGAGACACAAATTTCTACTTATAAGCTTCAATCACAGCTAAATATTTCTCATATACCTAGACATCCTCATCTAGTGTGGATTCAAGGACAACCTTTGTATGCACTTGATTCTCCTTCTTTATTTTCTTTGCCAATGATTTTCCCTCCTTGTTGAACCTGCTTTCTAGTTTTTTCAGTCTCGGATGTCTGCTCATTTACTGGTTAACAACAAACACAGAGAGTCAGATTTTCAAATTTTATCAAATTGAAACTGAAAATAGAAAATTAAACACAGGCGACATCCTCCAGCTAGTAGGCGTGAATAAATCACTCCGAGGCATGACTTTATCTATTAGAAGCAACACATCTCAGTGCACAAGCGACATTAATAATAGCACAGGTGGTAAATCTATTATGCAAAGCGTAAACAAAATTTAAATCCGTGGCAAATAGTCACCGCAGAGCGACATTCAAAGCTTCTAACAAGATAAAGATACTATCACAAGCGTAACTTAAATGATCAAAGGCACGATAAACTCAATTACTTAGCGATAGAAAATTTCTCCTTAAGCATGATTTTAAGTGCAAAATGCAATGCAAAGAGGAAATTAAAGCGATAGAAAATAAGTGATACGTGATACTTCCCTACGTTTAGGCATGATTTAAAGCCGTAAAGGCTGAATGCTTTGCCGTTCCGAGCATGAGTTTCCAGCTAAAAGGCATGAGATCAGGCTTCTGAAGTGACACTATAATGATTCCAAGCGTGAATAGATCTCCCGTAGGCGTGACTTTAGAAAATTCCTGCAGAAAACACACAGAAACAAGACAAAAATATATGCAAAGATGATTTAAATCACAAATTTGTTAGTATTTGAGGCTCAATGCCCCACGGTGGGCACCATTTGTGTGTGTGAGTTTAACACCTTCATGAAATTAAGATCAAGTAGTAACAATTTAAGCTAAATACAAAGGAAATTTACTCTAAAATGCAACTACAATCTATAACATCTTATGGATCTCTAGAAAGAAGTGGTAAGTGAGCTCTCAGCTGCAAATCCTCACTAGTGACACCTCTAAATGTAATGCCCCGCCAGGCAACCCAAGAGGACAAGACATAAAACCTCTATAAAATGCAAGTAGTGAATTTTTATTTTATTTCATTTATTTATTTTAACTAGAATAATATTCATCATTACACTTCATATTTCTAAAAGAAGAAATAATTTCCTACTACTTGAATGTAAGATTTATACAACTTAAGTCCTCTCGGGTTCCCTAACGTCGCTACTAAAGAAACATCATATAAACCATTTACATGCATAAGATATTCACGGAATCATGAGCTTAAAAGATCTACATTCATTTTAATGCACCAAGTTAAATGTCCCTAACTTATTTCTTTTATTAAACATAGGTTAATCATCCAACATCATTATTCCTTTTAGCAACTCATTCCATAAATTCATATTGATTTCATCTACATCTACTATCCTTTATATCACCTTTCTCTAATAATTTAGGTAAGAGATTAATATTCATTAAGGTAGGCATCATCCTAGGTACTTCATTAACAGGAACCAAGTATTAACATTAAAATCAAATTACTATTCTATTGCATTTTTTCATAACCATTCATTGTTAATAATTCCAATCACTAATCTATCATTTCTCAATAATTTCTTTGAATTCTTTCATCAAGAGAGAATACATTATTGTTGTGATACATCATTATATATAATTATATTTAAGATTATTTCCTTTACACATGGACAACATAAGAGGATAGGATAAATAACATAAACACTTTCTTTTAATGCTAGTAACATGTCCAATATTCCACATTCTTTTCCCTTTCTTTTACCTAGAACTACCCATTCCCTTATGCATTGCTTTGAATTGAGATTGCATCAATACTACAAGACTCCTTTTAGGAGATTAAAAATTACATGAATACAAATACATAGGTACATCTCAACATATTAAAATATCCAATAAGAAATCTTCAACTGCAGATCTGGAAAGGAATATGTGCTAGGATCATCCAAAGAATCACGATCAATACCTCGATATAAATATTAACCACCCAACCATGTGGAACCAATAGGCCCACTCCCCCGAGCTAGGAGATAGAACCAAAGGCCCATACAAGAGGTAACGACTAGGAAATTCCTAAGGTGGTGATAAAATTTTCCCAAAGTCACAACACAAAAGAAAAGACAAGAAGACCACAAGGACTACCAGAGGCATGATCAAATTTAGTAGAGACTCTAAGCTACAAGCTAGGTGAGTGTCATCGCATAGCCCTCACCCCTTGGGTTGTCCTGGTACTAGCCACTCTTGGCCCCGACCCCCAAGTAGGCACATGCGGAACCGAATGCCTCTCGTACAGACAAGGTCATCCAGTCGTACCTACGCATAGGTACCTTCTCCCACTCCCATCCTTAGTCTTTACTAGCACTAAAGGCATGGGTGAGGCACAATTAATCTTGATTAGTGTGTAATTTCTCATTCCAATAATCTCCCATTCCCAATTCATTTATTTAAGTTATCACTTGATTAAATAACTCATAGTAGGTTATCCTGGTACTAGCCACTTAGGGCCCCGGCCCCTCACTATGAGCCACTCACCTAGTGTACTTAGGTTCCCTAACATACATATAAAAATCATAAGAGCATAATAGATCCATCATCAAAAATTCATATCAATTCCATAACAACATTTGATTGAGTTTAGGAAAACATATGTTGTCCCTAGTCCACTCGACAACCCTAAACCCAATATGGCATACAGAATGTTTCAAACATATAAGAAGACATCCAAGTGATATTATAAACATATTCAGAGTATACATAGATCTAATTAACCAAAAAAAAACATTCTAATAGTCTCTGGTGACCATACGAAACCTTAAAACTTAATGATGTTCTTAAACTGAATTATTTCAAGCAAGGATTAAATGCAAAGAATAGTCATCATAGAAAAGTCATCCATATCTTCCACAAAACAAATAATAAAGGAAATCTCTTCAGTGGAAATTTAGATAACATAATTATGGACTCTCAATTTGATTTTTAGGAAGATCCAATGGTTGGAAAGAAAGTTATGACTTCTGGTTTAAAATAGAAAATTCTGGTTAGGGTTCAGACCTGCCTTCACTAAAACGGTTGTAATTTTCACAAAATATAATAAAAATTCTCCAAACCAATTGGAAATGAAAGATAAGACTTAGGAGAATCTTTTATATCAAATTTAGACTTTTATATAATCATATCAGCCTGTAGCATACAAATACATTTGACAGAAAATTTGGAATCGAGAATGGATAGGCATAGTCTGCCAAAATGTCAAAAATAAGGCATTAATTCGACCCTAAAAATAAAATCAGAGAGATACCCATTTGAGATCTGTGAATTTTACTTCCAGAAAATCAATTTAGTCAAACCCTAGATGCAATTTAAATTATTATAATAATAGATCTCCAAAAATAGGTTGCTAAAAAACCCTAAGAAAACACATGCCAATTCTTACAAATAAAAACTCAAAACTTTAAAATAACCATAGAAATTAAAAGTAAAGATATAATAAATAATTATAATATATAAATAGATCCATAATCTATCAGAGACATAAAGTAACTAACATATTCAATCCATACCTCATGTCCTACGAAGGTTGAATCGAAGAAGGAAGGAAACAAAAGAGAAGACAAATCCAAACTTGAGATGCATCCTTCAAACCCTATCCACTTTTATAAATCTCCATGAAAGAAAGAAATAATTCCACAGCAAAGAATCCCTCTCTCAACTATTGAAATTCTCACAAAAATGTCTCTCTCCCAAAAGCAAAGATAACCAAAAATTCTTAAAGACATATGCTTACAAAATCTCCCTCACATCTCCAAGTTTTCTCTCCAAAATCACCATGAAAATTAAGGCCATCCTCTCCTCAATACTTCAGCCCCAAAAATCCCCCCTCTTCAAATGAGAAAGTAGTGCATATAAATAGATTTCCAAAGGTTGAGAGGAAAAGTAACCAACTCCCAACTAACTCTTAACTAAAGGGTTTTATAAAATAACTTAATATCATACAACTATATTACTCAAATATACAATAAAAGATTATTTGTATTCATTCATACACATATGTAATATTATCCTAACATATATTCATATGCCATCATTAATTACATCAATATCTATATATATAACCTATCCTCATTATTAATAATTAACAATTGAGAATAATATACCTCGCATTATTTAATATTTAATTATTAATAATATTATACTTTACATTAATCCCAAAATATACACCATCAACAATATCTACAATAATTAACATATAGTCACATATAAATTATATATATATAAATACATATATGTGTGCACCCATATATATATTTCCATATATATATATATATTTATATTTATATAGATACATGCCAAATACCAAACACTATAATCTATAAGATTATGAAGTAATAGATCACAATATTATTACCTATTTATAATTGCTATAGGATATAACACTGAGGTAGAATAAAATCACATGCCTCAAAATAAATCTAATCATCGAAAGAGGCCATAAAAATCAACTATGAAACATATCGAGAAAACCATAAGATCAAACAAGGTCAACCAAAAGTCAACAAGGAAAGTCAAGCCAAACTCCTGAAACACAACATAGAAAGATTAACTAAGAATCATACCAAGAAGGAGAAATAAATAAAATGAGTAAACAAATCATACAACCAAATGAATTCAAGTGGCCACAAGGCACTAACTACAACCATGCCCAACCGGGTGCGTTGGATCTGGGTTTTTGACCCAAAGGTTGACTGACAAAGAAGGAACCCTAATATTCCCAAATTGGAATAATGACAAAGGAAGACTCATGTAGGGGCCTTAGTACTATCTCCATAACAACAACCATCAAGGATTTGAGGGCATGCTCAGACCCGTGAAGCCAGGTGAAGTCGATGTCCGGTACCTGCAAGCCTGCATCACAAAGAAGAAATACATATGTACGGATATACATATAAAAGAAAACATTGCAGACAGATGACCAGGATCGATACATCGTGTGGACCTCAGCTATGTGAGTAACTACGACTTCGTCCTAAATCATGAAAACACATCATGTATATATATACACTCAAAGCATGTAGCATCATCATAATGAAGGTTAGAATCTCAAGCATTGTGTTAGTCTCTTATCAATACTAATAATAAATCAACATAATCAAATCATCAAGTGAGATACAAGATTCATCCAAGGTAACCTTAATAGAAGAAAATATAAATAACCACTTATATATATCTATCAAGTACATATCATATAACATCCTAACTATGTTCATAAAGGTCTTGTAGGTACTCAATACATACATGGAGATAAATACATATAAAAATGATACCTTTAGATAGTATGTCTGATATTAGAATCATTGAGTACTAGCTTATGAAATTATTATAAACAACTATAGGAATAGATCAAACAAGTATCATGTACAACTTAAGCTGTAAGAAAACATCGAAGGATCTTAATTCTTTCAAAAACACAAAACTTATATTAGGGTTAGAGGGGTATTACACTAAAATAAGAATAATGCTGCTATGATGCTTCTAAATGCTTATTCTATGATGAATTCATGCTTAATCTAGCTCCATTGATAACAATGCAATGATAAAATGCTAAAATGCTTCAATTGCTCTTAGAAATTATCTCAATTGACTATAGTAACAATGCTTTTCAATTGAAATTCTAAGATGGAAATGCTAAAGAATGCTCAAATTGCTCTTAGAAATGATCTCAATTGACTATAGTAACAATGCTTTTCAATTGAAATTTTAAGATGGAAATGCTCTCCAAAATGCCTCATACTTATAGTAATTTCCCAAGGGTAGGGGGTAGAGTGAGTTGATCATGGTTATGCTTGGGTAAGGTCAATTGGCTTTGCTTTGTCCATAAATGGGGGGACAAGGAGGGGACAATCATTTAAATGGTTTCAAAAGGCTGGACCATTTCAACAAAAGTGAGTGATTTGTGTCCATTTTGTCTCCAATTTGCTTTGTTGAGGGAAATTATGATTTATTAATTAATTAAAGTAATTAAATTTAGCCATGAAGGGTAAGAGGCTCATTTTGATTTTTGCTTTCAACAACTATGTCATTAATTAAATTTAATCAATTTCGTAGTGTTTTTCCCCTTTTCAAGCTTTATTTAATCATTTAATCATTTAATTGAATTTTCCTTTGATTTGAATTGCCTTTGTTCCATTTATTGATTTTTAGTGCTATTTTGATGATTTGATGCCTTTGGCCAATTTTTCGTGTCTACAACACTCACTAAGAATAGTCTTCAGTAAACTTCGCATAGCTCAAACATATCTACATAACTTTTTTTGCACTTACAATCACATCATCAAAATACATTCTTGAATTCAAATATATCTTCTTAAAACTCAATTCATCAATATTAAACCTCATGAAATGATTTTGTGTCTGTAACTCTATTAACTCTATCTAGAGAGCATAAATTTTGACATCAATGACAAACCCAATCATCAATGTAACATATAAGAAATCAATCATCTCTAATCAACATCCAATCTACCTTGCTAACAACATCATAATTATTCATGCTAACAATCTCCCCCTTTGACATTGGTGGCAACATAGATGAAAAATCATCTAGTTACATCCTATCAATAATAATCTCCCATCACTATATTTCTTCCTCATCTACCTATATACACTCTCAAACTCAAATCTCCTCCATTCACTCCACTCTTAAAAGTTCAATAATCTCTAATACAATATGAAAAAGTGTTCCTAGGTATCAAAAGATACTATAGAAAATTGATGACTATGAATCCTTATTGACTCATCTCGAGTAAAGATACTCCCCCATAGGAGAAGCATCAAGTCTATATAGGTATAGTTATTTGATCATGTTGGACTGATGTAGTCCAACATCCATTACTCTAAGATGGTTGGGGAATAACCCCAAGCATACTTCTCAAATACTCAAAAGTATCCTTAGCCAAAAGTTTTGTGAATATATCTACTATCTTCTCCTTTGTATTAACTGTATTGCATAAAAATGACATAAGAGAACAAACTTAAATAAACTAAGTCTATTCCTACATATTCATGCAAACCTCAAAATATGGAAGCAAACATGCATATATGAAGAAATGAAATAACAAATAAGATTAATCTATTTCAATATAATGCAAACCTCCCAAAAAAGACTAAGTTTTGATGATTTGTTGAAGAGGGTATGTGGTTGCTCAAATCCCGTAGTGTGACAATGCATGAAAAAGGCTTTTTGAGTGAGGAGAAAAGATCTCAATTTATAGGCTTTTTAGGGAAATGGATGGTTTAGATTCAAAGTTGGATGAAGGGATAGGATTCTTTAGGATTGATGAGGTGTCCATGAGGTGGAGGCCAAATAGATGCCATGTAGACGACATGTGGATTAGGGTTTGACCATTCAAAGGGGGAAAGATTCTCACACATGTGTGAGAACCCTTTGAAAGTGACATATCCATGACAAATTGTAAGAGGGTGTAAGGTGTAAGAGGGATAAAGTTTCTCACACATGTGTGAGCAACTTGAGAAAGTGATGAATCAATGACAAAGGTCAAGGTTTGTAAGAGGATGGGAGAACCAAGGTTGCTCACACATGTGTGAGCAACTTTAAAAAATGACATGTCAATGACATGGGTCAAAAAGTGGAAGAGAAGGGGAGAACCAAGATATTGGAAAGTGACATGTCAATGACATGTGGGAGACAAGTGTGTGAGGGTTTGTAAGAGTGTATAAGAGTCACATGTGACTTGGGTTTGGATTAGGATTTCTTAATCCTTAGATTAAGGTTGTGTAAATGATTAAGAAGAGATTAGGTGGGAGATTAAGATTAATTAGTGGGAAAGTGGGTTGACTTGGGTTAGAAGGATGGGTTAGGTTAGGGAAGTGAGGTTAGGTGAGGGTTAAAGTTAGGAGACATGTGCTCAAATAGAATTAAATGTAATATTTAATTCCAAGTGGGTTAAGTGGGGATTAATTAAGTAAACAAGATCATTTACTTAATTAAATGGAAGATTAGGATTAGGGGAAATGGGATTAAATTAATGTAAATTTATTTAATCAAAGATGGGGTAGAAGGATAAAATTAAATAAATGTAAATTTATTTAATCAAGGATAAGGGATAAAGAGAAGTGTAATTAAATAAATGTAAATTTATTTAATTAAGGTAGAATAAGGCTAAAATTAAATAAATAATAAATATCTATTTAATTGGCTAGGATAAGGGTAATGGTCAGGACAATTTTAGGTGTCTACATTTTGCCCCTCTTTGATGTAGCATCACGAAGTGATGTTAGATCAAAAAAGATTAAAAAATATTAGATACAAGGAATAAGACTAGTAGCATGATGTCCCAATCATGGAAGGATGAGGAAGGATGACGAGGAGGGATTGGTATCCCCCCTCGAGAGGACATGCAGGTTTGGAGAACATGGGTGTGCTCTCGAAATGGATAGGGGTATGAAAGGAAGGGAAAAAGGTGATGGATGAAGAAGGATGAATAGATAAAGTCATGATGCAATTGTGTGAGCAACCTAAGTTTTCTATTGTACTTAATAATATGCACCAAGGTATGGGGAACCAAGATGACAATGTGTCCATTACGTGATTAAAAAAAGGTCAAATTCAACCATATGTCTATGACACCATGATATCGAAGATCGTGATGCCATTATGACAATAGGATGAAAATACCATGATAAATACAAAAAATAATAATACAGACAAGCAACAAGTGACCATGCACAACAAACCAAATGCAAACCAAAATTTTGCCCCTAGTCAAGCTAAAAACCAATTGATGGATTGATTGATGATGGAAAAGTTAACAATAAGAACAATGCACATCCAAAGGATTTGGGAAGGATACATCCCATGATGATGATTTGATTAAAATTGGGATCAATGGATTATCAACTAAGTTGGTTCAAGATGATGGGTTGATTAAGGATCGATGTACAAGATTACAAGGTTGGATTGATTGGATTAGTATTGATTGCACTTGATTGGACTAGTTTGGGATTTTTTTTGTGATTTTATGGATTTTTTTATTTATTGATGAGTGGATTGGATAGAATGGAATATTTGGAGGGGAAGATGATTTGAATTGGATTGGAAGATTTGGATAATATAATAGGAGTATAAATGAATTGGATTGAAGATGATAGGAAGGAGGGAAATTGAGATGATTAGAAGATAAATAGATTAGAAAGGATTGAATTGGAGGAGACAGGAACTAGATAGAAGAATATAGGAAGAAGGGAAAATGAGAGGATAAGATGAGAGTAGAGGAATTCGAGTGAATTGATGGGAAGAAGGGCAATTGATTAGAATAGAAGATAGATGAATGTGATTTAGTGGAATTAGAAGATAAAGGAATTGGATAGGAAGAATGTAGGAAGAAGGGAAATGATGTAGAAGATAAGAGGAGATGAATAGATTGGATGAGATTGGATTGGAAGAAGGGAAAGTGATTGGATAAGAGGAAATGAGAGAAATTTGAGTGAATGGATGGGAAGAAGGGAAATTGATTAGATTAGAAGATAGATGAATTTGATTTAGTGGAATTAGAAGATAAAGGAAGTGGATGGAATAGAAGAAAGAGAAATGGATTAGACATGAGAGAGAAAGGAAAAATGGATATTATGGGGGGAAGTTGGAAGATGGATAAGATGATTGAATGGTTTGAGACCAATAACAAGGGAAAACTAAGGAATGATAGAGGAAATGGGGAACACATGTAGTTTATGGATGGAAGGTAGATGGAGGGAATGAATAGTGATAGGATATGGGGATGAAAATGTAGGGAAAAGGAGATGAGGATCCAAGGATAATGTGGAAGAGGAGTAAATGCCCCATACTAGAGGTAGGAGAATGGAAAAAAATATGGGGATAAAGGATATATGAAATGGATGGAATGGGTACGAATATGCATGGAGGGAATGAAGGAATATATGTTCCAAAGAATGCATGGATATAGGATGAGGGGTATGAATAAGATAAAGGATAATGATGAGGATATGGATAGAATAGGTCAATGTATAATGTAGGGAAGATATGGATAGAAGAATACAATGAATGTGAGGGAATGCATGGGATAATCAAGATCAAAGGTGTGGAAAGGAGGAGGGAGATTTATATGATTATGGATGGAGGATGGAGGAAGTGAATATGTCAAGGAATATGAGAGGTAGGATATGGATAGGATGTCAAGATCAAATACGGACAAGTGGATGGAACTTATGTAGGATAACAAAGAGGAGATGGATAATGAGGAAGGAAAATGGATGGTGTATATGGATGGATGGAATAAATAGGAGAGTCAAGATCAAAGATAAGAAAGGATGAGGATGGACTCAGATATGAGGATTGATGGTGGATATGAAAAATGGAAGACATATATCATAGCATAAGATGGATGGAGATTGCCCCAAAGTGTAGGGTACAAGGGAATGAGGATAAGTAAAATGGATGGAAGAGGTGAACTTTAGAAGACAATATATATGTGATAGAAAGATGGAGGGAAGGACTCACGTATCAAGTGTCAGGATATTACGCTATGTTTTTTTGCTTTGTATCAAGGCATTTTGGATATGTTCTCATAGATGTTGGTAGGATGGGTAGATGGTAGAGGAAATGGAATGGGGAAGGAGAATGATGGCTGATGCAAAATATGGGATGATAGTAGTAGATAAGTATGGTAGGATTGAGGAATAATGGATGGTAGGATGGAAGACTTGTACATAAATGGATGGGAGAGATGAAAAGATCACCATTGGCACATACCTTGAAGGGTGGTGAAGAGGTGGAGGAAGAGATTTTGGAGGAGAGGGAGGAAAAAAGGTGGATTTGGGATATAAGAACCCAAAATAGATGAAGGAGGTTATGGAGTTAGAAAGTATAGGATGTTTAGAGGGATGATTTAGGAGGAAGCTTTTATATTAGCAAGGTTGGATGCCAATTTGGATTTTTAATTGAGATGAATTTTAGCATTGAGTAGCTTTGGAATCCACATGATTTTTCCTTTTTTCATTTTGAGGCCTTTGTGGCCTTTTGAACTTTTTTTCCTTTTGGATCATATTTTTCTTTTCTTGAACATGTCATTTAGATGGGACATGTTGACCCTTCTATTTATTTGTGTGGATTTTTGGCTTGATGCATCTTTTTTGTTTGACTTTGGCATCCAACTTGCTTCCATTAGCCATGGTATGAATGCATCAAGATGAATGGTTTAAAGAGTTTATGGAGGGAATTACAAAGGATGAATGTTGGAATGAATTCAAGGATGTGTACCTTTGTGGATCTTTCTTAGGGATGTGAGGGGAACTTGGATATGGAGGATGGATGTATGTAAGGGGCTAAAATGGATGGAGGGGATAAAGGATTATGTTTGGGAACATGACGACCCAAAATGGATGTGTTTGAGGAAGGGAGGGAATTTGGGATATAGGGGCCCAAAATGTATTTGGAGGGTGGGGGGATGGAGATTTGGACATAAGGGCCCCAAATGGACTTAGAATATGAGTGATGGGAATATGGAATTTTATATTTAGATGGAGAAATTTGGGATTTGGAAGGAGTAGACGGGGTACCAATATCTTGAGACATTCTTTCTTCAATGGGATACTTAGTATTTGCAACACAAGATGCGAGTCTAGGTGTATGGAGTTCATGCATGGATTGGATAGGTGTGATGGGATTTTGTGGAGGATTAGGATCATGAGGGGGATTAGGGGAGTTGATAGGATCATGAGATGGATAATGAGGGATAAGAGGATCATGAGATGGAAGAGGAGCATGATAGGGAGATAACGGGGTACTTTGAGAAACTTTGGAAGAAAACATGCATATATGAAGAAATGAACAAACTTAAATAAACTAAGTCTATTCCTACATATTCATGCAAACCTCAAAATATGGAAGCAAACATGCATATATGAAGAAATGAAATAACAAATAAGATTAAGCTATTTCAACATAATGTAAACCTCCCAAAAAATACTAAGTGTTGATGATTCATTGAAGATGGTATGTGGTTGCTCAAATCCTGAAGCATGACAATGCATGAAAAGGGCTTTTTGAATGAGGAGAAAAGCTCTCAATTTATAGGCTTTTTAGGGAAATGGATTGTTTGGATTCAAAGTTGGATGAAGGGCTAGGATTATTTAGGATTGATAAGGTGTACATGAGGTGGAGGCCAAGTAGATTCCATGTAGATGACATGTGGATTAGGGTTTGACCATTCAAAGGGAGAAAGATTCTCACACATGTGTGAGAAACCTTTGAAAGTGACATATCAATGACAAATTGTAAGAGGGTGTAAGAAGGTGTAAGAGGGATAAAGTATCTCACACATGTGTGAGCAACTTGAGAAAGTGATGGCTCAATGACAAAGGTCAAGGTTTGTAAGAGGATGGGAGAACCAAGGTTTCTCACACATGTGTGAGCAACTTTAGAAAATGACATGTCAGTGACATGGGTCAAAAAGTGAAAGAGAAGGGGAGACCCAAGATATTGGAAAGTGACATGTCAATGACATGTGAGAGACAAGTGTGTAAGGGTTTGTAAGAGTGTATAAGAGTCACATGTGACTTGGGTTTGGATTAGGATTTCTTAATCCTTAGATTAAGGTTATGTAAATGATTAGGAAGAGATTAGGTGGGAGATTAAGATTAATTAGTGGGAAAGTGGGTTGACTTGGGTTAGAAGGATGGGTTAGGTTAGGGAAGCGAGGTTAGGTGAGGGTTAAAGTTAGGAGACATGTGCTTAAATAGAATTAAATAAAATATTTAATTCTAAGTGGGTTAAGGGGGGATTAATTAAGTAAACAAGATCATTAACTTAATTAAATGGAGGATTAGGATGAGGGGAAATGGGATTAAATAATGTAAATTTATTTAATCAAAGATGGGGTAAAAGGATAAAATTAAATAAATGTAAATTTATTTAATCAAGGATAAGGGATAAAGATGAGTGTAATGAAATAAATGTAAATTTATTTAATTAAGGTAGAATAATGCTAAAATTAAATAAATAATAATTATCTATCTAATTGGCTAGGATAAGGGTAATGGTTAGGACAATTTTAGATGTCTACACTAACATATACTCCAATCTAATTTCTTTTTCTGCAACCTTCTCTCTTACAAAATGAAACTTTATTACAATATGTTTGGTCTTTGAGTGTAATACTGGATTCATTGACATGCTAACTTTTCTTGTATTATCACAATGTATGATAATACGCTTAGTGAATTCAATGCCAATATCCATCAACATCTTCTTCATTCAAGTGAGTTGATTGTACTTATTTGCTGATGTAACATATTCTACTTCTGTTGTACTCTGAGATATACAATTTTTTTTATTTCTCAACGAGGAGACTAATCTTCCTCCCAAGAATAATGCTCCACCACTTGTACTCTTTTTGTCATCAATATTTCCTCGCTAATCTGCATCAATGTATGCACATAATGTAAAATCATGTGATCTATCATACCATAACCCATATTCTTATGTACCTTTCAAGTATCTAAAAATCCTCTTAACTGTTGCCACATGCGTCTGTTTAGGTTCTTCTTGAATACTTTTCTATTCATTTTTATCTAACATTTTTAAAGAAAATTTGAGCGTATTACAGAGTCAAGTCTTCCGAGAAAACTCTAAGGACTACTGATCATATTTGAGTGATTTTTGATGTTTTCCTAAGATGTGAAAGCACGAACAAGCTGATTTAAATGAAACCCTACTTCAATCAAGATTTTATATATTCAAATCGATGGCACCTAAGGTTAAAAATCATGTCATTATTCAGAAGGTTGATCCTATCAACCCTAAGCACATGCTTCCTCCCATGAAAGAAGATGAACCAAACAATATGGGAGCTATGTCATCTATTCCTCTAAGAGTTAGCTTGATCGAAGACATTTGTACTTTCATCCACTACAAGATTGAAGAAATTTTTTAGGCTGATATTGATACATCTTACTAGAATATGTGTGAGAATGGGAAACTAAAGGATAAGAATATCCATTTGGAGACTAAGGGTTTAATGCACACCTTGCACATTTTTAGTGTATTCAAGACCGAGTGGATGCAAATTGTATCAAGTTGAGTTCATGACTAGTTTACATAGCTAGATGAACTAGTTAAGATCACAAAAGATGTCTTACATATTTTGACTGGATACCCAATCAATGATAGACCAAAAGAAATTAAGAAAAGAAACAAGAATAATTTGTGTGAGCTGACACAAGCTAAATGGGATGGAAGAGGTCTTAATCTGTCTACTGTGGAAGACCTTGAACTAAGATTCACATGCAATTTTATATCTTACTAAATCTTCTGGAATCTTCCTGAGTGGATAGTGTACCATGTGGAGCTATGGACATTGCATATAAAATTTTCAAGAAGGACATGAAGATTGATCAGTGTGAGATCCTACTGAAGCAATTTGATGATAACATGAACACTATTCAAAAAGAAAAGACCAATACATTAAAATTCGGTTCACTGTTGATATGTATATTTTTATACTTTCAAAATTCATTTCCATCAATTGGTAATGTAATCTGGAATGTGAACAAAAAAATTATTTATCAGATCAATGAATACATCCAAAGTTTAGGAGATAATTTTTACGTTGTTATGAATGACTATTCCACCAAGTTTCTAACTAGAATGTATAAGAAATTTAGAATTCCACCTCAGCTAGTGGAAGATTACCGAGATACCATTTGTTTTGAAGTTGATACCGACACATGCATTGTGAAAGCTATGGAGGAAAGGACTATCAAGCTATAGCCAGTGGGATATAAAATTGATATTGGCATTGCATCATAGAAAATTGAAGCCCTATTAGCTAAACATGTGGATAAAAGAGCTAATTGGTATGGAACATGTGAGGAGGTGAAGGAAAATATAAAAGTAGGTATATTCATAGCTAAGGCTCAGAGAAAAACAAGTAGAATAATCAGTGACTTATGAGAAAATATCATAGTGAGCATTGAAGAAGATGAGGTAGGTCCATCTGAAGTCAAGGGTAAGAAAACTAAAGTGAAAAAGGAATCATCGAACCCCAAAGGAACAAGACCACTGACAAGGTCTACTACCACACTAAGGGAGAAGAAGAAACCTAAGATTGAGGAATCAAAAGATAAAAATTATGTGAGGAAAAATAAAAAAATATCAAACCAAGGATAAAATTTAAATTGCAAGCAAATAGTGAAATAAAGTCTGAAGATTTGAGAAAATTCAAAGTTGTGCAGAACCAACCCTCAAAATCAAAAAACTTAGATGAATTCATTGAAAATATTAAGAATTATGGAGGTTTTTCTAGAATTAGATATGCCAAGTATGATACAAGGAGTGATGAGGACAAAGTTAAAATAGAGGATGCAATTGTTTTCACTCTACACAAATTCAGGACTATACCAGTTGAAGTTACCAACCAAATACCTCATGAACTTTACAACAATATAGATGCCAAATGGAAGTATGCTATGAATTTTGAAAAGAAAATGAGGGAAAGATACTTTTCAATAAGTGTATGGAGTTATCTACACCTGAGATTAAGGAAGCACTAAAAATGCACTCTAACAAATTTATTGTCAAAGGAAGATCATTAAAAATCATGGTGGAAGAGTTGGATGAAGTACAAAAGTAAACTGATGATATGTGGAGAAAGATCTACTTCCTAGACCAGTCCACCAAGACTGAGGTATAACAAGATAATTCTAATCCTATTTATTTGACACAATAAAAGGATGAGGTCATAATTGAAGATATCACTGACGAGGACCCAACAAAAGAAATAAGACACGATGAAGATGTCATGTCCACTGAGGAAAAGGAAACCAAACAAATGAAAACTAATGATGTTGCTACTGCTAAGTTGATAGATCAAGATTTAGTGTTACAACAAGTATTTGATTTTCCTGAGATTCATGAGGTTATCTCAAAAGTTGTTAAAGATATTCCTACTAATATAGAAGAGAAGTTCGCTGAGCAAGGAAAGGAAACAAAACAAAAGGAAACCAAGAACAATAAAGAAACTGAGACAAATGTGGATTAGAATAATGAGAAAGTCACTTCTACCGAGACCTTGGGACAACAACAAAAATAAGATCAACAAGACAAGGAGAAGCAAAAGGATCAAGAAGAGAAGAAAGAGGAAAAAAAAAGTTGAAGAGAAGGTATAAGAGAAACATGAAGAAAAGAAAGAATAAGAAAGAGAAGAAAGAACTAAAGATACTACAACAACTACCACATTAGATGCAATAAAGGCATCATGTTTCCCAAAAATTTCCATTGGTTAAAGTATCCAAATTGAGAAGAAAAAGACAAAGAAAAGGAAACATGAGAAATCCAATGTTTACTTAAGCCAACCAATAGTAATACCAAAGGTAGACATCTGGGTAAGTGCACCAAGATGGTGTTTAAAAAAGTGGCCACCCACCCCCAAAAAAAGAAAAACACCCCTAGCATGATCAACTTAATTTAAATACAAATAAACCAATCAAACTTAGGTTTGATAAATGAATAAGTCAAGGACAAGGCTAATTAATATGCTTAGATAAAAAAGTTGAGGCTTCAAAACTTTATTTCCCTCTATTTCCCTCCCTTTTCATGTATTTTTCTCTTCAAAATAGGTTTGTCAACTTATCCATCATCAGGTTAACACATCATCAAGTGGATATTTTTAAAATTACCACCATAATTTCACACATCTTCTAATATTTCTAACCATATAATATTTTCTATTTTTGGACAACATTACCAGAGTAAAGTTTAATTTTCTTTATTAGTGTCTCCATAGTTCTTAGAGACATATGTGTACCATTTTATTAATAAATTTTGATATGCTTAACAAATTTTTTTTAAAAAAATATTATTGTTCTACACTTGATTCTATACACTTTTAAAAGAGAAAGTTTTCATTTTCAATAATTTTTGTGTAAGTTATGTCTAGCACACAAACAAAAACCTAATTTTTAGGATGCACCCACTTCGACAAAACATAAAAAACTAAAATACTACATAGAAAAAAAAAAAATTTTAAAAAAATTCTGGCTCTCAGTCTTAGCTATCTTTCTACCAAAGAGTTTTTCAAAATACTAAATATGACTATATCTTTTTTGATGCGCACGACAAACACTATATTATATTTTTTGAAAAAATCAAAAACTATTTTCCGTGCGTAATGGATTCAACCCTCTTAATCTTATCCATTTAAAAAAAACTTTAGTATTTTAGAAACTAGATTCAAATTACTATAATTCTTGTTCTTTGTACATATTCTAATTTTGAGTTCATAACTGTCAAATTTCTCTTCCGAGTTCAAGTTTACATGATTTCAGAAAAAAAGGCCACTTATAACCCCCTTTTTGCACACCATCTTGGTGCACTTACCCATCTCCTCGCTTGGTCCAGAAAGATTTATCTGAATTCAAAGATTTACTAAAGATGAAAGAAGCCTAGGATAAAATATTAGAAAAGAAGAAAAAGATAGACGTGCTAGAAAGTGTCAAGGATATACTGTAGTAGATTGTTCCTGATGCAAATGTTAATGAGAAGGGAAGCCTACTGAGTCAACTTGATGAATTGGTTAAGAAAATAAAGGAACCTAGTACAAAGATCACTAAGTATCTAATGCAAGTGCACATGAAGAAAATGTAAAATAAAATAATTGAGTATTTACTACAATCTATTACATTGGATAAGGTATCACTTAGTTGATTTCAGAATTGGAAAATAAGTTGAATAATATTATTTCATTATTTCAAAAGATTTGTTTGATATCAAATTTTACTAAGGAAATAAAAAGAAGGATGAGTTCGTTGAGAAAGAGCTAATTGAGCAGCTAATGAAGGTCACAACCGAGCCTGTAACACTTCAAGTTTATTATCAAAGGCTCAAAAATTTAATGGGAATGCAACATGAATTAAGAAGAGAAGAGAACAATATAAGAATGGAACTTCTAGAGCTGCAAGTAATTTTGATTCCCCAAATTGAATCCTTACAGAAACATATACACAAGGCAAAGGAATTGGTCAATACCCTTGACATCAGTGCTATGGATAGTATGATTAGACAATCAACAGATATTGGTGAACAAATTGTGTTTCAAATACAGAAGGAATCATGGGAAACCTTACTGGAAGATGCGAAGAAGAGATACAAACATATTTTTGATAAGATTCCACCACTGGATCCAAGTAAGTAATTTTGTTTTTGGAAAATTTGTCAAAAAGGAGGATATATATATATATATATATATATATATATATATATATATATATGTAAACTCTATACATATATATCTATCTCCCTTATATATATATATATATATATATATATATATATATATATATATATAAGGGAGATAGATATATATGTATAGAGTTTGTAGAGTACAGAAGTATTATAATAGTGGGAGTTATGAAGTTAAGGAGTTATGGAGAGATATGAAAGTTTTATACATGGTCAAATTTTGAATAAGGACAAAAATTTTGATGACTTTGAAGTTTTTAACAAAGATGCCAAACTAATGCCAAAGGGGGAGATTCATACTCCTAAAAAGTTATTTTGTTATTATTAGTTTTGTCAAAGTCATATTGTATTGTTGAAGTCAATCGGTGAATGAAGATGGAGTCATATGACTCATTCGGTAAAGCAAATAGAGAATTTGGTAAAGGAAGAAAGAATTGCAGTATAGGAAAATGAGAGACAAGCACCGAGAAGAGTAAGATAGACACCGAGTCAAAGAACATGATATAGTTATAGAGTTAAAAGTACACATGTTTTTTATTACGTAAAATATGTTTTACAGGGTGCCTGAAACCTAATACATTTTAAAATATAGCAATATAAGTCCAAGTCTTAAAACAACAGATGCTAAGAATGAAACATGCCACTAGCAAGGCCATAAGAACTTCCAAAATAGAGACAAGCAAAAAAAAACTAGGGAATATAGTCAGGAAAATTTTGTGAGCAAGGTATCCGTGTTGGACTCAAGGAGCTCCATCTTCTCAGAAGCCTCCTTTATCTTATGGATGTCCATGGAATCTTCATGCTCCTTATTCTTCTTGAACCTGGTCCTAGTCCTATTTCTAGGTCCTTCATTTGGCTTCTGCACTTTTTCCTCTTTTATGATCTGTACTTTTTTCCCTCCTAGCTTTTATTCCATTTTCTCAATAAGCAGCTTGATATGCT
This sequence comes from Chamaecyparis obtusa, assembly GCA_027943335.1. NCBI lineage: Eukaryota > Viridiplantae > Streptophyta > Pinopsida > Cupressales > Cupressaceae > Chamaecyparis > Chamaecyparis obtusa. The sequence goes on from BSBK01003618.1 coordinate 82,829, forward strand.
CGTTAGAAGCCTTCAGGATATTTAAGCTCTTCTCTGGGATGCCTTGGAGAGTGTCCTCAAGGCTCTACATTTTATCCTCCATCTTAATAATCCCGGTTTCCAAATAGTGATAATCTTTAGTTGCTCTGCTATCCTTATTGTTGTCAGTTCCATGCACTCTATCTTTGAGATTCCCTAGTTCATGGTAGAGCCATTTAATGGACCTAAAGTTATCCAACATGATGTTCTTGGCATTATTGAGGAGGTTAAGCTCCATTTCTCTAGTGTTATCACTGAGGATCACCAAAGCTAGGTCAATCAATTCCTCCTTCTGAATCCCACCATCCTCACCCCTAAGAACTTCAGGATTAATGACTTCCTTGATAATCCCCATCTTCATGGTGTTAACATTGAAGTTACACCACACTTTCTTCCCCTTGACAAAATCATTTCCACAATACTCCTCATTGATCTGGTCCTTATCTTCCTCTAAATTGTGGGGATGGGGAGACTAGGGAGAGGAGCCTTCTTGGTAATCTTCAAGATCATCCATATTAGAATCCTAGATCTTCTCATGGGGACCAGAAGTGGGAGTGTTTCTGTTACTCACGACCCTGTCTTCAGGAGACAACTGGCCAGAGCTTTCGCCCCTGTACTTGATTTTTTTGTTCAAAATCCTCTCTATAACTGGTTCCCTTTTCTTCTTGTCTTTTCCACTGGAAATTTCCTCCTCATCATCCATATTCATCCCTTCCTCATTTTCATTGTATTTCTCTTATGAAGAAATAACAATTCTATCCTATTTTTTGTAGGGTTTTTCTTTTTTAACATAACTAGCAGTTCTCTTTTTGGAGGAAGAAATCTACTTCTATTTTTTGGTGTCACAATACTCCTGGTCCTCCGAATGAAGACCCGCACTATCTTCAGTGTCCGAGGGGATATAGTCAAAGCCATAAATTTCCACTTTGTCCTCATTAACAACAATTTCTTTCCCCAAGATTTGGGCTTTAAAATATTCATAAATTAAGAGTAATAACCCCTCATGAAAGGCAAGATTAGCAATATCCTTATCCCTATAGCCATTAATGTTTTTATTGATAGAAGCATATAATTGTAAAGGGATGGAAACCTTCATACCATATCTAAATTAGTTCAACAAGACAAAATGGTAGGTCCTTATCCTCTCAAACCTGGTGTCCAGCATCACATAAGATATTAGAGCTCTCAGGACAAATCTCCACACTATTTTAATCCCTTTAGGTTGGTAGTGAGTATCGACTTTGGTAATGGATTTCTTCTTGTCCTCATCCTTCACAAAATCATTGACCGCAAAGTGTGAAATTTTTCGATCCCTATAAAATTTCTTACCCACAATGGGGATACCAGTGACATTCAAAATAACCTCCTCAATGATAGTGAAATTCCTCCCATATATCACCACACAACCCTCATTCCAGCTTTTCACAATCATTTTGGTCAGCATCGGATTGTTACCATGTAACCTTTCAATGAAAGTTGAAATTCCCCCTTTTTGCAGAGAATTCCAGACCTTGGTTCATCTCCTCCATTTCCCACTATCATTCAAGGGCTTCCTTTTGTGTCTTTCACCTCCCATAGCACAAAAGTGGTTCAAACAAGCTCTCTGGTATAATAAATTACAACTGTTCTGATTCTTTCTTACCAAAGTATTCCAGATCTTTCTTTTGTTTTGCCTTAAAAGGTAGGTTTTAACTTTAAGAATGGACACCCAAAAATCATGTGAATGGGACATGAAGTAATTTCCCATCCTGTCAATTTGGCACTTCCATTTATAGGAAAGCACATCCAATAAGCAACATTAAATTTCATTATTTCTAATTACGATTCCCTCCTTTCCCTGAAATCTATCCCTTTCGAATAAATCCTTCACCTCATGAGGGAGATCTCCATCCTTCACCTCATGAGGGAGATCTCCATTGTGTAACCATCTAATCATTGCATCACTTTTAAACACCAAGTTGGAAAACCAGTCAGCTACTTGGTTGGCATCCCTGTACACATGGGATATGTGTACTATTTCAAAGGAGTTTAAGAGAGTGTGGATTTCTTCAATCATATTGGATATAGTCCATGAAGGGGAATGGTGAGAATTTAAACAATTTATGATATTCTTAGAATATCCTTTGAGCAATAGGTTTTTTACACCAATTTCATGGGAAAGTTTAGTAACTTGGAGGACAGCATTAGCTTCAGCATAGTGCTTAGATTGAGTACCAAGAGGGAGAGTAATGGCTGCAACCCCATACCATAGCAATTTATGATCACTCCACCACTTCTCACCTTTCTTGGATTACCCTTGGCCGCACCATCAAAGTTAGCCTTAGACCAACCTTTCAGGGGTTAGCTCTAGGTACAATTATGTCTTTTATTTATACTCTTCTTAGGGTTAGCATTATGGTCTTTACCTGTAAAAGGGTTAGTTCTACCACATATAATATAGTACACATGTTATTGATCAAGAAAAAAATGTGTTACTGAGTAACACAGACCGACATAATAGATTATGATAGATACATTGAATCTGGACAACAAGCATGAAACATTTTACAAATTTCAAGAAGATCATTTGGTAAAATATTGCATATATATACAAATATGATTGTGCATGATTACGAGGTAAGATCCACCAATGGAAATTAAATGGAATATATACATTGGAAATGAAACCAATACTACCACCATTTATAGAGAGGAATCTAGAACATTTCCACTGCTTCTAGATCAAGTATATAAGGAAAAGTGTATGAAGATTAGAATGTATAAGCGGATGATGATTAGTCAAATAAGAATGTAAATATGATGTAAAGGTGATAAGGTACCGAGTAATAGAATAGTTAGAGAAGAATTGTGAATGTAAATCAAATTAGAGGCTACTGAGTACTGAAACTAAATTGTGATTGAAATATACTAAAATGCAAAATGAGGTAGAATGTTATTGAGCAGATTGAGTCTAAAAAAACATTTGTAGATGCATTACTACAAAAATTTATAGTATTGAATTGTATTGTAATCAAAGTTGTAAAATCCCTTTATCGGGTAGGCTCTAATAGGTCTTATTTTGTAAATCCTTTAACAAGGTACATCTCTTAGATTAGAGAGTGTAAAATCCTTTAGCAAGTTAGACTACATAATTCTTTTGTACTCCTAATAAGGTAAGCTATTAGAGGTAGCTAAACATTGTATCTCTAACCAAGAAACCTTTTTACTATAGTAGTGAATGATCGTGGGTACCATCCCCACCATAGTTTTTCCCTCTGACCAAGGGTTTCTGTGAGATCAAAAACCATTCTGTTATGAGTTATGTTTTCAAGTTTTAATTTTTATATTTTGTGGTGATATATGCAAAGTTTACAATTTGGTAAATGATCAAAATAGTTGATAACAATTTTTGCAGTATTGATTCACCCCTCCTCTCTCAGTACTTAACTTTCAATTATTAATCTAACAAGAGCTTTTGTCACTCAAAAAACTATTTTTGACATTGAATGGTAACTTGCTGAAAAATAATGCATTGTAACTTCAAGTAGATTAAATGATAATGAAGTCAAACTTTTAAAAAAGTATAATACAGGTTAAAATAATGATTATGGAAAAGAATTGGGCAACTTGACCCTCACATTCACATTCAATCTATGTCTTTGTCATGTGAACCATGTTTGTAATGGTGCAAGTGGAATGTTGACAATGTCATCAACACCACTTTTAGAAGACTCTTTTTAACTTCTCAGCTCCCTTGCACAAAAAGAAAATTTTATTTATGATTTAGACCCCTCCTAGATGGTGTTATTTAGAGCTTCAATCACATTAGGACACCATTACTATAGATACTTATGATCAATAGTAAAACCATTAGTTGTTATACCTACAATAAGCTCAAATGTTTATGTTTTCAATCTTACTTTGCAATGGTAAACAACAGTTTGGAATTGACCAGGGTAGGAAGTTGGTGATAAATTTTCTTACATTTCACTTGATTTTCCTCTAGTGTATGTCTAGACAACATTCTATTTTGGCACAGGAAGGAAGGAAGCTTGCAAAGAGTGCGGACCTCAGTCAGGCACATCCTATTAAATACTCTGTTACAAGTAGTGGTTTCCGTTGCACCAAAAGATCGACCTTTCAATTCCCCATATAACCACTAGACCTATAGAAGACACATGTGGTGGTTAAGCCATTTCATGATCCCTGAGGGGAGCGCTGACCATTTTTCCAACAATCTCCCCCTCAATGTTACTCAAGGAGATTCAAACCTGTGACCAAGCTCTGATACCACTTGTTATAAGTAGTGGTTATCGTTGCACCAAAAGATTGACCTGTTAATGCCTGATACAACCACTAGACTTATAGAAGACATAAGAGGTGGTTAAGCCATGTCACAAATCATGAGGGGAGCATTGACCATTTTTCCAACATACTCTTCTCCCTATGAACATGATGTAAAATTAATATAAAAATTGAGAACCACACAATAAGATAAAAAGAGACACAAGGTTAAACATAGTTCTCCAATTTGGCTACATCCACCAAAGAGCAGAGAAAATGTTTTATTCATTCATTAAAACTTGCATACATAGAGCTTTTCCCTCATATTTATACAATAGTATTCAAGAGAAGATAAAGAGTCAAACAAGAAATGAATAGTTGGACTTCACATCCAATAATCTCCCACTTGAAGTTCAACTCATGCTGCAACCTCACATCTAGAAAAATATCAAACTTAAACTCTTCTTTACCTTACCAAATCCTATGGTAATAAATTTCTAATAGACAATCATCATAGCTGGAATAGAAACCACAACCAGTTGCAAATCACATCCAACAAACTATACAAAATTAGTAGATTTATGTTGAAATATCCAACCCATACAACAAATCACCATGTAAAATTACTTTCTTCCAACAAAACACACAAAAAACCATTGATGTGCCAAAAAAATTGAAGACCATTATAGAGAAATCCAAATTGGATGAGCAATGTCAGCCAGAAGTTGACTTAATATACCAATCAACACATAGAAGGGGTGGAAAAAACTTGAGATGAATTGCAAAATGTAACAAACCTACTGTAAAATCTCACATGACATCTTCCAAGTCCTCATAAAAATATCACATATTGTAGTTAAAAACTAATGAAATACAACTACAATAGGTGACCTCAAAAAACCCTTGGAAGGGACACCCATGCAAACCATAACTCTTCCTTTTACTAACACCACCAAGTGCTTAGCTATGCAAACTATGATCTCCTTTACCTCCCCAAATAAGATCATTTAGAATACCCAACCACCATAGATGAAAGCCCCTATAAACAAGAAGATCAAACTTAAAAACATTCCAAAACTAGGAACCATCTCAGCCATCTCCTAAACTCAATCCACAAGGAGATAAATATGTTCAGTAGACCAAGAGTGGGGAGTGATAATACTCCTCAAGGATACACCGAGTCACAATGACTCTTCTCCAAGAGCAATCTCCTCAAGATCCATAATTAACTTGTGTCCATCAACATGTGTAGGCTCCTCGGTCTTCATGTTGAAATCTCTTAAGATAAACTGTCTCAATAAATGTTCTCTCAACTAAGAGAACTGTAGCCTCACCAAGCTTCTTATTTTTCAAGAGTACGTTCATAGTCAATCTTCCAAAGTACTTAATACCAAGAGTGTTGATCCCTAATTTTTGTTGTCTATTATTGTCTTACACTTAGTCATTTTCTAGGGAATGTTGGTCAGTCTTCACTATGACCGATCATCATGTATAGGCCAAGTTATGTCTAGACTTATTTATTATACATTTACCAAGTAGTAGTTACTATCGAGAAATTCAGAGTTCACCGAGTACTGAATAGTAATAGCCGAGTGGTTTATACCAAGTTGTGTAGATATGTTAGTGCCGAGCACGAATAATGAAAAATAGTTAATGCCGAGTACCATATACTTCATATGCCGAACAAGATAGATTTGACATATATGTGTTTGTAATGGTACAAACACTTAGGTAAACTATTTTATCCAACATCTATACAAAGTTTTATGTTTGTTGAGGAAATCACAGAGATGATTATGCTTTAGATTTGTAATCATTCATCCCTATGTAATCCATGTAACCAATCAAATTTAGGGAATGCTTAAGAGGCATAAGTAGACAATCTAGATCATTGATCTTGATCTATGGAGTTGATTTATTGACTATATAGGATGAGATCGGAACCCTAAAATGAGGTATGAGTAAAAAAAGAGTATGTGAGAAGGATCTCATATATGTAGAATAGAGAAGTGTTTTGATTAGAGGCAGAGATCAGTGACTGATCAATGAAGTGAAGGATAGAAAATAGATATATTTGATAGAGGAGATCAAATCTATACTGGAAGGAGAAGATATGTTATTAGCATCATAGTACAAACTGAAGGATCAGGTACTGAGTCATTCTAATAGGTGAATCAGGGAGAATCTCTTTACAGAGTGGTCCTAACAGGCCTAAGTAAATCTCTTAACTGAGTACTTACTGTGTTGTAAGTTTAAATCCTTTTACAAGGTAGATTGTATAAGTCTTAAATCTCTTAGCAGGGCAGACCCCTCACATGGTAGATCAATAGTTTATGATCAAACATTGTAGCCCTAACAAGAAAACTTGAATACTGTAGTAGTGAAGATTTGTGGGTATCATCCCCACCCTAGTTTTACCTTTCAGGGGTTTCTGGGTAACCAAAATCTTTGTGTTATGTTTCAATTTCATGGATGAAGATTATCTAGATTGTTATATCTATTTTAGTATTGAATTTGATGTTTATATTATGCAAATGAATTTTTGTCAAAATGGTGATAATAGTATATATCTGATTCACCCCCCTCTCAATATATCACTTTATCATAATAGATTTCCAACAATTGGTATTAGAGCTCAGTCTCTTGAAGGAAATCTAATCGCTTGGGAGTTAAGATCTTGGAGATGAAGGTTTATAAGTTGGGAAAGATCATATAGAATCAAAAGATTGACATTCAACTTGCACTACATCAGCTTGAAGAAGCTAGAGGTGAATTGAAGAAATCCTTAAGCAGAAGGAGAGAGTTGGAAATCCAATAGAATGAAACTCAATATCAAGAAGAAGACACTAGAGGACTATTTGACAATGTTAATTCTATTGAAATTGACAAAGCTATAACAAATCTACTAGAGAAAAGAAACATACTAAATGAAGACATTAGAAATCTAAAGAGAGAATAGGAAATACAATCAATAAGACTTTGTGAAGTTGTTGAACAGAAAAAGAAAGCAGAAGAAGACAAGACAATGGTTGAAGAAGACAAAAGACAAATGTATATAAGACTTGATGAAAGGACATGTGACATGCAAAGGCTGAAAAGTAATCAATTGGACATGGTGAATCAAATGCTACTTTCTAATCAAGAGTTGGGCAAGAAAGATGTGAAAATCACAAATATGAGATCAAAAAATAACCAAATGAAGAATGAACTAAGATCTAAGAAAGCACTCAATGAGAGGATGAACAAGCCTAATAAAGTTGTGAAATACTTTGAAGAACTGTTAAGGTCACCTAGAAGATCTAGTGATACTTCTGGACTTGGAGATGATGAGCACCTATCATCTACTGAAGAAGGAGAATCATCAAAGAGTGGAGAATAGAGGAATGCAAAGCCAAAGAGAAAAAAACCTACATGCCATCATTGTGGAAAGCTAGGAAACACAACTAACATCTACAGAAGAAAAAATGGTAAGTCCACTCATAAACAAAATTTTAATGGAAATTGTTTTAATTGTAAGAAGCAGGGACATGAGGCCCTTGAATGTAGGACAAAGGTCAGTAATCCACCTACCTCATCTAGATTTTAGGGACATTATTTTAACTATCATAAATATGCTCATAGAGCACAAGAGTTTAGATCCAAAGCTAAGTGGACATCCAATAAGTAGACTAAAGCACCTAGGAAAGGTAACACATACAATTGGGACTATAATACATGGTATAGTTGTCATTATTGTGGAGATTATGGTCATATTGGAGTAGACTATTTGAAGACACATTTTAGAGGAAAATCCAAGAGTTGGATGAGTGGAAGTATGATCTGTTACAAATGTAATAAGATTGGTCACTTAAAGAGAGACTGCATAGCACATATATCAAGAAGTAAACAAGTCTAGAATGAAGAGACTGGTACTAATGAGAATATAAAGAAGAAGGGGCCATCACAAAGGAAACAATTGACTGTGGATGAGGTATGCCACAATATCAAGAGCATTGCTAGATTAGAAGGCTTTAAATAAATAAAGTTTGAGAAATTGAGCAATGAAGATAAAGAGAGAGTAGAGGAGGCTATGCTTGAGATGTTGTATACATTTAAGATGACACCATTACAGATGGGGAATCTGATCCCCGAGGAGCTATACAAGAGAATAGATCATAAATGGAAGTATGCCATGATGACTGAAAAGAAAATAAAGGAGAGCACTCTAGCTCAAGTCAATCCTGATCTATCCCCTAATTACATACAACAATACATGGAGCAGAATAGAAAAAAGTTTCTTCCCAAGGTCCAAGCATACTCCATTCTACAACATAAGGTTGAAGATATTGTGCAATAGAGCACAAGATTGTGGAAAATTATATTTGGACTCATAGTTGACAAGAGTTCACAACTAGGTGAAGGAACATCCACTAGAGTGGAATTGGACAATAAGGAAGATGTTAATGAGCCACATACTGTTGAGGAAGAAGAAGGAAATGAGACAAAATCCAATGAATCACAGGATGTGTTCACAATTGTGGAAATCACTAAGGATACCCCAGTAAAAATAGATGTATTAGTTGAGGAAATTCAGAAATAGATACTTATTGAGGCAACCTTAGATAAGTTTCTACCAGGCACCAATCTAGTACTAATCCAAGTACAAGATTATCCAAAGATTGAGAGTACATCATCTATAGACAATACACCAGTAAGCCCTCATATGGTTGTACAGTTGAACTTCAAGCCTCGCAAATTACCCGTGTCAAGAAATGAGACAAGTTGGCAATCACAACCAATATTACACCTATCGAAGAAGGGAAGAAAGACCACATCGAGGAAAATCTTACAGAGAAAGAGAAAAAGTATGCATTAGTTGTAATAAGTCCTCATGTAGAGGAAAAGGAGAAGGTTGAGATAGAAAATGATAAACCAGAGCCTAAGGAACAAGAGGCTATCAAAGCTCTTATACAAATGTTGAGTGGAAACACATCAAGGAAGAAATCACAAAAAAAGAAGGAGAAATATCTTGCAACATAGGTGACACTCAATGAAGTTATAGTGATTCCTAAGTGGGACACTGATAACATAACCTATGAACAAATGAAGATATTGCAAGATCTCTTAAAGAAGAAGAGAAAACAAGAAGATTTGAGAAGGGAACACCAGCAAAAGTAGGTATTGCATGAGATCAAAGGTATTTTTATTGATTCTTTTGAAAAGGATGATGTGAATGAATCTGGACCTATCTTAGAGTAACTAGTAAAAATCATTAAGAATGTGAATAGTGATGAAAACAAGGCAAATGACAAGCTTATGCAGGGGTCTGAGAGAAAGTTTGAGACCAAGGTGCTAGAAAAGGTTTCAAATGGCATTGTAGTCAAACAAGTAGAACTTTCTATCTTAGTGACAAACCTAGAAGAAGTTGTGCATAATGCTCATTCTCTATACAAAAATCTATGCAATGTTGAAGATTTTACTAAGGATAATCAAGATTTGGTATATATATTTCATTTAGACCTAAAGTTTACAAGTCATTCACTAAGCATGGATGCAAGTTCTAGCTCCATCCACTTCACAAGATTGCTACATGCACAAGGTAGATTAGCTGAGTTGATGGATAATGATGGAAAAATAAGGGAAAGGTTGATTTCAATACCAATGATGATGACAACTCAACTTGAGGTTATGCAAAAAGAGTTAGCCATGACAAAGGAGTTAGTGTAGAGAGACCCTCATCTTTCTATTGTCGAGAGCCTAGTTGATCTAGCTGCTCAGCTAGAAATAAAGACATAGATTTTGGAGTCTGTAAGGTCTAGATGGGATAGTGCATTAGCTATAAGAATGTAGCTCCACAAACCATTTTTAGATAAATTTTTTGAAACCCCTACACCCGAGGAACTTCAAGTGAAAAAAACAAGGGGGAAATGACATGATACAAAACATAAAAGGGAATGACAGAGTTCAGAGTTCAAAGCAGAAATAGGGAAATGCTATATACAGAGGGATACAAGACATGAATGTATATCATGGTATGATGTATTATTTTGCAATGTATATATTCATTTGTAAAAGATTCTTATGTATGTATGTAGATCGAGTCAAGTTTTAGGGGGAGTATTCATATAGGAGTTTGGTTATTACTAAGTACTCATGTAATGTTGATATAAATGTCATGAAAAAGTGTTTTGGCCACTAATGTTAAAGGGGGAGATTTTTTGATCCCTAGGTTTTGTTTTTTTATTAGTGTCTTACACTTACTCTTTTTCTAGGCAATGTTGGTTGGTCATCACTATGAATGAGTCATCATGTATAGGCCTAGTTATGTCTAGACTTGTTTATTATACATTTACCGAGCAGTAGTTACTGTCGAGAAAGTCAGAGGTCACTGAGTACTTTAGTAATAACCGAGTAGTTTATGTCGAGTTGTGTAGATATATCAGTGCCAAGCACCAGTAATGAAGAATAGTTAATGCTAAGTACCAAAGACTTCATATGCTGAGAAAGCCAGTTTTGACATGTGTTTGTAATGGCACCACACTTAGGTAAACCATTTTGGCTGACATCTATACAAAGTTTTATGTTTGTTGAGGAAATCATGAAGATGATTATGCTTTAAATTTGTAATCATCGATCCCTATGTAATCCATGTAACCAATCAGATTTAGGGAATTCTTAAGCGGCATAAGTAGACAATGTAGATAATTGATCTTGATCTATGGAGTTGATTTGTTGACTATATAGGATGATATTAGAACCCTAAAATGAGGTATGAGTAAAAAAATAGTATGTGAGAAGAAGGATCTCATATATGTAGAACGAAGAAGTGTTTTGATCATAGGTAGAGATCAGTAACCGAGAAAAGCAGTGAAGGATGAAACATAGATATATTTGATAGAGGAGATCAAATCTATATTGGAAGGAGATCTATTATCAACATCACAATGCAAACTGAAGGATCAGGTACTGAGTCATTCTAACAGGTGAATAAGGGAGAATCTCTTTAAATAGTGGTCCTAACATGCCTAAGTAAATGTCTTAACCGAGTGCTTACTTTGTTGTAAGTTTAAATCCTTTTACAAGGTAGATTGTATACATCTTAAATCTCTTAGCAGGTTAAACCCCTAACAGGGTAGATCATTAGTTTATGATCAAACATTGTAGCCCTAACATGCAAACTTTAATACTGCAATAGTGAAAATTTTTGGGTGTCATCCCCACCCCAATTTTACCTTTCAAGGGTCTCTAGGTAACCAAAATCTTTGTGTTATGTTTCAATTTCATGGATGAAGATTAGATTGTTAGATCTATGTTAGTATTGAATTTGATGTTTATGTTATGCAAGTAAATTTATGTTGAAATGATGATAATAGTAGATATCTGATTCACCTCCCCCTCTCAGTATATCACTTTCCCATAATAGATTTCCAAGAAAGAGGACTAACTAATCAATTGTCAAAACTCCCACTGCAAGTCTACGTTACTTGGGAACACGACATGACAACTTGATCTCCACATATGAAAAAATCATACTCCAAAGAGAAAAACCTATCAAGAGAACCTATATCATGCCAACGCTCTAATATAAAATCAAGATCCCACCATAGGACAATAATAAACATCTCCAATCACATGGCGGGAACCCTCTCATGGAAACAAGAGAAAAAAATCCTCTTATTACCATACAAAAGTTTGATATAACTAAAGTTGCAATAAGGGTAATCTTTAAGCAACCCCACCTTCAAAAAAGGTGTAAAAAACAGGCAAAATTTAGAAAGCTACAAACAAAAATATCAATTTTATTGGCGAAAAATTTTAGTTTTCAAAGAAAAAATAATAATCACAATTGGTGAATCATTCATGCTTCCTAAAACTATGTGGAAAATATTGGTGAATCATCCATGCTCTCTTAAACTATGTGGAAAATCTTGGTGAACAAAAAATAGTATTTATAGTATTAAAAATATATACTAGGGAATATTCAAAACATAGTGATAGGACTACATGTCAAGTTGGGTGCTACATGTCATTTACTGATGACCAGTTTGTGGTGATAGTTTGCATAGCTTTGACAAGTTAAAAGGAGGGTCAGTGCTGATGGTTACAAAGATATGTAATGGTCATGTTGATGGTGTGCATAACTTTGACTGTTATGTTGGTAGTTTAGAGTTGTAGGACATGAAGATACAAAAAGGTCAAGTAAGTTTGTGGTTGACAGTTTGCATAGCGTCGACGGGCTAAATTGAAGGTCAATGCTGACAATTATGAAGATATGCAAAGCTCGAGCAAGTTTTTGGTGACTGGTGACAGTGTGTGTAGCTTTAGCACACTAAAAGGAGGGTCGATGCTAATATTTATGAAGATACATAATGGTCAAGTTGACGGTGTGCATGACTTTGATAGTTATGTTGTCAGTTTGGAGTTGAAGGCCATGAAGATACACAAAGGTCAAGTTGACAGTGTGTGTGACTTCAGGAGTTAGAATTACAGGTAGGATATGGGGGTTCCGAGGTCATGGTGGCAGTCTGCGTAACTTCGTTGTGAAGTTACAGTGAAAGTGAAGACTGAAGTGCAATTAGGGACATTAATGAGACTTATCAACGATTTTAAATTATTTAGTAGTGCATATAATCTAGGCCAAGATTTTGATTAGACATTAAAAAGGATAATGTGTAAGAGATATGAGCTGTGATTCATCAATATTCATTCTTTTATTTTCAGAGCCAAGTCACCTTACGTGAAACATTCCTTCAAAATTTAATGTGGTTTCCAAGTTGCCAATTAAAAATTTAAAATCGCAGCTAGGATATGGTGGTTCTGAGGTCATGCTGGTAGTCTGCTTAACTTCAGTAATACATAATCCAGGCCAAGATTTTGATTATACATTAAAAAGGATAATTTGTACAGGATATGAGTTGTGATTTATCAACATTCATTATTTTTCTTCTTGAATTCGGAGCCAAGTTACACATGATACATCTGTAATTTTTCTTTGTCGATATTCATTATTTTCCTTTTATGAGGAAAGCCACCTTACGTGAAACATTCCTTCAAAATTTATTGCAGTTGGCAAGTTGGTGATTAATTTTGTTATATACTCCTCAGTAGTGGAATGGCAGAACACAAGGCGCTTTCTAAATTTCTAAATTTGGATGATAGAATGGGTCTTCCAGTAGTTGAGGAATCATCAAATGAGAACCCAGAACCTATTATCTAACCAAATTTGGATATTGAGGAGGAGAGTTAGTAGGATGTCCTCAGTCATCTTATGTGTGTAGCATGGGATCATGCTACCAGTTATGCTAGATACCAAAGCGACATGTTCGAACTCGAAGTAGAACATGACAAGGCGGAGATGCACGCTATTTTTGAGGATCATGGCTTCGACCAGGAGGGGTTCTAGGAGGAGATGATCTGGTTATTTTCTGGTCAAGTCGAAACAACTAATCTTTTTTTCTTTGTGGAATCTGGATAGATTAGACTATAAGTTTATAACAAATTACTATTAGTCAGACAACGCTTTTCTAATTTCCTCTGAAAGGATCTTAGGATAATTTTTGTTACTTGTAAATTTTTAATTTGTAAATACAAATATTCAATATAATTTTCCTTTTAGTTTTGGTCCTTGGAAACAGTTGGAAGCTTTTCACTTCTCCTTCTAGGGAAACCGCAATTGTTCATTGTTCACTAATATAGAAGAAATATAGAAAAAACTAAAAATTCTAATGTATGAGTATCATTTTTGAGATTAATACTAATAGTAATACATATGAGAAGACTATTTTTCAAATAGTTTTTTATGCGTTATTTTCTTATACTTCAAATATCAATACAATTTCAGTTACACTGACATAGTAACATGTTACGTGAATCATGAATACTAGTTTTATAAATTGAAAAATATGTAAATAGTAAATTGTAATTATTAATGAGTCAAGATTCAAGATTCAAGAAGTATAGTTACTCAGTATTAGTATATTAAGATATGAACTTTAAGTATCTGTAGACTATGATTCTATATAAAATTATAAATACCTATTAACTGAATCAGAATGCTAAGGCCCCGTTTGTTTGCAGGAATTGGAATTTAAGACAAAACCTGATTATCTCAAAATCAGGTTTTGAAATTCTAGTTTTGTGTATTCGGAAGATAGTTTGGACCGTTTGGTTCACCCGAAAAATAGCTGAGACAATCCATATTTTGCGTTTGGTTGCCATTTTCAAAATTGGAATTGGAAGTGAGAAATTCCTATTTATGTGTTTGGTTTGCAATTTCAAATTGGAATTGGAATTACATTATCCATTTTCTCTGTTTGGTTCTACATTTTCAATTGGAATTAGATTTTGACAAGAAAATTTAAGTTTTTATAATTATTATATAATTTTTTAATTTAATATTTTATTTTTGTTGTCCATTTTTTATTTATAGTTTTTTTTTTATTAATTTATATTTTTATATAGAAAATCATAAACAAAATTTAATATATTTTTTTCAATATTGTGAATAGTAAACTTAACTTTTTTTAATAATTTTATACAATATCATAAACAATATTATAACAAGAAAGTCGATATCACATCAAAATATAAATAAGTCATCTAGTCTACATATATATCTATTTCTGCATAATGACCCAACAAATGACTGAACTAAATAGTATGATTGTTGCACAAAGTAAACATTGTAAAAACATGACATCGGCTTTATACGTAGCCTCCTCTTTTGCAAAAGCTTTTTTGAGCACTTTGCAAGACTTGCACTCGTCATCCACAACAAGTATATGTGGAGAACGTGCAGATGACGTAGACAACGACGGGGTGTCATTAGCCCACCGAAAGTACTCACATCCACCACCATCCTACAATACAAATCTAATTTAGTCTCATTATAATGACTAATATTTATTCTTTGTAAATATTTAAATATTGTGCAATTAACAACCTTTTTCTTATTTTTGCAACTCCAAAATTTACGATCTGGATTATCGTTTGTGTGTGACATCTTCAAGACACAGCGCGATCCATCACCACACTCACACATAGGGACATTTATCATAGCTATCAGCACTATATCAAGAAAATTTTTGTTCATTCATACTATTTTTGTTCATTCATATATAACAACATGACTATATTCTATGAGTACAAATTGAAAAAGTTTCATTTATGTTGATATTACAAATTTATAGAAAAAATATAATTACACAACTATAGCATCAGATAGAAGTTTTGGGGAAGAACAATATCCATGAACTGAATGGTGGTGTGAAAACACATAGTTAAATAAGAAAATGCAAGGAAATCCATGCTCTACGCCCTTATGCCCCACATTCGATGAGCAATCCTACACCTACAAAGTAAACATGATAGAAAAACTAAAACTTGTTTATTTTCAAATGGAATACACCAAGGAGTACCATCAAAAATATTGACCGTTTACAAACATGAACAGTAAACAATCATCAGACAGCTCATTTTTTATCATCATATGTGGATATTTTTGGCATCAATGTTTCAAATAGCTTTTGGATTTGATTGTGTAGATAGTTATGGATCACACTCTGTGATCCATCATCAGGATGAAAGAGACCAAAATGATTGCAATAGACCAAAATGATGGACTTTTCTTTCAATCATTTTTCTCTCTTCCATCCTGATGAAGGATCATAGAGTGTGATCGTAAATGTTGATGCCAAAAATATCTACAAAATTGAATCCAAAAGCTATTTCAAACATATTTAATGTCAGCATATGTGTAGTCTCACTTTATCATCATATGTGTAGTCTCAAAACTATCCATTTCTATTTCTGTACCTATCACATGGTTTTTAAAAATGAATGAAAAATGAAAAGAAATTGAAGATGAAATAGAGCATTGAACAAAGTAGAATTATTTAACTTAATTTCGTAATGCAACAATAATAACAAGATGGTTAGGGTATATACATACAAAATCATGAACAATACAGTCGTCTACCAAAACACATTTATAAAATCATGTCTGAAGAACTAGAAATGGATAGTTATGAGACTACACCTTAACAATGCATTAAATGAAGCATTCATCATGTGGTACTCCTTCATGTATTCCACTTAAATATGTTAAAAGCAACAACACTAACAAATGCAAGCTAATATGTCTATAAAAGCACATTAATGAAAACAATGGTCAAGGGAGGGCATGCTTGTTTGTCCATTAATTCAACAAGATCTTGCAATACCAAAACATTAAACCAATATGCACCAATATGCCATTGATGGACCTCTGAAAGCACTCAAAATTCAAAGGACAAGAGAGAAACAAGGTTTCCTACCTTGAAGTGGAGAGAAAAACCAAAATGGAGAGGAAGACAAGCACACACTGTGAAAGCCAACATAATCACTAGCAACACAAAATAATCTTGGCATGGATCCAACGAATTAACACAATAAGTATACCAGTGGGTACTTACTAGTGGCTATTGTATACCAGTGTATATTAAAACAAAGAGGGAAAAATGAAAGAAATGACTTGATTGGGTTGACACATGATCCCAAGAGAAGTTCTGAAATGATACTTTGTGATTGATATTCTAAAGATGCATTGCATGTTCAAGATGTTGTAAGTTTATCCACTGATTGGATTGTATTCCAGTGGCTGTGAAAATCAATCACAAAGTATCATTTCTTTTTTATTCATCTATAAGAAATGATACTTTGTGATTGATGTTCTAAAGATGCATTGCATGTTCAAGATGTTAAGTTTATCCACTGATTGGACTGTATGCCAGTGGCTGTTAACATCAATCACAAAATATCATTTCTTTTTTATTCATCTGTAAATGATACTTTGTGATTGATGTTCTAAATACTATAACCAGTATATACTGTTATACAACCACTGATTTGTTTAAAACTTTGTTAAGATCCTTTGTCCTAGAAGTAAGGCTTCAAATGACATTATACTAAAATTTTTACAGCTTTGTGTGATTAGGGCAATTTCTATTTGGTTGATGGTAATAAAAAACTTAAATCATTTGTAATTCTAATATACCCACATATACCAAGATGGTTCATCAAAGCTCCAAGTGTATACTGTTATATAGCCACTGATTTGTTTAAAACTTTGTTAAGATCCTTTGTTATCTCAGAGCCCTACAGGAGATGGTACAATAACATCACAAACAAGAGCCAGAATCATCACACTGAAATAGAGGGCACAGTCTACTAGTCTTAACTAGACCTTTCTAGACAATTTCTCATCCATTTATCGGGTAATTCATTTTCCACATGCCACATCTATTTGTGAGAATAAGTTAAATAATATCTATTTGTGAGAAATAGATAGTATTGTATTTTATAGATAAATGTAAAGTTCTTCAAATCTATAAATATGTATTGTATTTTAGAGATCCATGAAGTTCCTTTGAGTTGCGGCATTCAAGCATACATGTAATACCCCAAAAATGGGCTATATGTTCATTAACCTCCTACATCGACAAATCGAATGAAATCGACATCGAAGTCCTAACCTAAGGCACATCTAAACATCATCGAATCATAATTGATTATCTTAAATTCTACATCGGGGAATATTCCTAGTAATATTCCTAATCATCATAATTATCTTTAATTTTATAATTATTTGGCAATAAATCACATTTATCCTAAAGTTTGATTAATTGAATATTTTCATATTTAATTGATTAGATTTAATATTTGCCACTTAATTGTGTAATTAAATTTAATTCTATCTATTATTAATTGTATTATTTAATTTTCACAATAAATCTAATATCATATGAATAATTGATTAAATTCTTATTTAATTAATTAAAGCAAGTTGTCATTATTTAATAATATAATTTTTAATAAAAATTTGATTAAATAATTGATTAACCCATAAATCAATTGTTTTATTTTTAAAAGCAGTTAAGTTGGAAATAAATCACTTTATTATTAAATTAATTCATAAATAAAACATGCACAATCATAAAAGCAAACAACTATCAATTATCAATTAAAGCTAAACTCTATTTTGAGTTAAAGCTTAGCTTTTGCATGCTTTTTTTGAGTTAATTATCCTTTATTTAAAAATAACTCAAAAATCAACCTAAGTTATTTGAGTGATTTATGGCTTTTATCCATGCACCTCCAAAGCCTTGGATTTTTATAAAAACAAGGCTCATCTCTCAATCATCTCTCAATCATCTCTCAAATTTGCATCCAAGCATCTCATATTTTGCATAATCACGCTGGAGAATTGGAATTGAAGAATCAAAGCTCTTGTGAATCGACATCTTTGTGAGATCAATCTTATTTTTGCATTCATATTGCATATCATTGTTAGATTAGCATTGCATATCAATTTTCAATAGCATTCATAGCATATCAATTTCATCTAGCATAGATTCATATCAAGTTTTCATTCCTTATTACATAGAAAATCCAAAAAAAATAGATTAATTGCATTCATATTTCATATCTAGATCAATTACATTCAAATCCTTCATTTAGGTGTCGTCTAGGTCACTGATCTCGATTACAATCTGAGAACATCAATCTCGCACCTATTAGAAGGCAGTAAATCGCTTGGTTACATAGTTTTCAATTTTACACGATTTCAATTTTTGCTAACCTCTAATGTTTTACTGAGTGTTGTGTCTACAGATCAGGTACAATTTTCACACACACATTTCTGGCACCCACTGTGGGGCAACCCACCTTTGCATGCTGATTTTGATTCTTGGAGCTAAAACCCTAAAGTTTCAAAGATTTAATTTTATCTCCCAAACGGCTTAGAATTTTGGTTTGAAATTTTTTTTACAGGTTGGTGACATGTCAGGGAAGCTATAGTAAAACATTTAGAAGTTTTTGAGATGTTTTGAATTTTTAATAATTTTTTCTTAAAATTCTAAAAAAAATTCATATCTGACACAAATCAGCATATTTTTTAGAAATTTTTACATTTTCGGAAATCTCTTCAAATTATATAGGGGGTCTATTCTTTGTATTTTAAACTTGGATGCAATTTAGTAGCTCAAATAGTCAATTTACAAAAACTAGTCTATTTTGGTAAAATGGGTCTCTAGGGCACAAATGAAGAGATTTTTCTAAAATTTTTACATTTTTGGAAAGCTCTCTATTTTTTAGTAGGGGTCTCTATTCTAAATTTCTATTTTTGTGGCCAAAATCATATCAAAAAAATCAAATCTTGTTGACTAGGTATAATGCAGCAAAAAAAAAATTAAAATTTTGTGATGGGTATGCACTTATTTTTCATATGATTCAATGCATGATATGAGTTGTCATTTGGATTAATTTCTGATTATTATTTCTCCTAACAATTGATTTTGAGATCTAACCCTAGGGTTTTCATAAGTTGAATATACCTTGCATATCTTGTTTGCTTGTTGGCTTGTTGGAGAGTTCGTAGCTTGCTTGCATAGTAAAGCTCAACAAAAATTGCTAAAAATCAGGTAAAATCTACTAAGCACATTGCAAGGATCCCAGGTATTCTCCTTCATCTAATAACATTTTGATTTGGGACTTAAAATAAATCTCTTATGTGTCAAGCTTGTGTGCATCTTTTCATGCTTTTGATCTATTTCTACACACTTGCATAATTGATACTAGGTTGTGACCCCTTAAGGATTCATTAAGTAGTCTTAGAATATGTGTGATTGATCTTGATTGCTATCTTAGGTTATTGGACTCACTAATTCATCGGCCCCTCATTTTCGCCCCGTGGTTGCAATCTCAGCGCCATAAAGGGGAGGGGTCAACAGGACAGAAGCGTTAAGTGTTTCACTTGGCAACCCTTTTGTGCTTTTAGGAACTCACTTGTTTTCTAAGTTGGGGACTCATTTTCAGCTTGTGTGAGGTGTTAAGTGTTCCACCTTGTGGACTCATCTCATATTCGCTTTAAGCGTTAAGTGTTCCTCTTTCTGCTTTTTGGGTACTTTTGGTAGATTTGCTTTCGGGAATATATCTGTGCTCACATAGTAATTAGGCCCTATGAACACTATTCGTGATTCTTGAGAGATTGGATTCCTAGAGAAATCTTTCTTGACGACAGAATCCTTGTAGGTAGGGAGGATACTTAGTGTGTTTCACATTCAACTTGGTTAGTGCATCTTCTCTTATTGATCGACACATTCTCTCTCTGGAGAGGTTGATAGATCACGTAGGGTTGATATCACGAGCTTTGGTGAATCAAAATTGGTTAGTGCATCTTCTCTTATTGATTGATACATTCTCTCCCCGGAGAGGTTGATAGATCACGTGGAGTTGATATCACAGACCTTGGTGGAACAAAACTTTGTCTTAGCGTGTCGGATTAATCTGCTTGCTTTGTTTGGGTTAAAAGTGAAGAGGTGTCAAAACCTTGAATCTAGAGCCAAGTCCCCTTGTGGTATAAATCTATGAGTCACCTTTAGAGAGGGTTAACCATAGCGGACAATCCCTTCACAAGGCAAACTGCGTTGACGGAACCTCAAGTGGTAATAGCCATTTTCGCCATGGTAGTGACAACCGCTATATAAATGTCCTTGTGGAAGAAATCTCTACGGGTATGGTTCATTGTTGGGTTGTCAGATCTCCCTAGCAGCTCTTGAAGATTAAGTTCTCAGACTGTGTCAAAACCCTGGTGCGCCAGGATTGGAGTTCACCCCTTTGAATCATAAAAGTTGCAGAGTCAAACCATTACTAAAAACCCTAGAGAGGCCAATTTTTCATTCTCAGGTATATGTGTGTTATTGCAAAACTTTTCAGAGCATACACAATTAGTACTCTCAGGGATTAGCACAATTTGGTCACTTGATTGTTCATGCGCAAGGTTGCTTTTTCTCTTGTTCATTGTTTTCAGACGTGCTTGGAATAACTTGCTTGTTGTTCTGCGTGCTTGTTTATCTACTTGGCTATTAAAAATGATCAAATCTGGTATAACTTTCAAAATCTGGACAGTACAATTTGCAAACAATCCAAAACTAAAGACATTAAATTTTGCAAAAATTGACGTAAAATCTTTCTGGAGTCAAAAGTCATTTCAAGAAGTCAAAAGTCATACGAGTTTTGTCAAGTGTCGTTTCAGTATTGCCCATCTATCGTATGATTGAGAACCCAGTGTCATACGAGTTTTCAAACCAGCAAATTCAAGAAAGTCAAAATCCTGTTAGCAACTGTCATATGATATTTACAACTGTCATTTCATTGCTACCCAACTGTCATACGAGTTTTACAACTGTCGTTTCATAGACTACCCAGTGTCGTACGAGTCTGCAGAGTGTCATTTGGAAAAATTTGAGAGAGTTGTCAGAAATTGTCAAATTGCAAGATATCCAATGTTTCCAGCCTAGTTCCAGAATCTGTCAAAAATATCATTGTGTCAAGAACAAATCAGTAGCTATTGAAAATCAGTACACATGTCTCAAAAAATCAGTACACATGAGGAAGAAATTCTGATCACTGCTATGATGAAGCAGCTGCAAGCTATGCAAGTTGAACTTAACAATCTTAAGAAAGAAAAGGAACCTAAAGAGTTCTCCGTGGAATCTCTATACTCTTTTCCATTTGATAAAGACTTGTACATGTCACCATGCCCCCGAAAAAAATTTGAGCAATATGATACCTCTTCCACGGAGAGTGACACATCTAGTTTTGGAGACTATGATGACTATGATGACAAACAATGTAATGATACCTATGACACCTCTGTTCCTAAGATTCCTCCTCATCGTTCATTCCTACTTACTACAAATGGGCCATCACATTGGATAGATCGTGATGGTGATCCATATGATTCTAATTTTGAAAGAGACTTTGATGGCTTTTGTGGACAATACCTTGATGATGATCCATCTACTACTACTGAGGACTATAAAATACATCGTGCTAGCTTGAAATGTCAATACTATAAGGATCTCTCCTCTAAGAACTCTCCAGCTGAAAATAAAGATTACACTCTCAAGCAAGATCATGTTAATGTTGAACCTTTGTCTAGTGATGGTTCCCTTCCATCCCCTACTTCCTCCAATACCCATACATTTCTTAAAGCTTCTGAGTCTTTCAAATCTTTCACAGAACCTTCATCCGACACAAGCCTTGATACTTTTCATGCGGTTCCCTATAGTTATCCCCCAGGGCTACCTCTTAAAGATACTCAAGCTAACCTTCACTTGGCTGCAAATACTTTCAATGATGCTAAACCTAAAGAGCCTAAGCCTTCATATGCTATAATCCCTACTTCAGCTAGTCCTCCACCATCTCTCCCAAAGTCATCCATACAATCCCAACATGCTTCCTTATCCTTAGAAGTGGCTCCATGTCAAGAGGACTCTAAAATTGATAAAGAGAAGAACATAAAGAAAGATCAAGATCAAGAACCCTCCATGTCATCCACTCCTTTTCATGATGTCTCTTATCCGCTTCAGGGTTCTTTTGATCCTGTACCCTCTTTTTCATGCATTCCACCATGTCTTAAGTCTTCTCCTAAGCAAGATCAAGCTACTACTTACACCATTGAGCTTATTGACAATCAAAATAACCTTACCCCACTTCCAATTTCCAAAGATGATACTTCCATTAAGGTTGCTAAAAATAGTGTTGTTACTTCCAATGTTAAGCCTATTGAAAATCAAAAGAAAAATTATGCACTTGTGCTATCCAAAGATCCTTGTCAAGATCAAAGTCTTCCATCTTCTTGTTCTACCACTTCATGTTCACTTCCACTTTCTACTCTTCCTAAGTCTTTGCAAGCTTTGAACAATCCTATCAAAGAAGGTGCTCATATTCAAGATGTCCATGATTCTATTAAAGATCCTAATGCTCACTCTGAAAATGTTGATATCTTGGGTTGTCATATAGATGCTGATGAACTTATTGATTATCCTTTTGCATCTTCCACTTCCATCCTTGGACCTCTTCCACCACTACTAAGGGCTTCACGTCTGCCTTCCATCTTGGGTCCTTATGTCCCTTCACTTTCCCCTCCTAACTCTCTTAATTTTCCATCCATCTTAGGTCCTTACATACCTCCATCTCCTATCTTTCCTCAAGATCAACATAGATGCATACCCTCGAATCCTTTTCATCCACCCACCCATCTAAACCAGTCATATCCTCCTTCTTCCACAAGTCCCAAGTCTTTTGGAAGTAACTTGAATGTTCAATACAAGAAAAAGAAGCAATACAAGAATCCATCAAAAAGAGAAGATCACCATGTCTCCTCTAAATGACATGGAGGCATAAAGTCAAAAGAGATATCTAAAAAAAAAACTACAAGACAAGTATGGGTTCCAAAATCCATCATTGAAGATATTATCTCTAAATCATCAAAAGGAAATAAAAAGCCTACGACTATATGGATTCCAAAGTCTCTCTTGAAAGAGTCTGGTGTTGAACAAAAAGTGAAATTGACATTCAAGCTTCCAAAGGCTTCCACTACATCTCCTTCCAAAAATATTCTTCCATTTCATGCGCCCAAACCTCAACCTCTGCTATCCATTCGCCATATTCCTTCATGTATTCCTTCATTCATGTTTTCTCCACCCTCTCGCCACCCTTCAAGGTGTGTGTTTACGTTGATCTTGCCTTCCTTTCCATCTGCCCTTTCACAATCTTTCCATTCATTAACCTTCTACCTTCTATCCTTTTTCTTCATTTGCCTATTCCTCCTATCTTCCAACCTCACTCGCTTTACATAAAACCTTATCCTCCATTTTTCTCTTCCATCTCCCTTTCCCTATCAGCATCTTTGAGCATATCATTTTGAATCCTTAGAATATCATGGTTTATCCTTTCAAGGAGCATTATCTAGCAAGCTTGCCTTCTTCTAAAAAATTCAAAAAGAAATGAAAAAAAAAAAAATTTGAAAATGTGCCTTGGTGAAAACTTGGAAACAGGTGCCTCGGTAGCAAAAGTAAAGAGAAATAAATTCATCCTATGGTGAAAACCACTCCCTTGTGGCACCTTGGATAAGTACCATGATGAAAACTTGGCAATCAGGCATCATGCGTAGTTCTTCTACATATTTCATCCATTCCATCTTCTCTCTTTGATCTTGAAAATGTTGATCTATACACGAATATTTGACTATTTTGTGAGCTATCTTATGATGATCTTGCTTTCATTCCTTCCATGTTTAGCCTTCATATCCATTTTCCTCCATTCATTTTTGCCTATCACTATCCTTTTCCCCTTTGGTCTTGATCTAAAAAAAGAAAAAAAAAGAGTAAAATATGGCACTATGAAGCCTCTTGACATGTCTACTCCTTTGGACTACATCCTTTCCTTCTTTGGCATTACGCTTTTGTGACTTATCCTATGCTGGCCTTTCATTGCTTGTCCAAATGTGCTTTACATGATAATTTTTCCCTAGCTTGAGTATTCTTGAGGAGTTTTCCCTTGAGCATTTCTTCCCTTCATTCTCCTTCATTCTATTGTCTTCCATCTCTTCCACCAGCTTGCCAATCCCTCTTGTTCTCTACCTTGCTAGACATTGGGACTGCATGATATGATCTTGCTTGGGAGTTTGCAATAGAAAAATATGCTATCAAGTATACCCAGTATCAGAACCAGTATCAAAACAATTATCAGAATCATTATAAGAATCAGTATTAGAACCAGTATCAGAACAATTATCATAATCAGTATCAGAATTAGTATCAGAACTAGTATCAGAACAATTATCAGAATCAGTATCAGAACCAGTATCAGCACAAGTATCAGAAAAAGTATCTCATGATTAATCCAGCTCTATGGGCCTACAGAACAAGTATCAGAACACCTACTGGGGCTACACCTTTCGCTTTAGTTTATGGGTCTGAAGCGGTACTGCCTATTGAGGTTGAAATCCCATCACTTAGAATCAGAATGCATGGTCTAGTAACTGATGATGACTACAGAGTGTCTAGATTACAAGAACTGGAACTACTAGATGAGCGCAGACAAGCAGCATATGATCATCTCAGAGTATATCAAAAGAGAATGTCTAGAGGCTACAACAAGAAAGTCAGACACAGAGAATTTTAGGTTGGCGATCTAGTCTTGAGAGAAAATCCTAAAAATCAATCCCATCGAGAACGCAAGGGGAAGTTCAAACCCAACTGGTTGGGTCCCTTTGTTATCACTACTACTTTTGGCTCTGGTGCCTATCAACTCTCAACGATTGAAGGAGAACAGCTCCGAGAACCAATCAACGTTCTCCATCTGAAGAAATTCTATGCCTAAGGCATTTAGTCTATGGTTAAATATCTTGAAAAAATCTTAAAAATTTGAAAAAGTCCTGAAAAAATGAACATCTTGGTGAAAACCTAGCAATAGGCACCTTGATGATTCACAAAAAAATAAAAAAATATCAAAAATTCACAAAAAAAATAAAAAAATGTCAAAAGTACAAAAAAATTTGAAAAAATGAAAAATACAAAAAAATGAAAAAAAAGAAAAAGTGCCTTGGTGAAAACCTGGAAACAGGCGCCTTGGTAGCAAAAATAGAATCTCTGCTAAGATGGTGAAAACCCTGCAAATGGGCGCCACTTGTTCCAAACACTCCATCTATCAGCACAATCTTGGTCTTTCCCAACTTTCAGTCTTGCTTTAGTTGTACATATCTCCTGGTTTGTTTCAACATTTCCAGTTTTCAATAAGTCGGTCTGTACACCAACCAGCTCAATTGTCTATATCCTATCAATGTTCAAACTTGGGGGCAATCAATGTCATATCTTATAGTCTCCAATGTATCTTAGACATATCATATCCACTCAGAGTCCTTTGAAGCTTCATTTGAGTCAGTCAGTCAGTCTTGTCTCTAGAAAGGATTTTGCATCTATAACAACGCAATCAAACATCAAACTCAAACTGAAAACAATCTGTGCTTCATACTTTTATCTCCTTGTATGCTTACTGATTTGCATTGAGATTTTTGCATATTGTGTCCCTTCGAGCTCTTCGATGATGTCCTTTATAGGATTTAGAGAGTGATGACTGGGGGCATAATCTTTTCTTTGTTTTCTGCTCGTATGTGAAATCTAATAACTTTGGAAATTCTGGATTGAAATGGTGTCCGACTATAAGAGCCTCTATCTCGAATTGGATGGCCATGCGTACCTCAACCATTGATACTCAGAAAATTCAAGGAAGTTTGATCTAACTATTATCTTTTTGAGTAAGTTCTTTCTCCTACTGTGGAACGCGATCTTGCCTAAGGATGTGAACGATAAAGGGTCACTACGGGTAATTCACATTGGATTTAGAATGATCTCTTGGCTGTTTGATGTGTTTGTAATGCAAGGAGTATTCCGGTCATCACGACGTTTATGTTTTGATGCTTGTACAAATTGCTATATCAAAATGGACATGATATTCAGGTCATCCTAGCATTTGTGCCTTGGTGCTTATATCTAATCCTACATTCCGAAAACAAATCAATGTTCATATGTCCATGGTGGTATAGCCAGTGGGTGTTGTATTGATTCTGGTGCATACAAATTGATATTCATATGTCTATGGTTTCATAGCTAGTGGGCATTGTATTGATTTATCCGATTACCTAAAAGTTCAATGATGATAACAAATCAACATATGATCAGTGACTAGGTCCTAGGTCTTAGGTTGCATTTCATATTGCATGCTTCTTTGCATTTTTCATCTTTGCATGATCTCACAATGATTAAATGAACTTCAATGCTTAAATGATTCTTCAAATCGCGTCTTCAAGTCTAACAATAGCTGAATCTCACACGAAGGTTCCTCCAACGAAATAGCAAGTAGAATCCTTTTTCGAGATCAAAATTCAAATCTGAGATCATTTATCTTATTAACTACTTGCATAATCGACCTTCGATCATCACAGAAATCTAGAATTCAACTTAACTGATTAGCTTTCATCAAACTATCAAAATTTCAACTTGGTCAACCATGGTCAACTCATGGTCAAACCTAGTCAAACTTGGTCTTTTGGACCTCCAAACGATGCAAAATGTGTTCTCAGACGTGTATAACCACTTCTCAAATCAATTAACATTCTTCTAAACTATAACGCTGACTTTTCTTGTCAGATTTCAATTTTAATCCCGAAGGGGGCATGGTATTGCACATCATTCAAAGTCTGTAAATCAAAATTCTATTGATCAAATCTATCAATATCTTTCATCAGTAAACAAGATAACAATCACGTCTAGTTACTGATTCATCAAAAAAGACCTCATCGCTCGGGGCAAATCTATCATCACTTGGGGCATATCAGATTCATCGATCCATATCAATCTGGTATTCTCCTAATCTTGTAAACTGTATCAGTTTTTTGCAACCATCAGATCATAGTGTTCTTTCCTTGGTTCTTCGGCAACTGAAGGGTTTGGATGTGATACTTGCTAGTTCTGCTAAGACAATCGAGTCTAGAATGGGTCACTCACTTCTTATCAATCCTAAGGTTCAGAATCAAGTATTTTGACACTTTTCACAATCATAGGTTCATCGCTACTCCAGTGAACATTATCTCTGGTCATTCAAGACCTATTATCTTCATATCAATTCAATATCAATCAACTCCTATCTCAATATCTTTCAATCGGTTTCTATCTTGAGATCGGTTTATCTTTTGAATCAGTTTCATATCTCTATCAAACACAAACTATCTTTGAACCACTGCGCTTCGCACAGTAATTCAAAGAGGGGCAAAATGTAATACCCCAAAAATGGGCTATATGTTCATTAACCTCCTACATCGACAAATCGAATGAAATCGACATCGAAGTCCTAACCTAAGGCACATCTAAACATCATCGAATCATAATTGATTATCTTAAATTCTACATCGGGGAATATTCCTAGTAATATTCCTAATCATCATAATTATCTTTAATTTTATAATTATTTGGCAATAAATCACATTTATCCTAAAGTTTGATTAATTGAATATTTTCATATTTAATTGATTAGATTTAATATTTGCCACTTAATTATGTAATTAAATTTAATTCTATCTATTATTAATTGTATTATTTAATTTTGACAATAAATCTAATATCATATGAATAATTGATTAAATTCTTATTTAATTAATTAAAGCAAGTTGTCATTATTTAATAATATAGTTTTTAATAAAAATTTGATTAAATAATTGATTAACCCATAAATCAATTGTTTTATTTTTAAAAGCAGTTAAGTTGGAAATAAATCACTTTATTATTAAATTAATTCATAAATAAAACATGCACAATCATAAAAGAAAACAACTATCAATTATCAATTAAAGCTAAACTCTATTTTGAGTTAAAGCTTAGCTTTTGCATGCTTTTTTTGAGTTAATTATCCTTTATTTAAAAATAACTCAAAAATCAACCTGAGTTATTTGAGTGATTTATGGCTTTTATCCATGCACCTCCAAAGCCTTGGATTTCTATAAAAACAAGGCTCATCTCTCAATCATCTCTCAATCATCTCTCAAATTTGCATCCAAGCATCTCATATTTTGCATAATCACGCTGGAGAATTGGAATTGAAGAATCAAAGCTCTTGTGAATCGACATCTTTGTGAGATCAATCTTATTTTTGCATTCATATTGCATATCATTGTTAGATTAGCATTGCATATCAATTTTCAATAACATTCATAGCATATCAATTTCATCTAGCATAGATTCATATCAAGTTTTCATTCCTTATTGCATAGAAAATTCAAAAAAAATAGATTAATTGCATTCATATTTCATATCTAGATCAATTACATTCAAATCCTTCATTTAGGTGTCGTCTAGGTCACTGATCTCGATTACAATCTGAGAACATCAATCTCGCACCTATTAGAAGGCAATAAATTGCTTGGTTACATAGTTTTCAATTTTGCACGATTTTGATTTTTGCTAACCTCTAATGTTTTATTGAGTGTTGTGTCTACAGATCAGGTACAATTTTCACACACACAATACATATACCATTTGGTTTAGCTTTACAACTGACTCTAGCAATCTACAATTAATTGGTTTTAGATAGACTATAAATGAATTGTTAAAGGGGAGAATTTGAATTACCCTGAACCTTGTAACTGACAGTTGACATTATAAAACCTGTGTTGTCTAGATGAGTACTTTATCTTCAGAAGATCGGGAATAAGTGGGAAATAAACTTGTATTGTAATCCTACAGTATCTTCAGTCAAATCTCTATCCTCCTAATACATTTTTACCAAGAAAGAGTAAGGAGGTTAGTTGATATATCATGATATTTCTCCTGTCTGGGAGTTGCACCTGTGAGGAGTTAGATGACAGTTACATATGCAGGGTATCACATAGCATTATAATAATACTAAAATGTTGTTTAGACTTATCTAAGTTTAGAAAGTATTTAACTTATTCTCACAAATAGATGTCCATGTGGCATATGATTATAATTTCTGTTTGAGCAAAGCTTTGCCCAGCCTGATTAAATAGCCAGAAAGAGGTTTGACTATTCAACTGCACACAACAAATCATGTAAAGGAGCAGCAAGACAAGCTAATGACAGCAGTTGTTCACACATAGAAAGCATATGTTGATAGGAAGCAGTCATTCTTAAAGATCAACATAAAAATATAAGAAAAGAATCCAAATCTATGAAGAGCAGTGAGGTCTTGAATATAGCATTGGGTCTTGTGTCAAAGAATGAAGCTTGTTGAGAAAAGAATGTCAAATCTGCACTACAACAAAGAGTAAATGGAATAAACTTTTAGATAAGTAAAACATAGATCTTGCATGTAGAGTAGCTGCACTGAATAGAGAATATCACATTTAGCAGTCTCAAAAAGGAACAACAGTCTGTATGATAAATGAATGGCACATTTTATGCATATAGAACTCTATGCTTTCATTGATGAACAACGAGATGAAGTGTTACCATAGTAATGTCAAATTAGAAGAACATTGAGTATAGCATAATGTCAGTTTTATAGCCTTTTACAGGCTTCCAACACATTTAAAATCACACAATAATACATAATTAGATGTCCTTTTAAATATAACTATAAATGACCATATGTGGCTACAATCCACTCCACTCTCTCCTCCTCAGTCATCAATAGGAACCATTTGGCTCTTTCACGTTGACCCGCAAAGGTTTCATATACCCTCAGGAATACACCTCGACTCAATCTGGGGATGGATTTGAGAGCGTTATATGCACCTGTCAAAGCATTGTCATGAGCAAATTCATCAATTTTGACAATGTGAACATTGTTCATGCCCTCTTTTATTTTCTTCATTGTTTCACACATGGAATCCAAGGAAGCGGCCATACTTGCCTTCTTCCTCTTTTCCACCTTTCTCACTGATGATGTAGGAGTCCCTCTAGTACTTGTTGTTGCAGTGGACTGATTGGAATTATAAGGGTCTTCATCCAAATCAATAGCACTATCAAGATGTATATTGAAACCAAGGTCCTCTTCATCATGCACAGTGAATGGCTCTTCCATAGGGTTCCCTTCTTCAGTCTCAAGGGCCATGGTAGTTGTATTACCTTCAGCAATGTCATTACCCACAATTGCAGCCAATTCATTGAAGTACACAAAGGGCTACCTCTTATACACTTTGGCATTTTTGAACTCTCTTCTCTACATGTTGGCATAAATAAATGGATTAGGTTCTTTGTCTTTCATTATTAACTTTAAAAGAAGGCAAAATTATTTCAATCAAAATAGTAGAGAGATCACCCTACCTTCAGAAGCTCATCCCACACACTATCCTCAGCATCCATGCACTGAGTTGCCTCGTTCCAAACAAAACCACTTGTATTCTTGAGCTCTTTCATCACTCTATAGGCAAGCTTCCAAGTTTTCAACTTATTTTTGAAGTTGTCCTTGGATAGATGGAGGTTCATATCAGCATTGAACCGCCTCTCAATTGTGGACCATGCTTCTTTTTTGAAGCCTCCATCACATTTTTTGCCAAGTTGTACTTGCTCGAGGAGCAAGTCTAGAAACTTGCATTCCATTTCCTTTATCCATATTATCTTCTTCGAGGAAGGAGATATCTGGCTTGTGTTACCAATTTCATCCATGTTTAGCAATAATTCTGTGTATGCCATGCTGTGTATACAAATTTTTGTTAATGGTATCAAAGTATCTTCATACATCAATTTACCCAAATAAAACACATTGACCCATACAAGTCCAATACTTGTAGATAGAAAGAGAAGAAAAAGGAAACCATCATGTATATCAAAGTATCTTCATACATCAGTTTACTCAAATAAAACACATTGACCCATACAAGTCCAATACTTGTAGATAGAAAGAGAAGAAAAAGGAAACCATCATGTATATCAAAGTATCTTCATACATCAGTTTACTCAAATAAAACACATTGACCCATACAAGTCCAATACTTGTAGATAGAAAGAGAAGAAAAAGGAAACCATCATGTATATCAAAGTATCTTCATACATCAGTTTACTCAAATAAAACACATTGACCCATACAAGTCCAATACTTGCAGATAGAAAGAGAAGAAAAAGGAAACCATCATGTAGTCTTGAGTCATACAAGAACAACTATTCTCGGGATCTATACACTTCCCACATTCTACTTGCTATATCATCTCAGAACTGTTCCCACTAGTCTCTATCACACTGAGACAATGCATATGTCTCCAGCATTGGTACATCTATCCCATCACGATCATCTTCCTCTTCGGTGACAATTTCTGATGGAATGTCATCCTCTAACATAATGTAGTTGTGTAGTATGCAACATGCTAATACAATATAGGCTTGTGTCATGATAGGATAAGATGTGGCATGCCTTAGGATTGGAAAATGTTGCTTGAGAATACCAAATGTACGCTCTACTGAGTTTCTAAGAGAGGAGTGTCGATGGTTGAACAACTCTTCTCGAGAGTTTATTAGATTCTCTCTTGAAAACTCCTTCAGGTGGTAGCGTGTACACTGATAAGGAGCAAGAAATCCAGGTGCATTGGGATATCCAGCATCCACTAGAAAATATTTTCCTACATAAATAAAGTATATTATTAAAATGTGAAACATTGATTGTACCCTTGAGTATATTAAACTATGATTTGGCTTACCGGGGGGAACAAGAGGATCTGCTCTTGATAGAGATGAAGCTAGAACATGAATATCCATTGCAGACCCTTCCCAACCAGCAAGGCAGTACTGAAACTTATGATCGAAGGAACACACACCCATAACATTTTGTGACAGGTTGCCTTTTCTATTATGATATTTACCATGCATGTTAACATCGACGATGACTGGTATATGGGTTCCATCGATAGCTCCAACACAATCCTATACGATATGATACCATCATCAATTCTACGATCAACCAATAATATGATAAGGATAAAAATCTATACAAGAAATTTGTAACAACACAACAATTACCTTGAAGAATGGATCAAAATGTTCATTCCCACTAATTTCAGGAGGAGTGTTTGGACTAGGTGGTAGAAAGAAATCCTTGTGGAGTCCTAAGATAGCCCTTAACACCTTGTGGAAGTATCGGCTGATTGTCTCTCCTGAGTGCCCAAAGTTGTGGGCAATCTTGCGGTTTCTCAGATTGTGGCCAACGGTGTGGAGGAACATCACAAGTTGTTCTTCTAACGTCAAGTGTATCATATCTCTCAAGGTTCCTTTCAGCCTTAGGATAGTAGCTAGATGAAAGAAGGCTCCCCTACTCATGCGAATCTGATCATGACAATCCACATCGTTGGAATGAATAACCATTGTATAAAAAGAATTTCCTTTTCTTTTTCGTTTACCCATTTCTACACTGCCTTCTCGGGCAACCACTACTGTGGCTATGACAACACAAGCAATAAGAGTTGTGAGAAGATGAGAATATGTGGTCTCCACAACTACCCATCCTAGAACGTCAATATTCTTAATAGGATCCATCAATGGCCTAAAATGTGGACAAACAAAATGATTTGAGTGATGAAATGTGGACATAATCACAAAGATATGCATTCATCCATCACATAAAGCACAAAAATATTTACCCATACAAAAAGAGCCCTATTTGTATTATTGGTTTAAATTTGTTTCCTGTTTGTAGTTCAGTCTTCTTTTCTGGTTATGAATGCTACATTTTTGGTCCTGGGTTTTGTTCCTATTTGTTTAGTTAGACAAAGTCTGGCATCTTTCTCAGTACTAGTTTCAATACTCCCTGCAATCAGTTTCTCTTTGGAAGACAACATAGACATGACATTTAGCCATAAAGACCATCTATAAATACTTACACTAGACATCTTGTATAGGTAGGCAAAAAACATGAGAATTATCAGCACGCTCTATGCATCTGGTAGTTGGAAGTTCCAATAACCTCCAAAGAGCAGCATATACTAATGTCTATAGACTAGATATTCCTATGAAGACAGAAAAACAATGCAAGGAACAATAGAGGTTTGAAGAGGGATAACACATTCAATACAAGAAACAACAAAGAGTTAATTAAAACATAGTTTGCAATGAAAGAAAGGAAGATATAATGTAATAAGCAATAGATATTAAGTGACAGATACCAGATCTTTTCATAGAAAGAGAATTTTTCATGAAGAAGACAATAAAGCAATGGAAGGAGAGAAGATATATAGCAAGATAAATGATTTCCAATATAGAACACTAGTTCATGATCAAAGGAAAACCAATGGATACATGAATAGCATGGTCATAGTCAATGAACAACATGATCTACATCATTGACATAGAGATCGTAATCATGGAGGAGCAGTTGAATTGAAGGATAACAATAGTTACAACATGAAGAACATGTAGGAGCAGTAAATGAGAAAGGAAAGGTAGGGTTTCAAGCAAAACCCACTAACCGCAGCACTTTATTATTCTCCTTATATTATTTCCTTCATTGGAGCAATTTTTTTACTATCACAAGGAAGATGGATTGATTGTCCCGTGAAGGTTTTCTCACTATTATGTCAAGATTCTTCATGTATTTGATGAGCTTCATTTTCCCTTTTGATTTAAATGACTATTTCATAAGTTGTTTTTATTGTTTGAAAACATGCATTCACTATTTAAGAGAGGAGGTCGATGCTCTATTTCAAAGAGATCACTGTTTAAGGGGAAGGTCATTCAATGTCTTTCATAAGAAAATTCACCATGAATATGTCTATCTGATAAGATATTTTCACTGGTCTTGAAGTAGTAAGTTTCATCCATTGTTTTCAATGATATATTGAAAAGCCCATCAGATGCATCTATAGTTCTATCAAATGCACTATTATAAAGATTATCCATTGCTTGATAGGTTCTTTGCTATTTCAAGAGTTGTATACATAGTTGCAAGGATTTTTTTCACTATTTAAAACCCTCCATGGTTACACAAGATAATGACAGGAGATAAAGAACATTTCTATTATGATTCAAAGAGATCAACACATGACATATAGTAGAGAGAAAGCTACTATCTCATAAAGGTCATAGAAATGACATTGACTGTCATAAAAGCAAAGATACATCACTTCCATGTTATGAGCAGAGATGCCAAGACAGTGAAGTTGATAGTTATGAGCACTAATGTTGAAAACAGTGACAAAGAATGTATAAAAGTCAATGGTATGACAAGCTAGAATGCAATGGGAGACAGTTAAGAAGAATGCATCAAAACTGTGAGAGGATAATAGTTTTTTTTGTAGCAGATGCAATGGTGAAGGAGTAGCATACAGGATAGTAATACTCAATGAAAGACAGAAAAGACAACATAAAAAATACATTGATGATAGTGAGTAAATTACATTGAAGACAATGAGTAAACTATGTAGAAGATGATGAGCAATAATGTACGATGAGCAGGAGATGCAGATTGAAAACATCATGGACTCCTCCCTTTTCATTTACAAAGTTCACAGGGAGCAGGAGCTGCTCGGTTGAGAACAGAGAAACGATACTTTATGACATCCTAAAATAAAAAAATCTCACTATATAAGAAACAGATTCAATTTTCGCAAGGCTTTATATATTATTTATCTTTAATTAAATGAAAGTAATTTGAGTTCAAAAGTATTAATGACAAATTATATAGTTTTCCCCAAACACCTGTGCCTGTCGCATTCCTTATTGTTTTTGGGTTATCCTGTCTACTTTTTAACGAGCTCTTGTAATATGGATATTACATCTTGTAACTTTTGTTGGGGTTACAATTTCTATTTTTGGGCCGGTTTTTAGACTTTAAGTATTCCCAGCACTATGATAAACTTCAACAAGATAATTCACCCAAACAAATGTAATTGCTTTGGTACAAGAGTGGGGTTGAATGGCAATTGCGAGTTTTGCCAAACTTGTAAACAATATTTTTCCATAGATAATTACGGTTTGAAAAATTGAGGTTCAGTTAAATAGATGGAAATATTTAACTAACTATGCTTGAATTATAACTGATTGTGGTTGGTTGTTTGGAAAATCTACTGGTTTGCTAAGGTACCAATAGCTATACCATTTGATGGGTGTTTTGTAAATTTTGTTCTGTAATTCATAATTAGTTGTTTTCTATTAGAGAGAAGGTGTCTCCCCATGCCTTTGTTCACTTTGCAGCTCTAGATGTTGTCAAGGAAGCGGTCAGGCTCGCTAGCCTTAAAAAACTTGTGCTCAACAACCAAGTTCACAAATACCCTAGTTGCTTAAAGAACTAATGTAGATTCAATATATGATGGAACAAAATCAGCTATTCCATTCATCAAGTTTGTACAATAAATGCATTAAGTCACTTTTATAGAAAACACATGGGGGAAATTAGATGACCACACAAAGTAACTGGAAAGGATTGAAGGGGGGTTGAAGGGACACCTCACACTCTAAAAATGAAGCATAAATCCTAAGGAATGAGGTAAAACCTTACTCTCTGAAAAGGGAAAACATAAATAAACATAAGGTGTAATAAATCAAAACAACAGTTAAAAGTTACTGATCCCCTAAAGTTAAATAAGGCTTAATAGATTTCGGTACAAAGGATCAAGAACAAGCTTTTTTAATTCATACATTCAAAACTATGTCCACAATAAAAGTTTCTCAACTGCCTAATGTGATCTACATTGTAACTACAGTACTGCTCTCACAACTTTAATGGGCATATCATATGATTTAGGATCAACGCCAGAGAACAAATTTAACAGACAAAAGATTCCTTCAATGAAAATGTAACTTCCTTTTTGGAAGACGAACAATATTATCTAATCAAACAAATTACAAAACCGAAGTAATCATGACAAATATTTCCCTGTTTTAACAAGGAAATTCATTTTTTTGGCAAATAATGGAAAAATGTACAGATTATTTATTGTTGAAAGAGCATTTTTCAAGTCTTGTAATCTAAATCCATTCACACATGTCTGACAGGCTGAAGTTTAGCGGTAAGGCATGGAAATTGCCATTGTGATGGCCTAGGTTGCTTATAAGCGAACAATATCCTAAGAGTTCTGCATTTATGCTTTCTATGGCTTCTACTGTCTACAATCTTGCTAAAATCTGCAAATTGCCATAGCTGGAAAAAGAAGCTTCTGAAGCCCTGTAGAAATCTTGTGTTATATTTTCATGATATTCTGTACAATGGCCAAAATGCCCACAATGTAACATCTGCACTTGTTGTAGCTCCTCAAGGAGCCAATCTCACCATTATGACTGTTAATAATCATTTTGGGAATCTTGCAGTGTTTGATGATCCTATTACTCTTGACAATAATCTTCATTCTCCTCCTGTAGGAAGGGCTCAGGGCTTTTATTTCTATGACATGAAGAATACCTTCAGTTCCACATATACACATAAAATAGGGGCACATTTGTAAATAAATACATACAGATAGAGATATATTCATAGATATTGGGATCGCTATCCAAATTTTTCACTGTTTGCATTGTAAAAAATGTAGTCAGCTGTTCACTTTTTCGGTAACTTAGCCTTTCTATTTTAGACATTCAAACATGTAGTGTGGAACTGCATTTTTCGCAATGAGTATGTCCTAAACTATCACAAAGTATCGTTTCCTTCAAAAAAAATTATCTATAAGAAATGATACTTTGTGACATCCTAAAATTAAAAAATCTCACTATATAAGAAACATTACTTTGTTGATTCATCTGTAAGAATTAGATGAGGCCATGTAACCTTTGAAGCTCATCACATAAATAAAAGGTGGGGATTGGAGCGGAATTGGTGGCTTCTCGATTTTCAGCAAACACTTTAAACTCAAAACTGAAATAAACATAGAATCGTTTACAAAAGTACTTGATTCTACAGAAACCCAAAAAATGCCCGTTTGTTTGTAGGGACCATTTAAAAAAATGGCGAAAATGAGAAACCCTCCGAAAACTGCGGTGGAAAAGAAAAACGCAAACCCATTTCAAACCCCAAAAATTAATGCCAAAAGATCACGGACCCGACGACACTATTAAATCTGCTTCAATATTTTGCAAAATCGGGTTTTAAAATTGAATTCCACCTCTCCGATGGGAAGATGGTGCTACTCGTTTTAGGGCCAAAACTTGGTTTTCAAACCTAAACCTCGAATTGAGTTTTACTGTCCCAAATAGTGGATTTGCAAAAAATCGGGAAGTGTCGTGGCCAATTCCGTTGCAATTCCCGCAAACAAATGGGGCCTAAATGACAATCACTTTAATGACTGAATGAGAAGTCTGACACTTCTAAAATCTAAAACCCACATGGCACATGGCACATGGAAATTTGGAAGTTTGGAACCCACTCCCATTCTAAGTCCTGAATCCTAATTCCTGAGGCTGAAATTGGCTAGTAGTAACTTGTAAGTAACCCCCTCCTAGCTCTAAAGTTATGCTTGGTTGTTTCGTAACTTCTCAACGATTATTTTTTTATGATGGTGATGGGTTCAGAAGTTACGCCTGGCTGTTTCGTAACTTCTCAACAGTTAAGTTGTTATGATGGTTATGGGTTCTGAAGTCCCAACTAACAGCGAGAGTAACTTTAGAAGGTATTGAAAAGTGAGAGTAAGTTGCATGCCATGGAGAAAGTGCCAAAGAATGGAATGTTTACAGAGCTTTGCTAGGGTTTCTTTGCCATTTGTGATGGCGGTTATGAAGTACAAGTATCAAGACTCAAGAATGACATCTTGATCTGAAGTCATGCTAGGCTATGTCATAATATCTCAAGGTTTCTTTTCCCTAGTTAGTTTAACAGTCCCGAAGTTCCAAAAAGGCGTTGCGTGACTTCACAAGTCTCAGAGTTTTAGGATTTCAAATTAAAAGGGCCAAGGCCCCTGATTTGCAGGTAGTAAAGTTGAGATAGGGACCTAGGGTTAAATGTACCATTAGCGTACAACTTCTGTACCAAGTCAATTATTTTCTCTCAGATCGCTGCCAAATCTATGTTGGAAGTGATAGTTGACACTTTTCTGAAAAAGGTAATTACTAATTTCATGCATGTGCGCTTGATGAGGTTTTAATTTTTAATAGATTAGATGGCATGGTGGTTGGTTGTGAGTTGCTTATTAGTTATTAAAGATAGTTCACAGAGCATCTATATTCCATAATTTTTAGAGTCGAAGACCAAC
This sequence comes from Chamaecyparis obtusa, assembly GCA_027943335.1. Taxonomy (NCBI): domain Eukaryota; kingdom Viridiplantae; phylum Streptophyta; class Pinopsida; order Cupressales; family Cupressaceae; genus Chamaecyparis; species Chamaecyparis obtusa. The sequence goes on from BSBK01003618.1 coordinate 121,587, forward strand.
AAAGAGTTAAAACCTTTAAGTGCAGAAAAGGATCTTAGAGTTTAGTATACATAAATAATGGAAGAACAAGGATCTCTTGAGGTTGTTGTAGTACTAGAAAAGAGTGTGCATTCAAGAATAAAGAGGCCAAACATATACGTTGAAGAATGGATGAAACTGTAGCCTGGATCCTCAAATTTTTAATCAGCTAACGCTTATGAATGAAGGGACCCTTATGCGTTCGGCATGGATGATGTCTGCCCAAACACAACTGGGTATGAGCTGTTCATGTATTTCTACAATAATAGATCCTCTTGTTTCAAACCCATGGGATAGGAACTTGGGAAAGTTGATAGTACCTGAGGTATTTTTGGATGTAGACCTCATGAAAGCGCTAATTAAAGCATACAATCTAGTGACAAAAGCTTTCCACAAGCAAGACAAGTCTATACTTTGCATGTTAGATAGAGAAACTTTTATTCAAGCATTCGACCTTCAAGGACCTATGAGCGTGGATATTGACCTAGTAGAAGAGGAGGCCCTATTTAATAGATAGAATACTTAATACACTGGAAGGGTTATGAGGAAGCATATTCCTAGAGAAAAGAAAGAGGTAGGGTTGTTACCGAGGAAGGTTGCAGATTTATTTGATATTGAGCTTTTCTTTCCCTATTTCCACAATACCATCTACGGTCTACACAAAGTTATTCAAATAGACAGAGGTTTGACAGTGAGTCTTGAAATTTATGTCATGGCTACATATGTTCAAGACCTATACACCAACAAGGAGTTTGATTATGTGGGGCACATAATCAATTGAATGCACATTGAGTTGATGAATGCAAAGACTGATTTGAAAAGCTTCAACTTCAATCACTACTCCATGTTGATTCACCTAATCTTCTATTGCAATATTGTCTACATCAACCTAGAATTCATCAATGAGACCGAGAATGCAGGAGGAACTATTTCACTTCAGCTCTAGACCAAGTTATGGGATAGAAGTTACCATTTCTCTAATTCCATTGCTTTCTTAGTGATTTTGTGGATCCAATAATGAACATGTTAGGTATTGTGAGGGATAGATTTCCTTTAATTATTATAAAATTGCTTAGACCCTTTACATTTCAAATTGACAATGAAATTAAGCATAATTGGGGTGATATGTGTATTTTAAAGATTTTTTTTGTTATGAGAGTGTATGCTTGCCCTCAACCTCCACACATACTGCCAAAATATGTCCTAGAAAGATTGGCAATAATAGAATTCCTATGGTAGCTTATCATGATGGATAGAAAACACTTACGCCCTAAAAGACATAAGGGAACCTTTTTGGCAAGGAGGTTCCAAATAGGGGATTTCTCTATAGGTAAAGATGTTGTGGACCAAATCCATGAATTTCTAAGACAATTCAAATTTCCCTCTACTAATGCAAGGATGTATGACCCTGAAGAATTTGTTAGAGGAGCATTGAGAGAAATGAGGAATCACAATCTGGCTCAAAACCAGCCTATGCTAGATGAGGATGTTATTAGAAATGTGCCCAATGTACATATCTATAATGAGAGAAGCCTTAAATAGCAAAATATTGTAAGGGTAGAGGAAGAATTGAAAAAGGTAGACCCTACCTTCCTCGGTTTCTTTCCTGATCTCAAATACATGCTGAGAATTGACATGTGTATAGAGAATTACTAAGATATTATATCTAAATTTCCAGACATCCCTGAGGATAAGGAGGAGCACAAAATAAACCCTGAGGAAGCTGAATCTAATGTGGTGTTTATGGTAGAAATAGAATAAGCTGAGTCATCCACATCTGAGCAAGGGCCATCAAAGAAACAAAAATTGATGAATGTACCAGAAAAGGCAAGGCAAAAGGCACTACAAATCCTGCCAGGTAATAGCCATTACTTTGCTGACTTAAGACAAAAAAATTTGACATCATAGGTAAATGAGGGAGAAAAGGCCCTACATGAGTTAGAATTAGCTGAAGCTAGATTGGATGACAGGGTCATCCAAGCTAAAGAGTTTATAGATGATGACAAATTCATCAAGTCCGATGAGTTTAAAAGTTTTCTCTTTAGAGGTAAGTAGAATGAATTAACACTATCTTTGAAACCAGGGGAATCACAGGAAAAGACTGTTGAAATGATTGAAAAATTATAGGCCTATGATCCCAACAGTGAAACATTATCTGTGGAGGAGGCAAGAAATGTTGAAAGCTACAATTGAAACAATTGTTATATTGTCATTGATGTCAAACCTTAACTGGTAAGACAGTTGCTATCTAGGATAGTACCATATCTTTTGATTGATGAAGAGGATTTGAAGAGAGGAGATAACAAGAGGACCTAAGGAAAGGTTGAGTTATGTGATACTTCAATGGGTACTTGATTAGTTGGCACATTGACAAGGTAATGTGTTGTTTATCTAGTAAGAAGAAAGACTAGAATTGTAGGCTTAACCGCGAAAAAGTGAAGAAATCTAGTTTAAGCCAAGTGATGTTAGTGTCGACCGAGTGCTAATATATGTAGAGTAAATCTAGTATTGAGTGAACATACGTAATTGTCGAGCGACAGGAAATTACGAAGAAAAGATAGCATTTTCCAAGGAAGACAATTTTTAGTGATGACCGAGATACACAGTGATGACCGATGAGATGAACGCAATATTGATTGAGTGTCAGTAATTTACATTTTGAGAAAGAATTGAGGATCCCAGCCGACATAGTTGAATTCTTGAGATATGTAAAACGTGTTGACATTATTAATAAATTGCATGGAGAATTTAATGAATGGTGAATCATTTTCTTATGGATTCAAAGAGAAGTTTGGAGATGTATCTAGAATGAAAAGATGGAGAACATAATGATGGAAGGATTCGATGAATCTGACCAAAATCTAAGATCTACAGAGGAGATTAAGCAACAAAAGATTGATCTACCTGATCAAGGAGGTATAAGATTAACCTAATTTTGAGGTTATAGAGAGAGGAGAATAGGTTGATGTTATTGATTGATAAGTCTAAGCATAAGGCTGAAGGTGAAATTGTGAAGGAGATGAACATAGTGGTGATTTATTAAAGAGAATTCCGAGCAGATCAGAGATGGAGATGGAAATGAAGGTCAGCCAGTAAATCAACATATGTGTGAAGTGGATCTGTATTTGCAAAGTGAGTTGTATGTTTTTTCAGGTCAGAACCTACTATTACTTTCTAACCATTGTATCAGTCTAAATCCTTTAATCAAGGTTGACCTAACAGTCATTATATAAATCCTTTAATCAAGGTGACATTCTAATGGAATGTTCTTAAGTCCTCTAACTAGGCCACTTTTGACAAAGTGGTTTTTAATTCTTTAGCAGGGTCACACCTAATAGTCTATATGTAAACCCTTAACCAGGTTGGCTTCTCACAGAGCTCACTTCATAAGAGTGAAAATCAATAGCATGTTACATAGTGTTTTTTCCCAGATTGGGTTTCCACTATAAAACCTAGTGTTATACTTGTGTGAATGGTTTTGATGTGAATGTTGTTGAAAACTTTACATTCTACAAGTTAATTACTTTTAGACAATGGACTGCATGTTATATGTTTCTACTATATGTTATAGAGATCAAGTTTAATTGTTAGTTAGATTTGAGATTGTTAAAGAGATAAAAGTTAAATTGGTACATCTGGACCTGAGAACAACTGATTCACCCCCCTCTTTGTTATTCTAAAATCATTCTAATAATTGGTATCAGAGCAATAGTGAAACATTAACTGTGAAGGAGGCAAGAGATCTTATGAAGAGAAGTGGCATGTTGCTGATCCCTAGATGGGACTTGGAGTCCTCACTCTTAATTGACCAAATCAAGAGGCAAGATAAAGTTGTATCTTATGAAGCTTTTGGCCCTGATGGACTACAGAGGGGTTATGGATTCAATATGGACACTAAGACACTAGTAGTATGTTGTGTGGCCCTAGAATCTAATAAGCCCAGACTGGTTGACATCCAAGACACAACACATGGTAGCCAATTAATATGGAGGTTTCAAGACGTGCTAGAGGATCATAGATAGAAAATATCCTACATCATGCATCCTCCATGAATAAAGCACTGGTTGAGGACTTAGAGAAAAGGCTAGCCAAGACATTCAGAGATTATGTGTCAACTAGAAAAAAGTTTGAAGAGCAATTGAAGAAGAATTTTCTCCTAGATAAGACTATGAAGGAGCTAAAAGATGAAATAAATAGTCTAAAAAATCAAAACAGGGCATTTACAGAGGTCTGTGATGCTGGGGTCCAAACTAAGTATGAGGGGGGCTTAGCTCCAGAACTTGCAACAGAAAAGATAATAATAGACGATCAACCTGGTGATACTAAAATTGCTGAAAATGAGACTTTGAAGAACGTGCTATTGCACAGAGTAAATATTTTAAAAGGGAAGTATCAAATCATTCATAGTACTTTCATTTCTTTGTAGGGGGAAGAATATCAATGTTTTAATGCCTTTTCTGTACTAACCTCATTATTTAATACTTGGGGCCCATACTTGCAATTCTTTGATAGGTTAAATCTACTAATGGGAAAAAAGTTGGAGTTACTTGACCAAATAATTGATTTTAAGGAAATAGTGTTATTAGTAAAGGAATTGTATGCATTTTTTCTAGCAAGTTACAAAACATTCAGGCAAAGCTAAAGGTTTTTTCTGAAGAGTCTGAAGGATACATCCCTACTATTCTTTCAACCAAATTTTGGATGCTAGCAAGGTGGCTTCTTATTTTTTTGGCGATGCTGACATTTCAACTTTTTATGAAGTTGTGGATGAATTGTACAAGTAGGAGATTGAAATAAATAAGTTTGTTGCTCAATCTCGAACCATAATGGATGCCAAGTGAAAGGAATGCCTTGAAGACTTGGATACAGTTAGAGCGACAACTTGGCCATCAAAGAGGGAAATTGTGGTGTGGGAAAACATTGGAGAGATTCAAGCCTTGCCACATTGACATGGATGATAGAAGTAGTTGAGACCGTTCTGGTATTAGATGAAGAGCCAATAGAGGGAGGTTAATTAATTCAAATAGGTTATCTTATCATTGCGGTTCACCTGTTGTGGATACACCTTTGGTGTAAACCAAGACTGATTCTGAAGAATCTAAGCTTCCATTTGTCGCTCTTATAACTGTTTCCAAACTTGTTTGCCAATGTTAGTTTTTATTTTCTGATAGAAGTCTCTGGTACTATGATCATTGATCATTGATGTATAAATTTCAAGGAAGATAATACAAGGATATTTTGTAATTTTTTGATAGAGTTCTCTGGTACATTGAATCTTGATCATTGATGTATAAATTTCAAGGAATTTAATACAAGGATATTTTGTAATTTTCTAATAGAAGTCTCTAGTACTATGAACATTGAATCTTGATCATTGATGTATAAATTTCAAGGAAGTTAATACAAGGACATTTTGTAATTTTATGTGCCTTATGAACAAAGAGCTCAAGATCATAGTTGCAATTTGTTTAAAATTGAATACATGTATAATGTCATATTATTATATTAATATTTTCTTTTAGGAAATTAGGATTCAGGAATTTAGAAATTCAGTAAATTATTTTGATTCAAGGAATTAAGGAATTAAGTAAATGCTTAGTATTAGGAAATTAGGAATGACTAATGAGTATGACAAATAATAAATTGACAATTTCTAGAAAATTAGGAAGCTTTGACCACCAACAATATTCTGAAGTAATGTCAGGCTGTTTTGTAACTTCTCAATGGTTAAGTGGTTAGGATGATGATGGGTTACAAACTTTCGAAGGACTCCCGACTAATGGCGTGCGTAACTTCAAAAATAAAGGGATAGTTAGTTAAAAGTGTCACTGCGTAACGGTGTTGAAAGTGGCAGTTAGTTGCATGCCACATTGAAAGTGCAGACGAATAGACTATGCCATGTGTCAACAGTCGGAGTAATATTTGTCACTTTGACTGGAACAGTTTCGGACCTACGATAGTAATGTTCAAGTGGTTTGCAAAGCTTCGTGAGGGTTTCTTGGCCATTAGTGTTGGCGGTTACGAAGTTGTGATGAAGTATTTGGTTGATAGGCATAACCTCATAAAGGTTAATAAGTTACAAGATTAAACAATTTAGAGGTTACTTAAGGCTTTGTGCAGGACTTTGCAAGGTTATATGAGAGTGGAGATGTTAAGAAGACCATCACTGTAACTTTGGAAGGGTTCCAAAGGCCTCTAATTTGTATGTAGTGAAGTTGAGACAAGGTTAGATGAATTGTTTGTGTAACTTCGGAACTAGGCCAACTTAAGTTTTGAATCTCGATTCTTGAAATAACATGGTTGCATGACTATGAGGCATTGAGGGTTGAGGCGTTTACACTTTACAATGAGGAAAAAGGACATTATATGATTATACTTCATATTTCATGAACACTCTAGATTAATATTATACTTCAAAAATTAAAATTAAAATTAAAAAAATCATGAACAATACTTATTACTTGTAATATGAGTCAAATTGTCAATATTCAAGTCCAACAAGTATAGTAATAAGTATACAGTGTATAAATACCTATTAATCGAATGCTAATTCTAAATCACTTCACTCACGCAGTGAGTAGTCTGCCACTTCTATATCCTACATGGAATCTAGCTCCTGAAATTGACTAGTAGAAAGAGCTTCTTCTTCATTCTGAGTTGGGTATTCAAAATCAAAAAATTCTTCATCTTCATTCTGAGTCTCGGACCAAGATCCATCGTTTGTCTCAGAACTAGCAGTAGCACCACTAGGTTTTGAAGTGCTTAAAAGCCCTCATCTTTCACATATGGAATTCCAAATTGTCAATGCCCTATCATAAGGAAAGTCTCTAACATTGTACCAAGTTACAAAAAGCCTCAAGCAAGTTTCCAAATTTCTGTCTAGTTTGTTTCTTATCTTTGATTTCAAAAACCCCAATGCACTGAAAGCTCTTTCATCTTCCACCGACCCCAATATCATTGTTTGACATAAATTAGCAAGTTTAAAATATTTTGATATTGAATCATGCAATACTTCAAAAGCTAGATAGTTATTGCACCAGGTTCAAATGGATTCTTTGAGTTTTTCAACTGCAATTTCATACATGATGCAAATTGTCTACATTATTTTTTAAGATTAGCTAAATCTAAAATTCCTTCAATTGGTTGTCCATTGCAATCTGCATGTTTAAAAACTCTCTGATCAATTCATCAAAATTTTAATGAAAGATATGTGCATCAATTTGTTTATCTTCGACATTTTTCGAGGAAACAAACAATCCATGGCTTCAAAAATTTCTTCTTAAGGGAATCTTTCACAAATCTCACTTGAAAGTTGGTAGGAAATTAACTTCAAATTATCACTAATAGATTTAACAATCCTGTCAAAATCAGCCCTTTTAACTGGAAGTAGTCTGCCTCACTTGCTCATCTTAGATTGGTGCATTAGTATTTCATATCCTTTCACAAACACACATAAATCATTTTTTACATTAAATTGTAAAAAATTCTTAGCATGATTCAAATCTATAGTTATCTGCCACCTGAAAAAATTTGGGATTTGAATTATTGTCATATCTGAGTACAGAGTATCCTAGGCAATGCATGTCATTCTACGTAAACTGCTATACTCATGGATATACATAGTTCTATCTTGGGCTTTCTTAACAAGTTTGTTCATTAAATCTAGCATGGGGAGAAGACTGGCTAAACTTAACAGAGTCTTTATATCACTTAACTTATATAACAAATCAAGAGATTTGTCTACTGTGAGGCGTTGCTCATATATTAGTCCGATCAAGGATTGATATTCCATTAGAACTCTTTCTACTAGTCCATGCAAAGAGATCCATCTAGTCTCAACATCCTTGAGAAGCTTGTTTCCCGGTGTTACTCCGTCTGAAAAAATCTTAAATTCTGCAAAACATTTAGGACTTCTACAGAAGTAAGAGTATAGCTCGCGAACTAGATCTTCAAATTTTGACACTGTAGGAAAATTGCTTACAAATTTATATGCTAAATTCATTCAATGGACCATGCAATGTATGTCAAGAATGTAAGGTGCAATACTAGTTTGTAATCTTGCACAAAGACCATTCCTTTGGCCTTGCATTACTGCAACTCCATCAACATCAACACACACTAATTTCTTGCCAACTGTCAAATCATCCATACCAGCAACTTCATTCAAAGCATTCTTCACTTTAAAATATAAGTTTTTTGCTGTTGAATTTGTTAAAAACACAGGAGGCAGTTAAGCCATATCACGAATCCCAAGGGGAGCACTAACCATTTTTCCAACAATCTCCCCCTCAGCGTTACCTTAGGGGATTCAAACCCGTGACCAAGCTCTGATACCACTTGTTAAAGACACAGGAGGCGGTTAAGCCATGTCACGAATCCCAAGTGGAGCGCTGACCATTTTTCCAACAAAATTGCCCCTTATTTTATGAACACATAGTACATGAGCTTGGCGGACATGTTCTTTTACTGTATACACATGCATACAGACCCAAGCAGTGTTATCTAGTGTAGTGACTTCATCTATGGATAATGAAATGAATTTGGATTATTTTACTTTCTCTTGTAAATTTTGCTTTTCCACCTCAAAAAGATAGTTTGACATTTCCCATCCAACGTTTGTTGACCAATGTGATATAGGGTAGTGAGGAACTCTCAAAAAGGATAATAAATTACCATATTCTAAAAAGTCTCTCATAGGACACCCTTTGGACAGAATATGAAAAACAACACTCATTTGAACGATCTTTGCCAAGTTTGCTTCATTGGCTGCATGTTTAAACCCAGCCTTGTTTTGATTTTCACAGCTAGCAATTACTGCCATTCTCTTGTTATGCTCTTCATATTCTATGGCATACTTAACATGAAGATATTCTTCCTTTTATTTCCATCTCACTACTTATGTTTCTTGTCTGTCTATGGTTTGTTTTTCATAAACCTTACCAATATGTCTTTCTATAGTGTCAAGCTTTAGTTGCAACTTCTTCTCTCTTTTATTTTTCTAGGTAAAAATCTTACACCTGCATTTTGTTGGTTGTTCATCATTGTTTAGGACTGGTTCAATGAACCAATACTTTGCTACCCAATCAACCTTAAAATTTCTTGTCATTTCCCACTCCTGCCTTATTTTTACTTCCCTTTTTCTTTTCTTCCTACCAACATCATTATTATCTTCATTGCTAGCATTTTCATCCAATTGGTTCTGTGTATCCCTTGTAACATCTTCTGTCGTACCACCATTGTTATCCTCATTTGATGCATTTTTATTTTTATTTTTAACTCAATGACAACCCAATTTGTGGTAGTGGTACTAGTGAGCTATTGTGAATGGATTTTGCACTTGCAATTACAGAAGTTGATGGAGCATAAATATTGCCAACTCCAAAGAAAGCCTTTATGGTAGTATCTTTAAATTTTGGGCATTTTGATGGCCTCCTAGACCCTTCACTTCCTTGAGGAGTCTTACCCTACCCTTCACTGCCTTGAGAATCAGTAGTCTTACCTTTGTGTAGCTTTCCAATCCCTTCACTACCCTGAGCATAATGAGAAGTCCGAGTCTCAAGTTCAACCTCCCATGACATCTCAATCCCTTCAATAGCCTGAGAATACTCATGATAGTCACCCTTGTCCGACATCTTGACCTCTCACTAGTCACTAGGAAATTAATAGCAATACTGTGAAATATGAACAAATAATTGCTTACCTTGGTCTTGCTTCCTCTGAATTATGATTCTCTGAAATGTTGAATCCTCTGTTTACTATTGCAAGATTATTATTTGTAAATCTAGCCCTCCAAAATTTTGTAACGGGACATGAAAACTAAAAGACTAACAAATCTGGTTTGAATTTATATCAATCCATGATTCAAATTTTTATCTTTTTTCATTCTTGGGCTTTTGGTGAAAATGTGCCAACTTGTTCAATGCTAAATGTAGGAATTAACAAACGGTTGGCGAAATAGGTCGTGGTCAATATAACAATTAATAAATGGTTGGCAAAATAGGTCATCGTCAATATAACAATATAGACCATTTGGCTATATTTAGATTTTATATTCAATTCATAGTTAATAAGCCTTGGCGAATATACTAGTCAACCTTGTCACACGGAAAATCTTAATGGCGATTCGAATTATTATTTAACCCTTACCGTGTTAAGATTGGGCAATTTGGGCCACCGTGTACCTACACAATTCACCAATTCCGACAAATAATATCCCTAAATTCACCAAAGAGTGAATATTCGCCACTAAAAACTACCTTGATTGCAATATACAATTGCTCTATAATATACTTCTAAATTAAAGCCAAAATTAATATCTAGACTTTGAGATACTCCCATAACAACCAATAAATAGGCCACCACAAAACTCCCTTGTGGTAATGTTGGAGCATAATACTAGTTAAGCATCTAAAATAGTTCTTCAAAGATATGATCACTAGCATTCGACTCCAGCTTCAAATTCTTTAGACCAAACTAAGGTAAGCGCATCAACAAAATCACTATTACAGATAAAAATTTTACTAGAAATTGAACTAGATCTATCCACTCGCTTTTTATTTTTAGTCTAACTCTTACCAAATTCTTCCTTAAAGTCACACAATCAGCTCAGTCCCATGGATGATAGTCCTCCTTCGGGACTTTTCATCTTCTAAAACATGCGATAGAGAATTAAAGGCTGAATAATCGATAGCTACATATAATAAACTTGAGGTATCTCCACCTATCAGGACCTTTCAAGAGATCTACACATCCACTGTTTATTACAAAGGTCCATTGCTTCTTCCAATATAATCTTTGATCATTGTCGCATGGTTATCGTTGTGATGGTTTTCTTCCTTATGTTCACACCCACACACATTTCTTAATCTTTTATGAAAAAATAGTGCATTCTCTCCTCCGCAACCTCCTCTTCATAGCCCACATATTTATCTGTTTTGTTTAAGGCATGCTTCTTTAGCCAATGATGCTACTCACCCTTCCTCGTACACATCTACCCTCGGTCTCCATCCCTACTCTTTCTTGAAACGTCTAACAAATGCCTTCAAAATCTCGCAAAGAGTTTGTAAAGCCATGGATATAGCAGCTCCTCCTTCAATTTGTCAACTCCTTTCACAAGAGATCAGACCCTATGGTATAAACAAGAAAACCATCAAGGTGTCTATGATGGCGCCCATTCATATACCGTCAGAAAAACTCTCTTGAGATGTAAACAACTGTAGTTAGAGCTTGAAAAAAAAACCAATAGAGATGAATATGGCCGATGATTTTCACAAAATCCCAAAAAAAACCTTAACCAACCATGTGGATTGGTCACCGTCGTTCACCTTCTCCTTCTAACATAGAAAAGAAAATAAAACCTTGCAAATTTTGTCCCATCTATTGTAAATTAAAATTTGCCTTGGTAAATTAAGGTTCAAATCTGTGACCTCGAGAGGCTCCATCACCGTTAATTATGACTTTGTTTCAAAGATTCAACTTATTGAAGGCCATGACATGGAATCCTGTGTGACTGTACAACTCCCAATAGAGCGAATGTTGTTCCTAAAGTATAATTCAAAACGGGCACTTGCCAGTCCTCTACAGCCAATCAGATCTTGAATTCTAGATACTCTGTTCCGAGAAGCCCCTCGTAATTCAGTGTTGCATCGCTTCCAATTTCTCTGTCATTCTCTATCTAAACAGAACATCGACAAAATCCCTCTTCATCTCCCTTGCATCATGTTGCACCACTCTGTTCTCCTGCATCTTTTCTAAGCGCTGATACCAATTGTAAAATTAATAGACAAATTGAGAATCACACAATAAGATAAAAAGAGACACAAGGTGTAACGTGGTTCTTCAATTTGACTACGTCCACTAGAAAGTAGAGAATGTTTTATTCAGTCATTGCAGCTGTTGAGGATCATTTACGTGGCCCCATTTTTCTTTAAATGTCCACATAAAGAAAACTCTGACCTGCTGCGTGTTATGCAAGAAAGGCATTCAGCAAACAAAATGATCACATTTCAAAAATCAAAATGAAAACAAAGAAAAGGAAACAAGAAATGTAAATTTTGAATGCAATAGTGGAAGAGGGGAGGGGTTTACACAACCACTATTACCACCACCACCACCAGGAGGAGAGGTGTTTACACCACCACCGTTGTCGTGGCCTCCATTTCTGCTATCATTCCGTCCTCCACTAATCATGTAATAGATGGATCATGTTATGGACATAGATAGACTCATATATACATGTCATTTTTTTTCTTTCTGCCGAATAGCTTTTGCTGTTAGAAAACGTAAACTTGATGAATAAACTTAAGACTACCATAGAACCCAAGTAAAATAAACTACTGACCACTAATGATAAGTCAAGCGAAGATTTGTAAACATCTGAATATGTGCATGTCATTATAATGGAACTTAATTTGTGTGGAAACATATCGCAGAAAATAATTTACTCGCTGCACTTTTTTTTTTTGTTTTTCCATATTTATATTATGTAAGACACACATAGCATTTATTGTTATATAGCATTTAAGTTTTTTTTAGTATGCACATGTTATGCAGTTTAACAATATTTCTAACAACTTAAATGTAGCATAAGATGAAATAATAAGAGAATATACAAAGCTTTGACGACGTCGAAAGCAGTTGGTTTAAGATTCAACTAATTGTTTTTTCATGATCATTCAAAATTTCCTTTACGGAGGAGCAAATTCTTCTTCATTGCAGCAAAATCTTCTTCACGATCACGCAAAATCTTTCTCGTTGCAGCCAGTTCTTCTTCTAGATTGCGCACAATCTTCTTCGTTTCAGCTAATTCTTCTTCAGGATTACTCAAACCGTCCTTCCTTGCAGCTAAATCGTTTTCACGATCCTCCTTCATTGCAGCTAAATCCTTCTCCATTTCAGCGAAAGCGTTTTCACGATCTTTTAAATTTTTCTTCACTGTGTCTAATTCTTTTCCACGATCTTCGAAACGCTTCTTCTCTGCATCGAATTCCATTTGATGATTTTTCAAATCATTCTTCACTTCATCTAACTCTTTTTCACGATCAGTCAACTTCCTCTGTACCTCATCTACTTCCACATTCTTGTTGGTTACTGCTAATTCTTTATCGGACTGCATCTCTACCTTCTTGGTTACAGCTGAGTCGGACTGTTCTCCACATCCCATATGAGCAAGTAAAACCCACACTAAACTCAGAAATTCTCCTCCGGCAGCCACGCACTCTGCATGAAATATTGCCTTATTGTACACTGCCATGTATATTACCAGCTTACCCCAATACTGCGCCAACAACTCCCACCTTTCATTTTCTCCTCTGTTCAGCAGCACTTGAGCTAGTTTTGCTCCGGAGCCTAACAGATCATCATTGTGTTTGCAGTGTAGCAGGTATTCAGGATTTTTCTGAAGAATACTGCCCATCGGAAGTGTGTCCAGAAGTTGGTTTACAAGTCGCATGTATGCAATCTTTGCCATCTTGGGGTGGAGAGGCAAAAGATTGGGGCGTGACAGCAGCAGATATGCGCAGTACCTTGACAGCATTCTACTCAACTCAACATTCTTCTCAGTCTCTTTCTGTCTGGGCAATCCACTCTGCCAGTCACATAAAGTGGTGGCTATATGCCATATCAGAATGATCTCCTCCAGATTGACATGTGACTTCAAGACGTCCGGGATTTCAGTTTCTCCTTCAAATAGGGCCTTCTCAAAGTTGTAAATATTTTGCCTGCATTCTTCACTTTTATCCGTTGAACATGCATTTTTTAAGATTTCAAAAATGAACTTTTTGAGATCATCTTTGACAGACACTCTGTGGACATGCCTTTTTCCGCTGTACCACTCTACAATATATTTCTCTGGCTTCGGGAAAAGCTCAGCAATCTTACACATTATAGGAGATCTATTAAGCCAAGTCTCTATCAAGCAGTGTTGCGGAAGTCGATTGCTCCAATAACTCTTTCCTCCAACAAAATCCTGAAACTTGCCTACCACATCCTTAGTAATACGTATCACCTGAAATTTGCACTGCTGAAAGATATAGCACAATCTGAAACGTTCAAGGCTTTCTAGGCGGCTAGATGCCACAACATAAGCACAAATTAAGTGAACCCTAGTCCAGTCGGACAATATAACTCGCCATATCTGAAAGACCTCAACCACAAACGCTGCTGAGATCACAATGTATGTCACCATCCGCTGTGCTTGTCTGGATTCTCTCTCCCCCAAAATCAGATAGCCTGCCGCTCCCAAGAGAATGGTGACGAGAAAGCGCACTAACATCCCCCACTTTGTGAAGCCTGCGTTGCTGTACTTGGAGAAGACCGCATCGTACATGAATTTTAATTCAATCTCTACAAGTCTGAATGCATCTGTTCCACTAGATTGCTTTACCCAAAAAACTCTAGTATTCTTGTGATCCCCTTCAACAAAATACAGACTCCCAAACCTCCGCTTGTACATTTTGAACAACGCGTGGGAAACACAGAGATCGTAGTCTCTACCACTAATTTTAGCTTTCTTGACATCCTCAATAGTTACATAAGACATCCCTAACTCTTCTTGATTCTGTGAAGACGCCGCCTTCTGCTGTTCTATATTTCTCTCCACTCGATCCTCTCCCATAACGATATACCTCCAGTCTACTGCAACACTTGCTGACTCCATATATTTAGAAATTGGCAGACTTGACATAACAATTTGAGGATAACTGCCATACCTCAAAGCAAGAGTCCTTTCTGCATACTTGATGAATCCTACAAGCAGTAGAAGAATAGCAGCAGCCAATGGGCGCCCTTTCAGTGACGATCCATATATGACATACGCTGCCACAGAAACTTGATAAACCATATTGAATCCATGTCGCAACCAGAGGTCATTATCAGCCATGGAATAGGCAGTTATAGCATCTGGTCCTCCCAGATGAATGAGTAACACCGAAGCCCATATTGCATATATCCCGCTCCGAGCGCTGTGCATCATGGTCCCAAGTGCAGAAACGGCCA
Source organism: Chamaecyparis obtusa (assembly GCA_027943335.1). Lineage (NCBI taxonomy): Eukaryota > Viridiplantae > Streptophyta > Pinopsida > Cupressales > Cupressaceae > Chamaecyparis > Chamaecyparis obtusa. The sequence continues at coordinate 136,599 of BSBK01003618.1, forward strand.
CAGCATCCGCAGAAATGTAGGCTCCCCATACCAGGAAACGCAAAATACCGCTTGAACTGAGATATCTGCGTGCGCCGAGAACAACCATAACAAGCTGCAATATCATGCTAGTGAGTAATAAAATCCTTACCAACCATTCAACTGGAATGCGCAGCGCAAAATCATGTAGCACAGTCCACGCTGAATACCTTGCAACGCAGATGGCCTCCCAAACAAGAACAGACATGGTAGCTCAAACGAAAAATTAAAGCATGCACATCTAACCTCCAACTATGTTATTTCTGTTGGAATTCTCTTATATTCTAGACTTTGGTTAATGTATGGGGTGAACTCGAAAGATTGGGACTCCCCTTTCCCCTCCTCCTCACTATGTTATTGCTGTTGTCTTTTGTTTAGTATATTTTATGATCTGGATCTGGGCCTGTTTGGGGCTGGAATTAGATTGAAATTGGCATTATTTAATTTTAGATAATGTCAATTTCATATTTGTGTCCATCTAAAAAATTGGAATTGGAATTCGAAATTTCAATTTTGCTTCAAAATGGGCATTTGCATCTTCCACTCAAATAGGTAGAATTGGAATTTCGAATTCCAATTCCAATTTTTATAAAACCAAATTTAATATTTCGTGAGATCCGTGACTATAATGATGTATATTATATTGTTATAAGGATGTGTATATATATGTGTATATATACACATGTCTGTATATACATACACACATGTGTATATGTGTATATATATATATATGCACACAGATATGTGTATTTATGTATATACACACATGTATGTGTATATACACGTGTGTGTGTGTATATGTGGGTATGTGTCTATGTGTGTATACACACATGTGTGTATGTGTATATATACACAAACATATACACACCATACTCAAAGAAATTAAAATAAAGAATTAAAATTCCTTATGCATCTTCTCAGTCATCTTCAGAGTGAACCAAACGGGTCAGCCCATATTTCGAAAATCATTTTCAGGATTTGTATCTTCCAGAATTGACTATATCCAGCATTTGGTATTCCAGCACACAAACAGACTTACTGTTTTTTTGTGAATATATATAATATTATTTATCAAAATATAAAATAATTATTGATAATTTAATTATTTGAATTTTTAATATTTAAATAGAGCTATTAAATAGCCTTTCATTATTGAAAATAAGCAATGAACATGAGAAATAACCAAGTTAAATTTTTATTAGTATATCTCAAAAAGTATTGACTTTAAACTAACTCATCTTTTGTCAAGATTCTTTAATTTAAAAAATTATTCTTTTCTTCGTGAAAATGAAGATGAACAATTCCAAAAGAATAATTATAAGTTAAGGCTAAAAAAATGTTGAAGACTTTAAACTCAAGATAAGCATGAAAGGACCCACCAAATTATCTTAACTACAAATTTATCAATGACACCATTCTTCTAAGATTCACCTAGATTTCACCTAAATAGCTTAGTAAAATCAATCAATTGTACATCATAAAAGGACAACATCTAAATCTTTCATGCTTGGAAAGAGATCATCTCAAGATCTAAAGATAAGTTTTTGTTAAGAAATCTGGTACATAAGAACATAAAATATTGGATCAATAATAAATAGAACATAGAAGATTGTATACAAATACAAATTATGTGGTTCACTAATGATCGGTTACATCTACATGAAAAGAAAGGAATTCAACTCTTATAGATTGTAGCAATTATAGAGAATTTTTACCAATAGATGAAAAATTAATATGTTAAAAATAGAATAACATCATATTCCTTCCACTTCACAAGCATTTGTAGCTTCGACGCCAAAGGTAAAACAATTTTAATATGTTAAAAATAAAATAACATCTTAATTTCAAAATAATTTTTGATAATATATACTAACTTGGGTAAGTGTACCAAGATGGTGAACAAAAATGGGGTATAAGTGGCCATTTTATTTTATTTTCTAAAATCAGGGAAACCTGAACTTCACAGAGAGATTTGAGGGTCATGCACTTAGAACTAGGAGTAAATAATAAGAATTGTAGTAATCTGAATCTAGTTTCTAAAATAGTAAAGTTTTTAAAAAATGGATAAGATTAAGAGGGTCAAACCTTTCACGCACAAAAAACTACTCCTGATTTTTTTAGAAAAACATAACATAGTTGTTTCTGTGTGCTTCACAAACTATATAGTTAGATTTAGTATTTTGAAAAACCCTTTAGTAGGATGATAGGTAAGAGTTAGATCTAGAAGTTGTGTATTGTTTTGTAATTTTATGTTGAGTATTTTATTTTGTATGATTTTTTGAAGTGACTGCATCCTGAGCGTAACTTGCATCAAAATAATCCAAATTGCAAACTTTTTTTTATGAGTGTATAGAATCTAGTGTAGAACAATAATATGTAATTTGTTTTGAATTTGGTCAAGTAGATCAAAAGTTATTAAAAAAATGGTAGACATACGTCTATGAGTAATGTGATGACACTAGTAAAGAAAATTAAAGTTTATTAATATGCTAATGTTGTCCAAAAATAGAAAAATTTATATGGTCAAAAAGATTAGAAGACGTGTGAGATGATGGTAGTAATTTTAGAGATAGCCACTTGATCATTTGTAAAGCTTTTGACGACAAAATCAAGAAATCATTTTGAAAGAAGATAAAATGTGTAAATGGACAAAATTGGAGGGAAAATGGGCTTGCAAGCCTTAGGGTCGTATTCCAAACATTTCATCAAGCCATAACCCGTACGAGTTATGGTGTAGAAAATAACCCGCTTGGGTTTTGAAAAGCAAAAATCATAATTTCAAGTTCTACATAACCCGTACGGGTTATGAAGACATAAAACAACATAACCCATATGGGTTATGAAGACATTAAAAAGATTGCTTTTAAATGTGTAATACAATACAAATTTGTATAGATTTACATATATGGGTGGGTGTTTGGAGTTGGGTCGCAATTCCCCAGAAGTCTGCGGGGTGAAAAAGTTGTAAAACGAAATGGGCACCCATTTTGGTCCGGGTGCCCGACCCATTTTCAAAAATCAGGTGCCCGTTTCGGATCGGGCACCCAAACTGAAACGAGCGCCCTATATTTAAAAAATGAGCGCCTGATCCTTACAAATCGGGTGCTCGTTTCCAAATTCTATTTATTTATTTTTTTATCGATTTCTTCTCATTTTCACCTTCAAAAAATGGGATCACATTCAGCAGAGCTCGAGTGCTTGATTTAGCTTCCCCCGCCGACCCCATCTGTCATTTTTTTCGTGTTCCAGGTACGTACTATTATTTTAATTGTTTTTTTAAATTTTTGTCATTAAAAATTATAATTTCAAGTTTTTTTTAATTAAAAAATGTAGTTTAATTTGTTGTTTTCAAAATTATTGTAAAAATTTAATTGTATTTTATTTTTCAAGTACTTCTTTTAAATTTTAATTTACTTTGTAAATTAGTGTATCTACGTAAAAACCAAAACCCTAGGTAGTAAAACAAAAACATAAACAGGTATACAAAATTAAAGGAGGAAACCCTAGTCTTACGAAACAAAAACATAAACCTATACAAAATTAAACTAGGAAACCCTAGTCTTAGAAAACAAAAACCTAAACCTATAAAAAATTAAATTGGGAAACCCTAAACTTAGAAAATTGGAAAACATAAATCTAGAAACCCTCTCTCTCTCTCTCTCTCTCCTCTTTCTCTCTCTCTCTCTCTCTCTCTCTCTCTCTCTCTCTCTCTCTCTCTCTCTCTCTCTCTCTCTTCCTCCTCTCTCTCTCTCTCTCTCTCTCTCTCTCTCTCTCTCTCTCTTCTTTCTCTCTTCCTCCTCTTTCTCTTTCCTCTCTCTCCCTCCTCTCTTTCTCATCTCTCTCTCTCTCTCTCTCTCTCTCCTCTTCTCTCATCTTTTCTCTCTTAAAAAAGTAGTTTAATGTTGTTTTCAAAATTATTGTATAAATTTAATTATATTTTATCTTTCAAGTAGTTATTTTTTATTTTAATTTACTTTGTAAATTAACCGACCAAAGTAGAAAACTGTTATTTAATTTTTTATTTAACCCTAGATACAAAATTAAATTATGAAACTGCGTAGAAACATAGACCCTAGGCTGTACAAAATAAAAACATAAACCTAGATACAAAATTAAATTAGGAAACCCTAAACTTAGAAAACAAAAACATAAACCTATAGAAAATTAAATTAGGAAACCCTAAACTTAGAAAACTGGAAAACATAAATCTAGAAACCCTCTCTCCTCTCTCTCTCTCTCTCTCTCCTATTATTGTATAAATTTAATTATATTTTATCTTTCAAGTAGTTATTTTTAATTTTAATTTACTTTGTAAATTAGCATACCAAAGTAGAAAACTATTATTTAATTTTTTATTTAACCCTAGATACAAAATTAAATTACTCTCTCTCTCTCTCTTAAGTTTTAATCTTTTAAGTCATTCTTTGTAAGATAAAATATAATTTAAAGTATGTTAATTTTAAATTATCATGTTTTTATATGTACACAGATTGGCATTATGGATGATTTTCATATTGATGAGCTTATAGGTCAGCATGAACCACCACCACCACCACCACCACCTCCACCTCCACCTATAGAGTTGAGGGATAATATTAGGAGAAATGTAGAGGCGATCATGAGAGACATAAATATTATTAGAAATGATCCCCTTCCATCGGCCCAGCTCTACGCCTTGCAGATCGCATGCAAGGCATAGTAGATTCTGTACATACATTAGACTCAGAGATTGATAGTTTTGAGTCATGGAGGGAGAGTATGTGTGCATATTATGCTGATAGCCTCTCTTATAAAGAGGTTAATGATTTAAAAATTACAAAAGCTGATTTGGCACGCTTTTTTTATAACCCTACCACGGGTGAGTAGATACTTGGCAAGAAGCCATGTATTTCCATTAGATGGTGTAGACACCCCAGTATGGAAGAACATTTTTGGGAGCGGTGGTGGATAGTATTTGACAATACACCACATGCTAATCATGAGGTCCCGCTTTATTTTTTGAAAAAATTATGGGCTAAATTTGTATTGGGTAGGAAACCCAATTATTTTGACATGAAATCATTCCAAGAGGTTGGTTGGGGCATGCCACAGGATAGGCCAGGGGCAAAATTCAGTGACAGAACTAGAAATCATTTGCACAATGAGCCTCTTATTCCTCTTCCTTCTCCTATAGCTCCTGCACCTATCCATCATCGAGCAGTGCAGTCATCTCTTGGTTCTTTAAGTACCTTTACGGGCAATTTGTTATAGCACTTGACCGAGGTGAGGGCTACCCCTAGCATAGCACATGTTTGCATGAGTTGTGGGGGTATATGTACGGGTCCCCAGTTTGATCCAAATGCTGCCCATGTTGCCCATAGTGGATATGGTGATGATGATGGTGGTGCACATGGTGGATATGCTAATGATGATGGTAGCACACATGGTGTTGCTAGAGATGATATCCCTTCATTTGTTGATTTACTCAATGTAGATGATGATCATCCCGCACAGGTAAATTTAATTATAATTTATATAGTGCAATATTAAATTTCTTATTTATACAATTATGAGCCATAAAATGTGGATTTTTTGGTGAACAGAGGAGGGTTGACCCTCCAACATTCATTAGCTATCATCATATGACATCGACACCTCGAAATCTCCATGCTCCATTCACAGTATGCACTTTGATCTTGATACATTTAAACTTTAAACAAAATAAACTTTAATTGATAATATGTTTGACATATTTTTGTGATTTTGTAGGGTCTCTCATGTACCACTGAGATTGGTAGTCCTTCATTCTTTACCCCACCAATCACTGAGAGTCAGTCGCATATACTTGTAGTATGTTTTTCATTTATTAATTTTAAGTATTTGTATCTTACTAGTTTATGTACAACTTTGATTCACACTTATTTTTTTGTAATTGTAGGCTTTTGGATTGTCTCATGTTGCACAATCACATTTACATCCTGACTCATTGGTGACATTAGCTACGTGTCACACACAGGTAATGTACACATGTTTTTATTCCATATTTATATATAATCAAGTTATATATACTTTATAATTTATGTATATATGTACTATAAGTTTGATTCATGCTTTATATATGTTGTTCAGGTCGACACCACCATGAGTCTTGGCATGGCTATAGGATTAAGCCAAATGCATCCATCGACACTATCCTTTGAGGTGATGATTAATTTAAGTAATTTTTCAATGTCCTGTGTGTATCTAGATCTTTTTCAATGTCCTATGTGTATCTAGATCTTAGATGATTAATTTAAGTAATTTTTAATTTGTACTTTAAATGTTTTTACAGGACTTGGCTTCATCCACTTTTCATGTAGTTGAGGATGAGGGTACTCGAGACCAGACAGAGCAGGATGAGGGTGCTCAGGACCAGACAGAGCATGTTGATGCATCACAGTCCTCTTCACGTGGAGTGAAGAGGAATGTAGATTAGCTAGATGAGTAGAGTTAGATTATGATGATTATTTAGACTATTTGGACTTGTTTTATGATGACTATTTGGGCTTGTTTGGACTTGTTCATATTATTTTTACTTGTTGTTAGAGTAGGACTTGCATTATATACTAGTCCACTTGTTATCATATATTGTACTTGGACTTGTTTTTAGAGTAGGACTTTGTTTTGTGATTGTATGTATATATCATGAGTTGATATGATGGACATTATGATACATGTAAATTATTTCAAGACTTTTTATGTTATTTATCTTAATCATGAGTTGTTATGTAATTTATCAATTTATCTTAATCGGGACTTGTTATGTAATTTATCAATTTATCCTAAAAAAACCATCTATCTAACAATGAGATCTATTAATTCATGTGTAATTGATCTAAGTACAATATCTAGATACATGTTACAAGTAATATGAACACTTTGATTAACTAAAAAAAAAATCATCTAGATCTAACAATGACATCTATTAATACATGTAATTGACAAGAACAATATGGATGTTACAAACTTAATAATTATTAAATAATGAGATCTATTAAGTGAACATAATCTGACCAATGTGCATAATTTAATATTTACAACAAAATTAAGTGAATACAAAGTTATGAATTTAACTTAAATATTTAAAACAAAATTCGATGTATAAAAGTGAGTTCATGTGAACTTAAATTATAAACCCAAAATTGTACGAATACAAGAGTGCATTGTACTACATAAATAGTTCATGTCTATGTTCTTCCAAACATCCCACATCATAAAAATAAACATGTTGAAATGTTAGAATTTATAAAATTTCATTTAAAGTTAATTTTAATTTTAATTTCAACTCTATATCTCTCAATTATAAATTATGACACTTCAAAGAAGACATGTAGAAAACATATACAAATATGTGATGCAGGAGCATCCCAAGGTAGTTGGCTATCCTACATGTTTGGGAGATTTGATGGAGTCGTGTGGACTTATTTTCATATGTGAGGGGTTTGGTAGAGTTGGATAAACCTACTTGGGTCTTGGGTAATTGGTTTTGATGTATTTAATGGAACTTGGCATGGTCTTGGTTGCTCAGCGTGGCCTAGGAGGAGCTCGGCCTTGCTTAGAAATTTTGTGCCTATTACAGTCCTTATAAGTAATTTTCCACAAAGAGTTAGAGGATGAAAATTTTAGGGATTGAATAGGGCCTATATTTCTACCTATGGTTCGAAGCAAGAGTTCTAATTCATCCAGAGCTAGGAGATATCATGATTTTACTAAGACATCAATTTTGGGAATTTAATTGTTGTTGTTGGCCGACTTGTGACATTTAATTTATGTGTTTGTATTTAATTTATATTCAGGGCCGACCTGTGGCTTAGATTGGTATAAGTAGGGGTTGTGGGGGAAGTCTTTAGGCATCATTCATCCATCTTGGAGAAGAGGAAGAGGTAGAGGAGCGAATTTTGAGGAGAGCTAGTAGCTGCGGCTTGGGAAACAAGGAGATTGCTTGGTGGGCTTGTGACCACAAGTTTAGATCTTCCTTGGGGGTTCCTACCAGTGTGTGGATCTAGGCTAGCTATGGTTTGGCTTGGATCTTGAGGGATCTTGCAAAGTTTCTATTGGAATTGCATTGTATTTGGCTGTAACCCGGAAGGCCTTACAACCGGGCATGTTGGATGAAAATATGATAATTCTATTATGATTTTTGGCATTATGTGGTTCTAAATCTTTGTATTGTTATTATATTATATTGTGTGGTTATTTGCTAGGGGCTAGGACATCTCCATCGGGGATTCTCCTGCCTTGCACTACATCAAGTGGTATCAAAGCAAAGGTTGGATCTAGTTGGTGATTTGCTGCAGAGGGTTTGTGAAGATCTTAGAAGATGGCTCTAAGAAGATCAGACCCTGAGATGATTGCAAAACTCCATGATGTGGTGGAGAAGAATATTTCAAAGACTTGTGCTTGGTTGGAAGCTAGATTGACTAATCGAGTTAAGGAAGGGATGGTTGAGAGTGATCCATCTCTGGATAAATTTCATAAGAGAGTTTGAGAGATCTTGAAACCATGGAGCTGGAGTCTACCGATCAGGAAGCGAGTTGTCTGGCCGGTTAGAAGACTTGTTCGAGAGAGAAGAGGGCATAGAAGGGTCGAGATGGAAGTTGGTTTTGTTGATCAGTGTGTGGAGGCTGATGTGGAACTTATGGAGAAACTTGTGGATGTTTCTATGGAGCTTCCTAACCTTGTTGATGCTGTGATTGAGATTGGTTTTCATGATCAGTTGGTTGAGTCTGACATGGAAATTGTGGAGCACTTGGTCGTGGATAATCAAGTTGCTAAGGGTGATGATCCATATGTTGGTGATATGGATGTTGTTGATATGGATGTTACTAGTGTGGATTCACTAGTTGTTGATGTGGTTGAGGATCTACATGATACTAAGGATCTGTATGTTCCTGATGTGGACCTGTTGGTGGTTGACATGGTTGAGGATTTACATGTTGCTCCTATTGTGGATTTGAGCTTACATGTCGGTGACATGGATTTCATGTTTGAGGATATTATTGTTGTTGGTAGTGATCTGCTACGAAGAATATTGGTGAGGCACTATGTTCAGTTTGTTCCTGGGAATGAGCATGTTGATTGGATGGTTGAGATTCTAGTGGTTGACAGATGGATGTAGATTTGGATGATTTGCATGTTGGTTCTATTGTCCCAGTTGGAGTGGAAGCCTTTGGTGAAGATGAAGATGGTTGCAGATATTTCATCTAGCGTCAAAGTATGAGGCATACTTCTTTTCGCACCTGGTGAGTTTGATGCAGGAGCATCTCAGGGTAGTTGGCTATCCTACATGTTTGGGAGATTTGATGGAGCCGTGTGGACTTATTTTCATATGTGAGGGGTTTGGTAGAGTTGGATAAACCTACTTGGGTCTTGGGTAATTGGTTTTGATGTATTTAATGTAACTTGGCATGGTCTTGGTTGCTCAGCGTGGCCTTGGAGGAGCTCGGCCTTGCTTAGGAATTTTGTGCCTATTATAGGCCTTATAAGTAATTTTCCATAAAGAGTTAGAGGATGAAAATTTTAGGGATTGAAGAGGGCCTATATTTCTAGCTACGGTTCGAAGCATGAGTTCTAATTCATCCGGAGCTAGGAGATATCGCGATTTTACTAAGACATCAATTTTGGGAATTTAATTGTTGTTGTTGGCCGACTTGTGACATTTAATTTATGTGTTTGTATTTAATTTATATTCAGGGCTGACCCGTGGCTTAGATTGGTATAAGTAGGGGTTGTGGGGGAAGTCTTTAGGCATCATTCATCCATCTTGGATAAGAGGAAGAGGTAGAGGAGCGAATTTTGAGGAGAGCTAGTAGCTGCGGCTTGGGAAACAAGGAGATTGCTTGGTGGGCTTGTGACCACAAGTTTAGATCTTCCTTGGGGGTTCCTAATAGTGTGTGGATCTAGGCTAGCTATGGTTTGGCTTGGATCTTGAGGGATCTTGCAAAGTTTCTATTAGAATTGCATTGTATTTGGCCGTAACCCGGAAGGCCTTACAGCCGGGCATGTTGGATGAAAATATGATAATTCTATTATGAGTTTTGGCATTGTGTGGTTCTAAATCTTTGTATTGTTATTATATTCTATTGTGTGGTTATTTGCTGGGGGCTAGGACATCTCCATCAGGGATTCTCCTGCCTTTCACTGCATCAATATGACAATTGAACAAAAACTTACATGTATAAATTTGATTCAACCTAATGTACCATCAACATCCTCTCTTTTCTGTAATGCAGATCTATGTTCTTCCTAACACCCTGCATCATAAAAATAAACATGTTGAAATGTTAGAATTTGTGTACTCGAGTTTATTTAAAGTTAATTTTAATTTTAAAGTTAATATGACAATTGAACAAAAACTTACATGTATAAATTTGATTCAACCTAATGTACCATCAACATCCTCTCTGTTCTGCAATGCGTCTATGTTCTTCCTGACATCCTGCATCATACAAATAAACATGTTGAAATGTTAGAATTTATGTGTACTCAAGTTCATTTAAAGTTAATTTCAATTTTAAAGTTAATATGACAATTGAAAAAAAACTTACATGTATAAATTTGATTCAACATAATGTACCATCAACTTCGTCTCTTTTTTGCAATGCATCTATGTTCTTCCCGACATCCTGCATTATAAAAATAAACATGTTGAAATGTTCGAATTTATGTACTCGAGTTTATTTAAAGTTAATTTTAATTTTAAAGTTAATCTGACAATTGAACAAAAACTTACATGTATAAATTTGATTCAACCTAATGTACCATCAACATCCTCTCTTTTCTGCAATGCGTCTATGATTGCCTCATGCTCTTCCATTGAAAGTGTCCATAATATTTTATTAGCAGGTCTCCCTTTGTATCTTTCCAATTTGATATTTGTTGCCACTACCAAATGGGAATAGTGTATAATCTTCTTTTTTGATTGGTAATCTTCAAAAGCTAGTAAACCATTCCTTCTTGTTAGGTATTTGCGTAGCCATGTACCAACTACCACAATAGACCCAATTGGATACTGAAAATTATCATCATCTAATTGATGACATATCAACTTTTTCTTGGGTTATACACATCGAGCTAACCAATACTATGTCTACTCTTCATTATCCTCAAGTGCAACAACAACATACACATGTCTTGCAAAACAAAATTAAGTACATGTGCACTATAAATAAAACTTGTTTAAAGATTTATAATTCAAATATATATAATCATAAATTATATGACATACACATGTAACTAATATATAATTTAAAGTTTTACAATAAATTGTATTAAATTAATAGGTTGTATGAGATTTGAAACACGATCATAATCTTTTGATGCAAAGGCATGATCCAGGTCTTCATTTATTATATCATCTTCATCTTGTCTCTCACTAGGTGTTAAGGATTTTTGTTGCCATTGTTCAACCCATTCTGTATTCTCGCATTCTTCCCATTCACCTACAACACAAAACATGCAAGCTCCGGCCTAGTCCATATAGTCCAAGTGTTAGAATTAGAACTCCTAAATGAATGTCATTTAGCCAATCCGTTGATTGTATTACAATCATATCTTGAAAGGATATTCTTCTCTTCAACTAGCCAGATGATCTTATAGACAAACTTGTTTTACACCATTCAACAATTGCATGTGCATCTTTAAATTTTGATTTTTCTTCAAATTTGAGTTGCTCTCTACAAAGGGCTCTCTTAACACATGCACCGGCACCATCATGTTCTCCCTTCCCATGTCTAGCCTCAAAAAAAGTCCAGATATGTTGGATATTTATTTTCTTGTGAATCCTACTCAACCAATAAAACATTCTAGCATTCTTGAATTGCCTTGTGCAATTATCTGACCATATTAGATGTTGTGTTATATGAATTTCTCTCTCCCTTAAATTTTCATAAAATATATTAAAACAATACTGGACAAACTCCGATGAGTGTAACTTATTATCTCTCATATAGAAATAGTACTCTCTCAATATTTTCCGATCCTCTTCTGTACTATCAGGTGCATGTCTATAGACAATATGAACAAAAATTGTTACTTGCACTGAATTATAATATTGTGGTTGGATCTCATCTTGTGGTGCAAGCGTGTAGTTCTCTGCAAAGTCAACAACAGACAGTATACTACCAATTGGAAATGTATTCTTGCATATGCGAAATTCTCCATCAAGCCATCTAGAATTGTGCGAGTGTTTCACATATTTAGGTACGACCTTACTCTTGAATTCATTCATAAAAGCATTAACACTAAGTTTTTCAGTTATTAGGTCGCACCGTTTTCCAACTTTTCCATCCTTCAATGGATACTCAACAGTTTTAAATCTTTGTACATCAACTAATTGTTGTCCAAAATCAAATGAAATATTTTCATGCAAAAATTCATCTAATAATGTAAGATTGCCACATACATCACATACACCAGAAACACATGCATTCAAAAGATAAAATTACTCATTAGGTGGGTTACAAAATAAATTTGATATAAACTCCTTTACAGTTTCAGGTGGTATATTTATACCACATTCCTGCAACATTTCATTAGTATGCATAGTAGAACATATAGATCGAAAAATATCATAATGATAACGAAATTGAACATGATTTTTGCAACAACAGGTGATTCTTTCTTTGTTAATTCTTACATACCATGGTTTACATTTTTCAAAAGATATTTGACTAATACTAGTAGTTAACACCTTATCATCCACAAATTTTTTATACAATTCTATTTGAGTCATATCTAAAAGGTGTTTTGGATGTGGATCACAAAATTTTGAATTGACTCTTAATTTAAGAACATCTCTGGCATTAGGAGATACTCTTGTATTATCGTGCCAAAATTTTTCAATCAAAATTTTGACTTCACCAGTAAGTTTCATGTTAGACCTCGGGAGTCTGCCACTGATGGTCCATAAATGGTTTTCTGAATCACTTTCAAAGTTAACTCTTCTCTTTACAGCTCTTGTTAAAGTTTTACGATTAATATTAAGATATCCACTTATGTTTGAAATCATTCTTTTATCAGTAGTAGTTTTGTTTACTAAAGTTGTTGTTATTGCTCATCGTGCCTCATTACTATCTTTAGAATGATTTTTCTTTCCAATTGTGTCAAAGACACTAGCAACAGTTGATACAACTTGTTTTAGAGACTCATCCTTCTTAGTTTTCACATAAATGCCTAACCTCTTCATCACTTTTCACATTTTAGACATTTTAATTAATTGTAACAATAATTGCAATTGAAACCCAAATTTCTTATTATAAAAAAATTGTCTAAACAATATGCTCACATGTGTCCTAATCTGTCTCGATGAAACCAAACTACGCAGATTGTCTAGAACATCAATTTTTAATTGAAATTGTTCATTTATTTCATTATCATTCAAATGAGTTTCTTTCTCAATCGATGTTTCTATGTCTACATTTACATTGTTGATTTCAATTTGAATTGGTGTTTGATTTTCAGTTTCAATTGGGGTTTGACTTTCAATTCCTTTATCATTATGATTAACATTACTAATTTCTAAAATTTCACGTGCAATTAAATTTGTTAATCTATTTTTAGGAATAAAATTTAAATCATTTCTATTATAACCTACTTCTAGCAAATCATGAGCATCTTTATTAGAATAAGTTGTAATAATTGGATGTGAAGACATACCTGTATCCAATACTGGATTAGAAGATGCACCTGATTTTGTTTCTTCAACCTCTTCATCTATTATGGTGTCTTCATATTCCTCCTCTTCTAAAACAATTGTTGAACTCGATGCTCCAACATTATTCAGGTTTCGAAGTCTTTCTCTTTTTTCTTGTTGTCATTTTGCCTCCTCTCTATTTTCTGCAATCTCCTTAGGTGTCAGAACCTTCATTGACCTCTTTCTACGTCGGTTTGATCTCATTTTTGCACCAAAATTTGAGTTCAAACAATCTTTTCTGAATGTCAGATCCAAAATAAGACAAAAAAAAGAATGTTGGCAGAAATATTCTCTTTGTCTACTGCGAATCGATAGAAAATAGATTGAAAAGTCGTCAATCATTAGATTAGGCCCACAGTCTGGTTTTTTTGGTTGCAACGGCTCTTTAAGAAATGGGTGCTCATTTTTAGTTTCACAAAATGAGCATCTGTTTTTAGATTTACAAAACGAGCGCCCGTTTTGTGAATTTAAAAAAATGGGCGCTTGATTTGTAAATCTATGAGTGGGAACCTTATCTCCTGGCTTGGGCTTTGGTTCAGGACAGGCTTGGTCCCACCAAGCCTATGCTTGACCCTGCAAAAAAATGGCTAAGGCATTACAGAGTAAAATTTCTACCTTGCCATAATTTTTAGGACAACTTCTCGAATGAATTTTTTGATAAAATGAAAACCCATTTTAGCTCTTATTGTGCAGATTATAAAAATATAAATTTTATAGTGATATGATGAATTTTAATATTTATATAATATTTATTAAGCCAACGTGGTACCTAAACTTGAAATACCAAGGCTAACTAAAACTTTAATAACTTTTTTTATTTTTTATTTTTTAAAAAGTGAGTTATATGTGACCAAACTACATAGAATTCTTTTCAAATTAATTTTTTTTTTTTGATAAAAAGTGAAATTATCATCAAATTATGGTGTCCGTACACCAGAGGTTTCAAAAATGTACTTTATAGTCAATTAAAAATTAATAAAAAAAAATATTCAATAAAAAAATAAGATAAAATATTCTGACCAATCTTTGGTGTTTTAGGTACCTTTTCCCAAAAGGATTCCCAAAAATACATTCATTTACTTCAAAAAAGGGTGTATGTATAGGCGTGAGGTGTGGTCTTGAAACAGGCATTTTGAAAAAGTGGTTTTTAGACATGCATACTAAAATTCAATTTAGACCATGTGGGTATTGAAATAAATTACATATTTGAAAACTAGATTCCGAGCACTAAATTTTATATTATTGAAGTTTTTCAAGATTCAATCTCTAAGTGCTTCAAATTGACAAAAATTTTGAAAAACAGATAAAACACTTCCACTTTTTGACCAAAAGTGGGACTCAACTTCTTACAGCCACCCATATGATATATATATATATATATATATATATATATATATATATATATATATATATATATATATATATATATATATATATATATATATATATATATATATATATATATATATATATATATATATATATATATATATATATATATATATATATATGACTCTTTGTATCTCTTTCTCTTTCTCTCTGTATCCTCTCTCTCTCTCTCTCTCTCTCTCTTATGATTATGGTTATCTTTAGGGTTTTAATTACGATTAGGATTTCTAGGTTTAGGGTTAAGATTAGGGTTTGGGTTTCGGGTTGAGGATTAGGATCAAGGTTTGGGTTTTAGGATTAGGATTATTAGTTAGGGTAAAAGTATATTTCATGTTTAGTACTATGATTAGGGTTATGGTTTTGAATAGGGTTAGGATTTTGATGAGGGTTTACGATTTAAGGTTGAGTTTATGGTAGGGTTAGGGTTAGGATTAAAGTTAAGATTAGGGTTTAAGGTTTAGGACAAGGATTAAGCTTAGGATTAGGATATTGGTTTGTATTACAACAAACTGAGGATTACGGTTCATGATTTAGTATTAGAATTATAGTCAGGGTTAGGATTTAGGGTTTGAATTATGATTATGATTAGGGTTAGAATTTTGATTAGAGTTAGGGTTTAGGGTTATGGAACTTAGGATTATGAATAGAGTAAGGGTTTATATCATGGTTAGTATTATAATTAAAAAATCAATGTAGGAAATAAAAGTTTCTTTGTTCATTTATTTGTACTAAAAATACAAATAGAGAATCATTGGTAGATTTAATCAACGTTCATCAAATATTTTCCAAACTAAAAATATAATGCATTTAATTGAAACAAATATTGTTGCATTTGTATTTTTACCATTTTCTTATAGAGAGTAAAAAATTAAAATGAATTCATTTAATATTATACATTGACTTATTTATTTTTTAATTGCACTTTTTAATTGTAAAATAATTGTTTCTAATTTAAATCTTAAAAATTGAAATTTCTATTATGAATTCATTTAATAGCGTAAAGTTACCAATTTAACTAATTATTTTAACTATACTTATTTTGAACAATAGAATTGAATACAACTAAAGAGAAATCTAATCCCACAATTATTTACTTATTTGAAACTTATTGATAAAATGATAAAATAAATAATAATAATCATAGTAATTCTAAACAACAAATAAAATTTATTTCATTACTACAAATTAATTAATTAAATCAATTTACTAAATCAATGCAACAATATTTATTTCAAACTAAATTAATTGGAATCATAATATTTAGTTTCTATGTAAACAACTAACCAACTAATATATATATATATATATATATATATATATATATATATATATATATATATATATATATATATATATATATATATATATATATATATATATATATATATATATATATATATATATATATATATATATATATATATATATATATATATATATATATATATATATATATATATATATATATATATATATATATATATACTTTTATTTATATAACTGCTTTGGAAATGCTCTGGGTAGAAAGAAGTAGGAAAAAAACCCCCCTTCACAGCATAACCAAGAGGTCAGCCAAGATAGACTAAAAACTAGCACCTATTGCCCCCACAATGGCCTAGGCATCTGCAAAAGAACCATTGTCCACTAGAAAAACTCTCTGAAACATACCCCACCGACAAAGAACTCGCAAAGAAATCGAACCCTGTGAAAGCCAGAAGAAAGTAGATGCCGACAAAATAGAGCATATGTTGCAGTGACCACTGGGCCTGGAAACTGTCCGCAAAAGATAAAATCTTCTTTCTAACAAATGCCATAGGAAGAACATAACTAATTCTGACTTGAAGGAGTACATAGAACAATATAAAATGAAACTCCCTACAAAGGCACACTCCATCTAAAGTGCAAGTAAATCATGAAGATAACTCACTTGAAAATCTCGCCAAGTTGTTACTGGTACAGAGAGAAGATACTAGCTGATTATGTTCCCATTCAAAAGAACCATGATGAAGTAAAACTCCCAAATTCACTAGGTAGTCAGCAAGCCCATTTGCCTCTCTATAGTAGTGTGATATATTGTATTCCTCAAATAATGGAATGGATTTGTGCACTTCATTTAGAACATAATTAATCTCCCAGTTCACAGACTTACCCAACGAAACCGCCTAGGTGACCAGCTGGGAATCACCTTCAAAGTGAATCTGATTTATACCCAAACGGATTGCCCCCTTGATACTGAACAATAAAGCCCTAGCTTCTGCCAAATTATTGGATCCACAAGGAAGTCTAACTCCTGCCGCTCTGATAACATGGCCTTGTGAATCCTGTAGAACCCACCCAACTCCCCAGACCCCTGGAGTCCCTTTGGAAGCACCGTTGAAATTTAACTTGAGGAAGCAATTATCTGGAGGCTCCCATTTCGCATCCTTCCTAATGTCCTATTTAGATTGCTTACCAATTAGAAATCCCTTAAACAGAATATGAATTGAATGCCAATTATTCAAAATCTTGGAGTCTTGAGAAGAGAAAGTTGATGATAGAGACTTCAAACTGCTAACATGGGCATTAACTATTTCTGATATTGACTTCTCTTCCAACACAATGACCTAGCTAACCATGCAATATTCCTTCCTGAAGATCCTCTTGTTCCTTTCCCACCATAAACACCAGGTGATTGCAGCTGGAACAACCCTCCAAATTTTTGCAAAAAAAGAGTCTCTGTAAAGTAAAGGCCATTAAAGGCCATTAGAGGAGAAACCGATGAAGGTAACAATGTAAAGGACCCTGCCAACCCAGTTTGCCAAGAGCCCAAGACCATAAATCATAGGCAAAGTCACAATTCATGAGCAAGTGGTTTGCATCTTCAAAACTGTTCCCACAAAGAACACAAAGGAATCTATCTAAGATTCCCAATCTAAGAAGTCGATCACTGGATAGTATTCTTTTATGAAGTGCTACCCAAAGGAATGAACCTGCTTTAGGGAGAACTGCACTGTGTCAGTAGAACCCGAACAAAGTATTATCCAAATGGGTGTCTTTAGTAGATAAAGATAAATATCCTTCCTGCACCGTATATCTTCCAGAAGCTGCTTTAACCTAGATAAGAGAATCACCATCCTCTGTGTAGACAAGAGGCCTCTGATCAAATAGAACCGAAAGTCTATCCTTTTCAACCTGAGGAAAAGGAAGGTGGGAGAAGTCCTTCCAAACCATCCTTTGGATGCCCTCAACCACTACAATCACAAAATAATCCTTGACCCGAACTCCCCAGCATTCTTCCAAAACTTTTCTAGCTGAGGAAAAGTTACAAATAGAAGATGGAGGGGGGAGACCATTCCAGGAAATAGTCCAAAACATAGCCTTGTTACTTGAGTTTATGACCCAAGAAAGATGTGGGAGGATGATTTTCCTACACTTGACAAGGAAGTTCGACATGGCAGATCTAGAGGAAGGTTCTTAATAGTAAAAATCCTATTTGGATAAAAATTATCAAGAAAATATAAATGAATTACAATTTAAATTTCTATTAACTCAAATAGTTACTCTAAAGACTGAAGTTGAAGCCTAAATCAAACTCAGCCATGGACAAATTCTTTACATCATGCTCAACCAGTATATACATATAAATCACTAAAGATGAAATTTACCATAAAGTTAAATCTTGTTTGTAATTAAAATAGTTTACAATAACATATTAAATTGAACCCAAATTATGATTCCAGAATTAAAATAAACACAGATAGAGAAACATTTGTAATGTTAAAAGAACCATTTGATAACAAAAGAAGACTCCGATAATAAAAGAGGTGCCAAAACACATAATGAATGCGATAATAAAAGAGATGCCAAAACACATGATGAAGCCATTGCAAAGACATAAAAGAAAATTCTAGATTTAAGCCCAAAGGACGGCTAAGACAGAAGATGATTAAAGAAAAAAAAATGAACTGACCACAATAATCAGCACTGAGGTAGTGCTACTACCACCTACCAAGGCATTTCCAATCGCCGTCAAGGAAATGTAAAACATACAATTTATTCAAGTTTGCTGAAAACAATAGTACCCCTACTTTAATTCAATCCAATAAAAGAAAATGATGCACCGATAAACAGCGGCACCATAGAGGTAACTAAAGAACGAACTAAACGAGAGATATCCCAAACCACAGAACAGAGGTTAACATAAATAAAAATCCCATTACGATGAATTGGAAGAGCCAAGTGAGTTACGTAAATATGCTGGCTAAGCAGGAGATAATCCAAGTTAATACAATTTCCAGGAAAATAAATAAAATAGAAAGACTTGTCTCATACGATTGTCTTCACAATCGATAGGATAAGTCATTGCTGGCATCAGCACAAACTTGATACTAGGATCGAACAAAGGACTGAATACAA
The DNA here is from genome assembly GCA_027943335.1 of Chamaecyparis obtusa. Lineage (NCBI taxonomy): Eukaryota > Viridiplantae > Streptophyta > Pinopsida > Cupressales > Cupressaceae > Chamaecyparis > Chamaecyparis obtusa. Next base: position 156,112 of record BSBK01003618.1, read on the forward strand.
TGCTAAGTAGGGCGACAAAGAAAGAAGAGAGTAAATCAGAAGCAACGTTTGCAAAAGGTTAACGCCTCATGGAGGAATCTATATATATATGATGATGAGATAAAATCCACGGAAGAACAAAAGAAAAGATAAGGCAACACATTCAAATACACGAATCGCACATGACGAACACGATGCAGAATAGCAACCATTAGTTGGTATAGTCTTCACAATCATTTACTTGCACCGAGTAACAAAGAAAGAAAAAGAATACGACATCAACACAGTGCTATAACACCTCGGCATACAAGAAGAGCCAAGATCATTTATAGACTCTAATCGATCTAATATCAACATTGGTTCAAGAAAAGAATCACCTACCTCAGAAACTCAACCCAGAGATTTGATGAATAGAAGAAGATTCCCAAGTCATCAATCCAGCCTCCGATTCTCAAGATCTTTTGAAAAGAACAAAACCAGCCTTCAATTCTCAAGATTTTTTACAAAAACCAAAACCAGCCTCTCCTCTACTTGCCCTTGACGCCCAATAAAAGACAACCCCCAAAAATCATCCCCCCTATAGAAGGAAAATATGTCCCGAGATCAACATTGACACGATCAGTTAAATTTCCATTACCAAATTATTTACATTTAATTCTATTTAATAATATGGGTTTATCGTTATGTTAATTTATTTCTCAAAATCTCTCGAGTTAAGACAACCTGTTTTAATTTAAAATCACAATATGATAATAACCATTAGTATTGTGCCTTTATTAATCAAATAAATGTTGAATGATATTTATGATTCAGCTCAATATTGTTTTGCTTTGGGCCCTGCAATATTCCTTACTTCTATGGTAATCCTTAGCATTTACTCACCAGTCTTTATAAATATCATATATTGTTTTAAAAACACTCTAAATTAATAAATTGTATAATAAACAGAATATAAATATTTCTCATTAATATATATCATATATTATATATAAATTAATATATATTTATTTTATTGAATAAAATATTATATTATCTATAACAAATTTTGATGATTTATTAATAAATTTAAGTGTCATATTGATTGTTTTATAAAAATAAGTGAGTGGGTGAGTAAGTAAGTAGGCCAGTCGGATCGATTAAATCAGGGTGCCATACGGTGGAATATGTCATGTCGTACATGCGGGGATGGGATTCTCGTCCTCTCATTCTCGAGTATGGCACGTGTGAATGGTCCAACTCAACTATCTCCAATGGGAGAGGATATAACTTGTCAATCTATACAGTCCAATAAATTTTCAGCCTGTCATATATGGCTCAAAAGTAAAAAAATGGCTAATACGACCATTAAATTCCTCGCCTGATCATAACTATAACTAATCATAATTTGTAACGTTTGCTCGTTTCAGTCTAGCAACCTATAGAGCACTTACCGTGGAATAATAACTATGAGTAAGAAAGGATAAACTCAACGTCATAAAAAAAAGGTCACTGTGGAACTATCTTGTAATGACAATATTAATCCAACCAGTATATATATTTTTAATTATGAAAATGTTAAGCAATTAGAATCCATCTTTAAGATTAATATTTTTGAACAAAATAATCTTAAAACAAATTTCTTTAAAATTAAAGTTGTATTATGTAATAATAAGCTAAAAAGAGCCAAAAATAATTGAGATGATATTGCTTTAATGACTATACAAATCAATGTAATAGAGGAGAGGGACCAATAGTTATGTGGGGTCTAATAGTCGATCACTCACTAGTGAATATATTATCCAATTTTACACAACATTTTTACTATATATTGTGATTAAATAATCCAAATGTAAATTAAAAAAATTCTAAATGTTGATAAAAATGGACCAATACTTGAACACATGAGAACCAATAAATGTTATATTAAAAGAACATTAACAAGTGAAATAGATAACTTTTTGTCTCAAATAAAATATCATAGCTGTCTATCATATGTGTGTCACTTAAAAATAATATGCTCATTTAATAAAATAAGATGCCCACTTAAACAAGTATTGTTATCTTAGTGCACAAATACTATTCTTATGTGTTCAACTATTGGGGTAGCAAAGCATATGCATTAGAATATTTCATATTAATAATTTGTTTTATCACGAATATAAAAGGTGAACACAACCTAAATGCCTTGTACTTTCCCATGAAATGTGTGAGATTGTCAAAAAGTTTTAGTGTTCAACTATTGATCCCTTTGTGTTGGATATAAGTTGTATTTTACATAATAATGTGTTATTTTTATAACAACAAATAATTATTTTGTGTTGAAGTATTGGTCCTTTTGTGTTGGATTTAAAAGTTAGATATAACAAATATTTATAATTACTATTAGGTATATTGTCCATTTAAGTTGCATATATGTCATATTTTGTATAGAAATACAATCACCCACTAATAACAGATGATATTTTTAAATTCAACTACTAGAGATTTTTAGATTAAGTTTTGGTCAAATCTTTAAAAAGCCAATTTTTGTACACGTTTAACTAGGTGTGATATTTTAACGAGTTGCGTGATGAGCCACACCTTCAAACCTTAGTTAGAGGTAGTTAAGTGTCCATTTTACATTTCTAAAAAAAATGAATGTTGCAACGGCTACATGTTGATGAAGTTAGCACTCACGACTATTGGTCCCTCTCCCCTACTCACTACCTTGCTGTCATTTTCTTTCTTTCCAATAAAAAGTATGCACTTCACATTGAATAACACAAAGATCTTGTGGATGCTAAACTTTAAAGGTAGGGGACAGTAGGTAACAATTTTTTTTATGATATGTTGAGTGCAAAGAAAGAAAGTTGCATGACATAACTTTATATGACTGGACAAAAAGGCAGCCACAATAACAAATATTGATAAACCAATTAAATGGTTGTTGCTTTAGATTCCAACACTACTTGTGTGGAAATATCTCTATTTTTTTTTTAAATGATTAAATGTTTACATTAATGAATGATGCTACTGTAGCAAGTGTGTCCCCTTAATTTTTTTTTAATAATTAAATGTTTACATTGATGAATGACACCACTATAAGAAACCTATATTAAAATCTATGAACAAATAATAAATATTTTCATTAAATATTCCTTTTAGAAAGAGAAAAACGTAATAACTTTATTATAAATCTAAATTCATAATATTTTCAATATTACAAATTGGAGAAAACAAACTTCTTACACAATTGTAAACCTCTGTTGAGGAACACCAAAGATGCTAATAAACGGTGATCTGGATGTGGGGATTGGTGGCTTTGATTTTTGTCCAATCATCCCCACCTTTCATTAGCCTCTCTTCTAGCTCATCACTTATAACCCGCTTCATCCATATCTCTTTTAGTCTCCTCAACCGTTCCAATCCTTCTGGAACTCTCTCCAACCTCGGACAATTATTTATTAGTAGTCCTTCCAGAAGATGCATCGCTCCCTCCTCCAGTGCTGGCAACTCCTCTAAAATAGGGAAGTTTTTAATTTGTAGCTTAAATAGCTTAGGAAATCCTCCTCTCTCTCCAAAGTTCTTTGGCAATTCTCTGCATTTCGAGTCATCCTGCAATGCCAAGAATTGTAAGCTGGGCATCTTTTGGAGCGAAGAATAATCACTATAGCTATCCAAGGATAGTCGAGTCAGATATTCCATTCCACATATCCAATTTGGCACAGAGAAACGCCAAAGATAAAGTTGTTGAAGATCTTTCATAACAGTCATTTTCTCTGGGAATACTGGAAGACTAGATTCTTCTCTATCACCCTCCCCTGTAGAAATGTGATTCTCTACTACAAGAATTCTCATTTTGACTAGGCCGTCAAGGGCACCATCTTGTACACTTCTCAATTCCCCTACATCTTCTAATCTGAAGCTTATTTCTTGGTGATTGATCAAACTACCTACATCTTTAACATTTAAGAATTCATTTACTTCACCATCCAGTAGGAAGCAACCGGATCTCAGTGTCTTCAGACTTGATAGCTGTGACATTCCCTTTTGGCATACGACTCCACAAAAGCTCATCTGAGCACCATTCTACATCAAGATAGGAAAGACACTTGAGCTCACATATCCAGTCAGGTACACTCTGCAGCTTTTCACAATGAGAAACATCAAGGAACTGAAGACCCTTAAGTCTTCTTACACAATCCGGCACCTCAGTCATCTTTGTGTGAGACAAATTCAAAACCTTAAGAAGCTTCAGCTTCCCAAAACATTTTGGCAAGGTGGAGATGTCAGTGCGGCTAAAGTCAATTATCTGAAGTAATCTCACATGATCAATCAATTGTTCTAGAATACTTGTAATGTTAGCATTCTGAGAGACTAACAGAGTGCGTAGAAATTGCTGAGGAAGAAGGCTTTCTAAAATTACATTATTATCTAAACTCTTTTTAGATAATAGTAACTTGCGACACCTTGTTTCTCTGACAGGGAGATCAAATTCACACTCATGTTCTTTACATATATTTACAGCCAAATCAAGCAACATGTCATGTATAGTGGAACAACTGAAAACTCTACTTACTTCTAGCAAACATAAATTTTCAAATTGATGCAAATAACTTAACCCGATATCCCACTGTTCTCTATCTTGTTCTTATGGAATGCATTCTTCTGCTATCCACATATATATTACATAGTCCTGGTGTATAGCTCTATCAAGTTTAAAGACAGAATAAGAAATTTGTGTGTCCTCTGGAAAGAAAGATTAAAAAAGCAAAACAAGGTTTGAGATTGGGAGGAAGAGAGTCATAACTAAGCTTCAAAATCTTCATGATGTAGTCCTCTGTTACTCTTATCCTTTTTAATTGCCCCAACTTTGACTCCCAATCATATATGAGAGAAGATTTGGCCATGGATGCCGCAATTGTCTTTATGGCCAGTGGCAACCTCGCACATTCTTCTACAATTTGATGAGCCAAGATTGCCAGCTGCTCAGGCGGCCTATTTCCCTCACGATCACGGAAGGCAAACTGGAAAAAACAGATCCCAACTCTCATAATCTGAGAGGTGTTGCACCTCATAGATGTGGGTATTCATGGTTTCAGCAACATCTCTACTTCTAGTGGTAACCACTATTTTACACTGGCTATTACGGCCAACAGGAAGCCCAAGTGTAGAGATCAAGTTTCCTTCTACACTTGTCCTCCACACATCATCCAGAACAATTAAACATATTTTGCCATCTAACATCTCATGCATTAACTCTGCAGGCCGCAAATCACTAACTCTACTGTCTATTTCAAAATGAATGTGGGAGGCTAGGTCACTCTGCAATTTACTAAGAGAACAAGTCTGAGAAACAGAAATCCAGGCAGAACACTCATACCTATGTTCTGATCGATTGAAGACATGCTGCAGAATGAATGTTTTACCCACCACACCCATTCCCACGACCGCAACCTCTATTTCGTCCACCTTGTTCTCCACACCCACTGCTGGTGCAACTTTGTCAAAGGAACTCCATCTTCTCAGTTTTGCCCCTCTTTCACTTTCAGATGTATTAGTTGAGGGCTGACTTAAATAGAACACATCATGCAAAAGCTTGAACTCCTGAGCCTCTTGAATAGTAGCCCTAATCCTATCTTTGATGTCTTTAATTATCTTCCCCATCTTATGCCGAAAGACCAATTGAATGCAATTGTATACACATGATTGACTGGAATCTGTATATAAATGCTCAACAACACACTCATCAATTATGTCCTATGATCAAAAGAAATATTCCTCACTTCCACCAGTCTGTTAGAATATTCTAGTAATTTCTACCAAGAACTTTGTGGTTTAAGATGGAATTTTCCAGAATAGTAGTTATTTAGTAGTTTCCAGAAATTTACACCTTCTAGAAGGGTTTCCAGAAATTTCTCAAATGCAAAGTCAAAAATATTAAGTGAATTAGATTATTCTAGAGGCCTCCAGCTGGATTAGGGATTAGGTAAAGTTTCTAATATTATATTTAGAATGTTCTAGAAATGTATGTCCAGTACAAGAAAATATTCTAGAGTTTTCTATGTAACTTCTAAGCCTTCTATAAAAAAGGCATTTTGTACTTGTGTTTTAAGCAAGCAATAAGAATGGATTTATCTGCAGCAGCACATTTATAATTTTTGTGTATTTATTAACAAATCTGTGTTTTTATTTTTGGTTTGAGGAGTGGATCCAATCCATCCTCCCCTACACAGCCATTCTTTCACATCTTCACTATGCTCGCTCAACTCGTTTACAACTTGTAGAAAAGAGCATATCTACCTGAACTTCTTCTCCACCCATTTGAAATCATTTCTGAAGTTGAGCAGCAGAGATGCCTCATTCAATACTTGTTGTGCATTAATCTCTCCAAGCTTTCCAAGCACAATGTTGTCCAATGCAATAGTAAGTCTAGCTGCCATCTTTGATTTGTTACAGAGCCTGGATGAAGAGAGAAGAATTGCGTAACAAAGCGATTCGAACTTTGGTGGGATGTGAGTATAACAAGCCTGAAACTCAATTCAAACTTTTGTTGAATGTGAGGATTACAAGTCAACAACTCAGAATTTGTAACGAAGGGAAGCTTCAGCAATGCAAAGTTAAAGTTTATTCGAGTGTACATCAGTTATATGATGCCCACTATTTTGAAAAGCAGATTCCCTTCGCTTTGGATTTGAAGATGACAAAAAACCAGATCTGATTAAAAAGGGGAGAAGCTAAGCTCCCGATAAATCATCCATCTATGTCCCCATAGTAGCATGTACAAAAGGTACCAAAAAGTGATGGCCGATGGGATAGTAATGCCCGACGCCAAGATCTTTACTTCGCCAACATATCATAACCGAAATGGGAAGCCTGTAACCGTAACTGAAATGGGAAGCCCATAACTGTAACATGAAGTGTAACCCCCTAATCAGCTAACCAGATCAGCTAATTGTGGTCTACTAACCGGATTGGCTAATCGTGGCGTACTAATCGAATTGGCTAACCGCGGTCTACTAATCGGACACAGTAACTGTGGTTTGCTAACCTGACCAGTAGGTGAGTTAGATGTACAAGAGTCAATGAGAAATAGAAAATTTCCTGCCATTCCCATTTGGGTTTTATTTGGGCTACGAGCGGTCTGCAAGTTGGGGTTTTTAGAGCCAGGTTTTTTTGTTTTATCAAGGGACGTGGGCGTAGCTGATTTCCAGAGCCAGTTTGTTTTTTTCAAGCGGGCATTGCTGATTTCGGGAGCTAGTCTATTTTTTTCAAGCGGGCGTAGCTAATTTCTTCCAGAGCCAGTCCATTTTTTTCAAGCGGGTGTAGCTGATATCCAGATCCAGTCCATTTTTTCAAGCGGGCGTAGTTGATTTCCAGAGCCATTTGTAGAAGATTTGGACATGCAAACAATATATGTTTGCAAAAAATAATTATGTGTTTTCTGCCTTTTAATGATGTATAGGGTATGACTAATCTAGTTTACATTTTTTATCACCATGTGCAGGGTGCAGCTGTGAATCAGAGGCTTTGTTTCAGCATATCCATTCACAGAAGAGATCAAGTTGCAACATTGGAGGGTTTCAGCCACAAATCAAAGGTTTTATGGATGTGTGCATAAAGAGGGTTTTGGTCGCGAATTGGAGGCTCTATTTCAACATATCATTTCACAGAAGAGATAGATTTGCAATATTGCAGGTACGCAAAAAATATCGATGATTTGCATGTTTTGAATCGAAAAGAACAAAAAAATTTCAAAAAAAAATCTTTGCATTTTCGCAGATCTTAGATTTTTTTTTTTTGTCTACAGTGTGTTTTCACAGATCTTAGTATTAGCTAATGCGTGTCATAGTAACTACCTTTTGTCATTTCTCAGATGAAAAAAACTAGTTTTTTTAATGATTTGCCATTTTGTTAAAATTTAGGTTATTTAATATTTTCAACCTTTAATAATCTTGATTTTTATAATAATAACCTATTTATTTCCTTATATTAATAATTACATCAATTATAATTAAAACTCTCTAATATCACAAATTTTATATTTAGAGCAATATTAATAATGTTATGGTTTATAATATCTTAATATTCTAAATTTAGCAACATCTGCCATCCTCTCATTTATATTTCCCTTGGATATTATATCTTAATATTATATTTATTTATTTTTATTTTTTCTTTTCCACTATGATCCAAAACATTAATACAAAAACTTACATCTTATTATAGGAAACTCTCTAATTAAAGCATAGCTCTCTTAAAAAAACTCTCAGCAATGCAATGAACTGCAAAGTATCTATGCAATATTTAAAAGATTAGTCCTAATCTTCTCATAATGTCATTTAGACCCATTTTTTATAGGCTATAGCCTACATGGACAAGCTGTAAATTCAGCAAAAAAATTAACACTCGAAGTAATACTAGCATTGCCTAGGTTTATATGCATCTACTTCATCATCAACTGATTTTCCATGTTATATAATTTTTCTCTTCCCCGGGGCTTCTATCATCCTATATGGACCATTTAAATCTATGATACATCACATACAGCTCAAATACATCATCCATAAGCAGAAAAACACAATAAAATAGAAATGGAATAAAAATGCTTACCTATTACAGAGAGAAGCAAAGCAAGTCTAAGGGGTTGAGCTTAAGAATATTTGGTTCTCATTATGGAGACCCAAGTTCAAATACCCATGGTGACATCTAATGTGGAATTATAAGTTGTGACTCTTGGTAATCCATAGTTAGCTTCTAACGTAGATATGGTCTCTAATAAAGTGGATTTCTATGTAGCGACTCCTAGCCTTCGAGGTGAATTCTAGTATCTTTTCTCATAAAGAACTCGTAGTAGTTACTAAGTCCTTGCAAGAGCTTGTATTAATCTCATGTTGATGCTCATATGAGCAGAATATTTGAAAACTATGTGCAACATGAAAAAAGAGGTAAAACAGATCTCTTTTCACTCAGTGAACTCATCTTTATGCTCGTTCCTGGAAAAAGTTGGCTAAGAAGATTCTCTTTCTATTTTTATTGTTATATGTGTTTTCTTTGTGTAAGAATTTGCAAATAGCAAATATTGAACCAAGGATCTAGAGGCCGAAGAAAAGCACAAGAGAGAAAATATGAATGCAAGGATGGATTGAATAGATCCAATGAATTGCTCAATGCTCAATGAGTGAAATGATTACATAATAGGCCTCCTTATATAGGAAAGGCAATATGAGAGAATGATAAGGAGCTGATAAGCTATCACCTATGCTAGGTGTAATCACATGTCCACCAAATGTGGATCATCCTCCAATATGCAATAAAGTATGTGCATTGGATTAGGATGATAATGTGATAAGAGCACGAAAGGTGGATCTCACACACAACAAAGTATGTGAAGACAACTATCACACCAAAAGTGGAATTTCTCCTACACCATGTGCTTAATAGATGTGCACACTCCTAAGTGTCTCAATCACAAATTACTATGCAATGCATTAACCTAAGTAAGATTAAGTAAAGTGTAATTAGGAATATTTAATTACACCAAGACCCCCCCTTAAGTGCAACTTAGGAGAATGTACTTAAACTCACAATGCAAGATGGGTCCTAGCTACGAGGCCATTTTAGGTACCCATGTACAAAATGCAATACTTGAAATGCAAAACTCTCATAAAGTGGAGAAAGAGGGGAAAAACCCTCCCCCCAAAAAAGAGAAGAAAACAAGATGCATGGATGGATGGAGTACTCAAGACCCCCCAAGAACTACATACATCATGTATATACAAAGAAGTATCCCCCCATAAGAAGGATAGTTGGAGACATGATATCCCCCCCATAATGTAGAAGCTCCCATGTTGATAAAGTAGGAGGTGGAGGAGTGGGAAGATCAACACTTGTCTCAACAACAAAATGATTCAAGTGCCCAAAGTTCTCCTCATAATTATCATTATCCCTTGGCAAAGGGATGGGTACATCATGAATGTCATCATCATTATCAACAAAAGTAGAAAAATAATACAAGTGGGATGTATGATCAACAACTCCCATAGCTATGACATCTCTAGTCTCCATGTCCCCTAATGTAGACATAATCAGGAGTGAACTCAACAATTTTACCTTGTGCCCCATGTGTAATTTGGCAAATAGAAAGGAGATTAGTGGTCAAGGATGGTACACAAAGAACATCATTAAATGTCCCCTCTCCCATAGGAATAGAACCTTTCCCACAAACTCTCATGAATGTGTTGTTACCCATCAAAATATTAGGAGAATTACAAGGCTCAATAGAAGAAAACATATCCATAGAAGATGCCATATGATGTGATGCACCTGAATCAAGAAGCCATTTACCTTGCTTAGGATGTATGGAAGCCATGAGTGCTTGTCCTTTACCTTTATCTTTGGATGATGATGGAGATGTAGAAGCTGCCAAATGTGTAGAAGAAGGAGCAGACACTGATGAGGGCAACTTAATGTTGTGTTTCTGAATAATGTGAGTTAGCTCATCAATCTTCTTTTGAAAACACTTATGCTCATCATGTCCTAACTTTTGACAATATGCACATTTATCTCTCTTTCTTCTAGATGATTCCTCTCTTGAAGAGGACTTGGATTCGGTACTTTTTGGTGAAGAAGATTCATTACCTTTGTCATGAGGCTTAGGATCCTTATTATGTTTCTTTCCTTTGCCATTAGAAGCCTTTGAAGTAGACTCACTTGCAACCAATGCTTGATGTGTGGAAGGCTTCAACTGACCCATGCGTGCCAACTTTGCTTGTTCCCTTGTGAGCTGCGATGCAAATTCATCAAGAGAGGGCAATTTGTATGCACTACCAAGAGCATCCATAGTAGCATAGAATGTAGAAACAAAGATAGAATAATTAGGACCAAGCTTGGAAAGAATAGAAAAGATCAATTGTTCATCCCCTTTAACAATGCCACATGAAGAAAGCTCCAATCTAATAGTATTGAACTTAGAGAAGAAATCTTGAATATTGTCAAAATCCCTAGGATTGAGACCTATGAGATCATTCTCTAATATGAATTTTCTCATTCTATCAGGTTTACCAAAGAGTCCTTCCAATGTGATCCAAGCATCATGAGGATTTGTGCAAGATTCAATATGAAAGAGCATGTCGCGAGAGATGGATGATCTAAGAGAGCCAAGTTCTTTATCCCTTCAATCAAACCATTTTCACCTTTCTACAGCACCTGTTTGAGGTTCTTGAGCCTGCCCAAGAGTCATTCTAAGCAATCCAAGACTCAACAAATGATCACTTAAAGAAACTTTCCATTCATGGTAGTTATATGGAGTGAGGATTTTAACCTTTGAATTGTCCATATTTCAACCAAATAATGACTGCTAACTACTGATAACTTCTTCAAATTACTGATGCAAATCAGAAAACTGAAATCCAAGGATTAACCAAGTGCAATTATAGCCCCAAAATGACCTATTACTGAAAGTGATATGTCTACCCAAAATCACTCAAATCTGATTACAGATCTGGAAAGTAGACAAAAAATCATGCACTTTCAAAAAAAATTTCACCTCAAAATGTTACCGTATGTGCCCAAACAAAGCCCTGGAAGTTGTAGAAATCAGGAACAGACAGGAATAGTCAACAAGATCTGCAATTTCTAACAAATCTGGCCACCAAAACACCAAAATAATACCACCACTGGATTCTTGATGAAATTTTACCCAATTTCAAAAAAAATTGCTCGAAAAAAGGAGCAAAAATGACCAAGTTATAGCCCTCTGAAGTTGGACTGTCAAAATGAAAACTCCAATGGTGAAGCTTGCGAAATTTCAAACTTGGATGATGTCAGAAAAATACTATCTTAAAATTGACAGTCTGCAGGACGTAAAAAATGCCCAATTTGGCTTGTCATGATGGCAGGATAGCTGTCAAATTTAGCTTGCAGGAATGATGATGTCAGTAGAAATAAGCCCCATGTGCTGATGTGGCAGGTGAGTTGGCGGGCCATACAGTACAAACTGGTGATGTCAGCAAGTGTTGATGTGGCAGGTTGATGTCATGGAGGGCACAATTATCTGCCATGTGGCGTCCTCCAGTTGGCTGGTTCAGAGCGGATGTGGTGCCTGTTGGGCAATGACGGGGCACTGAGGTGGTGGTCTAGGAGGCCGCATGGCAGTTTCTGAGTGTGCAACTATGGAGTTTGCAAATCCGGAGGGCCACTGTGAGCTTGCTGCGTGGGACGCCACGTGGGCGGAGGTGACTAAGACTGCGGTGGAGGTGGCACGCTGCGTGGGCAGAGAGATCTGCAGAGGGGCAGTCTGCGGTCTGCGTAGGTGGTAGAGCTGCACGCTGGCCAGGCTGGGTGCTATTGCAAGTGCAGTGGCGGGATCCAAACAAAGGAGGCCGGATGAGTCTACAAAGAGAAGCGGCACTCAGTGGAGGAGCGCTGCTTGGAGAGTGGCGACTGAGCTGCGTGGTGGTGGGGATTTTTAATCCCACATACACCATGCATAGGGTATTTCAACCCTTTAATAATGTTAAGTCCCTGCTAACAAAATAAAGAGCACTGCGGGCTCTGCGTGCTATGTGAGCATTGGTTGAGGCATGTTGTTGCCTGTCATGATCAGTGATGAACAGAGAATATTTTCTGCAACATGTGACAAATGGAGGGCACATACCAAACCCACAAAACATCTCTTTTGCATAAAATTTTTTTTTGATAAAAATAACAGAATCGAAAAAATATTTATTTTTTTTCAAAAAATTGTACCAGAGGGCAGATCGGGCCGTACGGCTTGATTTGCAAAAAAATTTTGCCTTAGATTTGACTTTCACCTAATATAGGTGAATTTATACTCGATTTTAACCGAAATAGCCTCCCGAATCCAATGGTGAGGTCAGATCTACTCCAAGACTCCTTTATCGCACGCTGGTTCTCAGATCTGAGATTTGGACCTTCAAAGCTTGCATCGAGATCTCTTCAAATTGGCTGATCTAAGCGCTCTAATGGCTCTGATACCATGTAAGAATTTGCAAATAGCAAATATTGAACCAAGGATCTAGAGGTTGAAGAAAAGCAAAAGAGAGAAAATATGAATGCAAGGATGGATTGAATATGAGAGAATGATAAGGAGCTCATATAGGAAAGGCAATATGAGAGAATGATAAGGAGCTGATAAGCTATCACCTATGCTAGGTGTAATCACATGTCCACCAAATGTGGATCATCCTCCAATATGCAATAAAGTATGTGCATTAGATTAGGATGATAATGTGATAAGAGCACAAAAGGTGGATCTCACACACAATGAGGTATGTGAAGACAACTATCACACTAAAAGTGGAATTTCTCCTACACCATGTGCTTAATAGATGTGCACACTCCTAGGTATCTCAATCACAAATTACTATGCAATGCATTAACCTAAGTAAGATTAAGTAAAGTGTAATTAGGAATATTTAATTACACCAACACTTTGAATACATATTACCTATGCATTTTTAACTTTTTATATACATTCCACGTTTTGTACCTGTAACTATATGTTTCATCATGATAATAGAATAAATATAAATCCTGACAAGGTGAATATCAAATTCCTCAAACATTTCAAATTGGTGACCAAGCTCAAACACAAAAAAGCCTTCATTGAAAACTTAAACCACTTAGCAACAACCATGCACCATACTTCAAAATTCAAAGATGATGCATTCCTACCCAACATTATTCCAGACTTGGAATCCATGGAATTTTTATTGCTAATATTCTCAAGGCTTAGACCTTGCTCTTGTTTATAATAACCTCTTGACTTGGATCTTGGGTATAGTACCCACTCTTTGCAGATCAAGTCATCACTAGTACCAAATGGTCCATTTTTCCATGTTTCTTAAGCCAGATAGTAGCCCCGTCATTATATCTAATTTTCATGAAAAAGAGAAAGGCAAAACATGCTCTTCAGGGAAGGATGCTTGATTGCATCCAATATTGACAATGTTGAATTGACAAACCCTCATTCAAAATTTCTATCTAGAAGCTTTCATGAAGAAACAACCCACTGGTTAGCTTTTGTCATGGTCAATCATCCATCAACAAGCATATTGTACACTATATCTCGCAATGGGAGCCATCTCATTTGTATTGTCTTATCAGCAAACTCACATTGTAAAATGTTGGAGTAAATATTTCACTTCACCTAGGATAGAGTTTATCCTGACTGTGAGTAATTACAGCTAGTTATTATGTTTACTTAAAATATTAGGAATATTTAATTATTCTCACCTAAGTAGCCAATAATGATGTGTTTACCTTGACTTAACGTACACAAGCACCACCATTGCCTTGTCAATCCTTGACTGATGGCAGTTATCTACCACCTCTAATTAGTCAAGGTCAGCTCTATCTCAATTAGGCTTAGTTAACTGACCTCTTGATTGGGAGAGATTAGGAGTTAAATCTTACCTCCTAGCCATGTCATCTCCTTGATCATGGATCTTAGAGTTCTATATAGTTGTAATTTACACACCTGATTGGAAGCAATTAAGAGTTAAGCTCTTACCTCTTCTCCATCTCATCTCCTTGATTCATGGATCTAATAGCTCTATATATTTGAACTTTAATTAGATGGAGAAGAGGTAAGAGCTTAACTCTTAATCTGGTTTTGTGGCTATTCCATTTATCACAAAATGAAAATTTTACATAAAGACTGCCAACCCTAGCATCCTTGCAGATTCTAAAGCCCATATTTCAAAACCTGCAATAACTTGAAGACAGTGGAGTCACTTTACCACTACATTTCAACACCGATTTCTATTGGCTTTTACAAATATTTTATATATTATGTTGATCTTCAGCCTCCATAGCAGACCTTGAATCAACACTGCTTCAAGTTTTGCATCCCTGGCTGAAAGGTTAATCATCTAAAAAAATAGTTTGACCATAATCTACACTAAATTTGTTGCAGTGTGCACATATTGTACATCAAAAAATGCAATTCCACATCCTCCACAAGCACCAGATAGGCACACTGCTTGGTAGCTTCATGGCCCTGACATAAAGGATTATCCTCTCAAGACACATTATTTAACCTCTTCACCTCTTTTGGACTAATACAGCATTGTCATCTTTCAAAGTAATAACTTAAGACCATGTAAAAAATTTGGGTTGCTACAAGTACAGACAATAGTCTAAACAACATGAAACTATAAGCAACAAGAAGACAAAATGGGAAAAATGTTAGAAACAAAACTAAACAGATTGATCGGTAACTTCCAAAAAGCATTATAGTTGTATAGTGTACACAAACAACCTTATGCTATTGACAAATTTTAGCAAGAGATTTAGGTAGGCGTGTACATTTTGGCTCTTATTAATATTTAAATACCTCCACCCCAGCAAAGAAGGATAGAGCATCTGCTGAGGTCATCAAATGCATGTTCATTTGATATAGGTCTCTTGATCTCAATATTATTGTAATTTTTAAGAATGATAGAATACCTCATAGAAAAATGTTGTCCTTCATTGTCCCAAGTTAGGTGGAGTGGACAAATACACACATTATGCACAATAAGATAACTGCAGTCATTACAATCACCTGAAACCTACTTAGGACTAGGTTGTATGTCACAACTACCCAATGATTCTCAATTTACAACCACTGTCTATTTAATAATTTTTGTGGATAACTATCTCAAGGAACACAATTTATTTCTTGTGTATATATTTTATATGGTGACATTTCAAAAGATATTAAGAGTGTAACTGTGATGCCTAAAATTTGCACATTCAATTGTTATTGTGAACACTTTGTTGAGACTAGTTAACTTGATACAGGGATTTAGATTCAAGCACTGAGTTTCCATCACATACTGAATTTAGATACATGAAGAAAATAGTATTGTACAAGCTTTAGAAGAAAGGTTAAAGTTTAGAACCAGAATCAAATCAATAAAGTGAGTGTTAACCAATTTACATTTAAATATTCAACAACATGATTTTCCATTTTATGTGGTTGTTGCAAGGGATCAACTCCATTAGCATCTTTTGAAGTGATACATCTTTATGTAAACTATCAAGATTTTTGTAGATTTCAGATCTCCACAAAAAAAGTTTAGATTTATCATTTTTATCCATTGTTTTTATGTAAGCATTGAAAAATCTAATGAATTTTTCATGTATTTCCACATATTCTAATGATAAAATGTTATTTTCGGTGCTTCTAAAACAAGGCCTCTGAACAAGGTAAAGCTAAAAAAATTCCAGAGTTGGTTATTAAGAATATTTCTCAATGCCCGAGGTTTTGTTGTAGAGCCATTTCCAATCAGAGAGGAAGTTATCATGGCATGGGGTGGAATAGGCAAGAAAATTATGGTGGAACAAGTTGTTGGATTTTTAAAATTAGAGGTTATTGTATTGGTGAGAGACTAAATTATGACTCAAGGCAACTCCATGATTTCCAATTAAAGATAACCAAATCCTGTAAATCATGAATGGTTTGAATGCCTTTTTTAAACAATTGTTTTCCCTTAAGGATTTTGATAGTAGCAAGAGGAGCATTATCAAGTGAACCAAGCGATTCTACCATACAGAGGGAAACGACAAAATCAAACCATATTGCCTCAAGGATTGATCATACCAAACTAATTTGTTTGAAGTAGTCTGTCAAGCTTTTTAGATTGAGTTGAGCCATGAGTCTTTAAGAAAGGAGCAAGTAAAAGTTTGTCCCCCCATTTGATTGTATCCCATGCGTTTCTCCCAAGTGTAGTAGATTGGAGTCGATGACGAACTGGATGTTTCCAAGGAGCATCACCATCTAGGGCTCTAACGATCCATTTAGTTGTAAGACAAATGCCTTGGGTGTGAGGGTTGATGATCCCCAATCCTCCTCTATCTTTTGGTTGGATACAATGCGTCCATGAAGTAATGGGTGTGTCTTTCTTGTTTCCCTACTTAGCCCACAGGAAGCTTCTAATTAACTGGGTTAACTAGTTATAACATGATTTAGATGGTAACCAACAAGAACAAATATAGACACATGGCTATCTAGGAGTATTTTATTGTTGACTTGAATTCTTCTAGCCATGGAAAGAAATATGTTCTAGTCCAATTTAGGAGTCTATTATCCTAAGATATCTTTGATGGTACCATGTTTCACTCACTTCCAATCACTTGAGATCCAAGGAGGGCGAGGGTTGGGTCTTGTCATTATAAACTAAATTTTATGCATGGATAATTTAGAACCTAAAATTAAACAATAAAGCTCCAAAACCTCAAGCCCATTGTTCACTTCCTTTGGTGAGTTACGAATAAAAATCATGTTTTCATCAAGAAAATGGGAGTTAAGAGTTGTAGCATTTCATGGAAGCATGATTCTTCTAATTGGCCTATTGTCAAGAGCATGTTGGAGATGAACACTATATGAATCAGCAAAGAGAACATACAAGAAAGGAGCTAGAGGACAACCTTGGTGGTTGGATTTTTGCAAGGTAAACTAAGGAGAGAGAACACCATTTAGAACCACTCTGGCACTAGCATCTATGAAAAGCATTTTAATTTGATCATAGATTTTTGGACCAAAATCAAGACAACTTAATATTATTAGAATAACAGGCATTCGAATGTGATCGTATGCTTTATCAAAATCTAGTGCAATGATAAGAGAATATTGAGATGATTATTGAGCCCATTCCATAGTCTCCTAGGCTAACACCAAGTTATCTTAAGATAAATCTACCCCCTAAGAAGCTAGTTTGCCCTAGGCGAACAATTGAGTTATCTAAGATTTTTATGTTAGACTATAAGTTAGATAATCAATTATCTTGATCCTATGGGAGATATCATCACATTAATTTTGATTTTAATATTTACAAAGAAAATTTATTGGCATCTTCATCCACTTAAAGAAAATATATAATGACAACAAAACATAGAGATGAAAGTCTAGACAATGTAAACCTATGAAGTAAGCACAAGCAATAACCATGGTGAAATAGCAATCATGAATATATAGAATGAAAAAGGAAGAAGGTTGTAGCCTAAGAAACAAAACAAGATTCAATTACGTATGCCACTGTGCAAACTACCACTTGAAGAGCCAACCAATGCCACAACCACCTAAAGAATGACTTATAGATAATTCAAAATAAATGGTCACAACCCATTTTTGAACACTACTACCACTATCTATGTTGAAGAAACCATCACCTCGGTGAAGAGATCTCTACTTTATTAAATTAAATTGAAAAAATATTGATGTTCCTTGAGACCAAACAATTTATAAAGATCAAAAACTGAATTATACCAAAACCAACAAAACTTTAACCAACAAACTACAAATAAATGCCACTCATATTTTCTTACCCTAGTTAGTAGAGACACACTAATTTGAAAGTTTAGTAAAATAAATACTATGGATGACTTCCTACCTTTTCTTCGATTAAAAAAAAAAGAACAAATTTCGTTAGTTATGGAAGGGTAATAGCAATCATGACTTCAAGGTGCCATCACAATGGGTGGTGATCATATTCTCCATGACCAACTACATGTCAAATTGAAGAATATTGAAACTATTGGAGCTGGTGATTAACTGTCAATAGATCTTTATTAATGCTTAGACCTCTCTATTGTTGTCAATACTTCCATAGACCACCCAACTTAGTTGATGAAGAGACAACAAGAACACTAGATAGTATATCCTAGAATAGAATAGAAGACTTTTAATGTCGAGAAGACTACATAAAGCCTATAAAATAGATTACACAACTAAGTCCTCACAACACCATTGGAACATTCCCTTCCCAAAAAAACATAACCTTTGACCAAAGAAAAGACCCACACAGAAAGTTAGTAGAATCCACAATCATGTTAATGGCAAAAATAGACTTTCCCACAACCAAACCCAACCACCCATCTTAGTTGGCACAGAGAGAACAAGAACATTAGATAGTATATCCTAGAATAGATTAGAAGAGAAGACTATATAAATCCTATAAAAAAAACTATAAAACAAAGTCCTCACAACACCATCTAGAACATTCCCTTCCAACAAAGTCCTCACAACAACATCTAGAACATTCCCTTCCGAGTAAAATAAATGTATTGGAGAGAGGTCTCTTTTCCTGTCTGAGATGAGCAATGGTTGAATTCTATATAAGGAATCTTCGCACCTATTTCATGGGTTTTTGTCCTTCAACCTTTTCAAACATCGTAGGCTATCCGACTGTAAAGCTTAGCTTTGTAATATACTAATGAACTTTTTGTTGCTATTTTTTTTACAGTCAGAAATGTGTGCATGTTATATGTTTTTTTTTTATCCCTCATTCTTGTTTCATCTTATATGTTATGTGAAATATTCTTTTTAGTTCTTGCAATGTGAAAGTCATATTTGCTTCGAACACCTATTTAGGTGTAAAGTAGATTTATGTCTTTGAAACAAGACATTTAGTAGGAGTGGTGCATATTAGGGGTTCTTTTTCATATTACTTGTATTTAGAAGCATACAACAACCGCATTCATAACTGCTAGATCCCCTTTCTTAAATTAGCTCCATTCTAGTACTTCACTATCATCATCAAAGTTTTTAGTTAGGTGCACCGAGGTTGAAAGGACGACAGCCTTGTCCTCTATTTAACCATGACACGTGTGAGTCCCACAATTGGGAGGCTGTCATAATGTTTCAAAATTTTTCTCTGTAGTTATACCCGAAGGATGGGTGCAAACTTTTGTGAGCACAACTCTTATTGGACGAGTAATGTGCCATGGTTAATAGTAGTCATTGTGGGTGAACGATTGGAGCCGATGAGGCCGTCCCCATGCATGGCATGGACATTGAGACATTTATGTTCTACCATTTTAAAATTGGGCATTGCATGTTAAACTGTTATGCTCTGACAAAAGCAATGTTTCAAAGAAAACATGCAAAAGATAAGGCATTGAGCAAAGAAAACATAGTTGAATAAAAAATAGAAAGTCTTTCATGTGTGTGGTTGGACACAAGTAAAATGTGCAATCCGTGGGTATACAAAAGAGAGGGTAGAAACAATCGTCCCTCTCATAATGTCAGGATTTAAAGGTATAATTTCCAACACAATGAGATTTGTTGAGCACCATGTTTCATATTTATGTTAAAGAAGGGTAGAATGACATGGAGGGATGAAAACAATGCCACCCTTATTATTAGATATTTTTGGTAGGGAAAAGAAATGTTAATAAGACTATCCCAGCCAATATGGGTGGTGGCCTTGTCATATTGATATGATTTGTTCTATTCAATAAGGCCACAAAATGTTTATCTTAGCAAGGCAAGTCTTGGTTTATACAGATGCAATTTTTTTTTGTATTTGTGATCTTGATAACTCTAGTGTTATTGTTATTTGTAGCACACCACTATTTCCTAAAGGATGTATTTTTTTGTGTTATTTTTAGTGTGAAATAGAAATTGTACTTGTCTATCTTGGTGTGGATGGCATTGCTTCCTCGCAACTACTATATACATATCCTTGTACAAGAATGGGATAAGGCAGAAGAGGGATAGATTTTACCAATAATGTTGTCACGCTAGTTCAAAACTAATTGTATGTATGTGGAATCTGCAATTGCAAATGTCATTGGGCGAAATGTTCTTTATTTCCAGCCCCGCTTCATATTTCCATCTCAGTTGATATCTATATTTCTATCAAACTGCATGGATCTCCTTCAGAGCATTGGGCTATTTCGACATATAGCCTTCGCATTTGTTAAGGAAGTATATATTGTAGGAAATACATTGGATGACATTATAAGGGGTTATGACCTATATGAGGGAAAAACCTCGGTAGGAGGAATAGTGCCAAGAGAGATGGTTAATGGTGATCCAAGTGTTAGACATGTTCTTCAGGCCTACATGCAATCTGCAATGTTATTTGATGACGAAATTGTTAGGGTTGGAGTACAGAGGCATGATCAAGGGTTGAACGCTAGGATGATAAAGGAATTGAACAAGAGCTATGGATCTATTTTATTTCTACTTAAACACAAACACCATGACGGTGTGATTGGCCTTAAACCATGTGTTTCAAATGAGGATAGTAGTTTGGAAGGAATAGAGGAAGTTGGAGAGAATGACGATGCAGATGTTCAGTAATAGCTTGCAGATTGCAAAGAATGAGAATGGCCTTTTGGGCAGGCAAAAAATATTGCCACGCTCTTATTTTTATATTTTGGGGTCAATGTGAAGGTGTACATAGAGGGACAATGTTGTAACCTCCATTGTTTTTGGTAGGTTGTGTTGCTAAATTGATAATGTGACAAATATATAAATTGGTTTGTGTGGGGTTTTTGTTTGTAATTTTTTGGGTTGGTTTTCGGAGGTTTTAGCAAAGCAATGCCAGTGGGCAGTTAGCTGGAAGAAGTTTGAAATATATATGTTTAATGCAATTTGAAGGGAATCAATTGAACGAAATCAGAGACATGGCAATAGAGCCTATTTTATTTTTTTTTGGCATTGTTCTTGAAACATGGGTAATTAATTGTATTTATGCCATACTATTGTTTGCAATATTTAATGGGTATACAGTTCGTCCCAGCTCCTGAAAGGTATAGTCAGTTTGATAGTTGAGATGTTTGGAGTTTGAACAATTGTTTTGTCTACTATTGTCATAGTATGCATTATTCATTAACAATTGTTTGCATGTGTTTGGATGTTAATTACCATGGTGGAGGTCACATAGAAAACCCACTGTGATTTTTGTTTCCAGGGAAAGTATCTTCTACTGTAATGAAAGGAAGAAGTATTGTTTATTTGAAAATTAAACCTAAATAGCCATTGTAATGTGATATAAAGTCGAACAACCTATATATATAGAAATAGAATAGATGTTATTAGTATTTTGACCTCTCCATCACGTAGTTGACTAGAATTGGTTGCAATGCGTAGTTCAACACTTTCTTTAGTTGGCATCCCATATTCTACCTATTGATGGCTGATATCCCTATTGCCCCTATGGATGTTATAAGCTCTCAAATTGTTATTGGAGGTGCTATTTTATTTTCCCATGCAATGGTTTATTTAGCTAGTCTGATTGTTTACGTATATCATTGTGTTGGGTTAGGAGAGGTGCATTCATTCATGTGGCATATTTATGCGTTCTTGTGGCATTCCTTCATTCCCTTTCATTGTAGTTTTTCAATGTAAGACTATCCATTTGTCCTTTTGAAATTGCCTAAGAGTGAAGAAAAAATAGGTGGGAATAACCATAATTTTTTAAGTCTGCGTAGCCATTTAATTAGATTGTCTATCCTAGTGATTCCTTATATACATGAAAGATAATGAATAATATTAAATATAGAAGTTGTATGTTGTTCCTTATATATGTCGACAAGGCAGTAAATGTTTGTTTCTGTCCAGTAACAAATACAAACCTCCATAATAGGGTAACTTGTCAAATATGAGTTTATATAAAATTTACCTTGTATTTGAATCGAAGGACCCCCTCATGGAAACAATGGTGGACTAGACGAGTGGAATCTTATGTGGAATTCTTTGGTACAAATGGTAAATATGTTGATAGTCTGTAAATAAATGCGTAAGCTCTATGTCACATAATTAGGCCATTAGCCTATTTGTATAGAAGATGTCATTTGTAAAATAAAATAAGAATAAATAAGATAGATGCAAATAAGTAGAAGAAAAGAATGCAGATAATTATATTGTGAACTGAGATCTGTACAATGCATTCTGTACGTTAAGTTGATATGCCATTCAAAGTGGTTTTCTTTGGGAGGTCGAAGGCACGGAATGTATCTGCAACTTGACTAGCTAGTAACACTCCCATTATTTAATATGGGTAGGCTAGTATGTTGATACAGTATAAGGAAAAATTTAAGGAGATCTATGATTCATTTGAGGGGATGCAGTTTGGGACAACTCGGAGGGCTTTGGACGATGTGAATTTTTTGTTGGTAAGAATCGTAAGATAGTATGGTCTTTGGATGTCTATAAATATTATTTTGTGTGACTCCATCAAGGAGTTGGCTAGCTCACTAATATGTGGACTCAGCCTTGTCAGGAGACAGTGAGGGATTTCAGAAGGAAATCTCCTAGACTAGCAAGATCTACCCATTCATCAAGGAAACTAGTAATCATTTGCATCATACCAATATCATATAATTAGAATGAGTGTGCCTTAAAAATGTATATATATTTGGTTCATGTTCTTCAACCTTCAAATGACATGTGTTTTGTTGTCGTCGTAACTTTCTTTACTCTAGGATGATTTGAGCACTGTGCCTGGGGTGGAGGACCCCTTGAACAAAGCAGTTGAATGTGATTCAATTGGTCATGCTGAGAGAAGTGCTCTTGAGATTGAAAGAGGGAGTGCTTATGTCGATAGTGGCAGTGGTGAAGAAAATGAGTGGGATGAACATTATGCTAGTGCTCAGAACTATGATGCTTTGGAGGAGCCCAATATTCACAGTGGTTGGGGAGATGGTTTGGATTCTCAAATCGATTGTAAGGTTTGATTTATCTCACAAACCTTCAATGACGATGTAATGTTTAGGAATGATGCAGTCATCCTTCTTGCCCGATGATATTATTTTCTATCTTGTAAGCTTTGTGGTTGTACAAATGTCATTTTAATTGTTCTAGCACGTTGTCCACAGGGGGTGATCGATTATAGAACTGAAAGGTGCAACAATAGATTGGTATATTACTACATCGTTGGTCCATGTTCAGTAGATGGAGGTCTCAAATTTTGGGACCTTGCAAGGATGGACATTCATAGGATGTAGATGCATGAACTTCCATTGATTGAAGCACCCAAACATGGGCGACCTGCCTTAGCCAACCCAAAATGACATTGCTCTAGTTATAAAGAATAGGGGTACTACCAAAGGAGGGAGAGAAATGTTGATTACCAGATGAGGATGAGGTCTGCAACCCAAAGAAAGCACGTAGAGAAGTGCATATGAGAGTTGTACAAGAAGGCATCAGTGGAGCTCCTCCTAGCAGTAGGCAAGGTGAAGATTGAAGAAGAAATGCATCAATACGAGAGTCCATCAGCCAGGAAGAAAATACTAAGAAAGCCGTTAGCATTGGTGCACAAAAAAGATTACAAGGTATTAGCAAATTGAGGATGAATCAGGACTCTAGTTTCTAATTGTTTTTAAAAATTGTTCGCTTTTCTATTATTTTGACTCACATTGAAAAAATGTGCAACTGACAGGGTAGTCCAGAAGCATCTAAAATTGTGTGGGAGGACGTTGATAGGGATACACCAATTGATGTATCGCCTACCATGCCATTTGTAGCCAAAAATCCTCATATGAAGTGATGCCCCATGGGATGGAAGAAGATGGAAATCAGGAGGAAATCTTCCTGAAAAAATGAGGTTTTAGAGTTTTGTGACGGTCTTAAGGAGTTCAAAAAGGGGTCAAACTCTAGTGACAAAAGCCAAAGGCTGGAGAAAAGGAGGAAGAGAAAATTATCTTCTCATGGTTGTGTTGAGTTAGAGGAGAAGGTCATATGGTATTATAAGTATTCATTTATTATTCCATTTCATCACTCACCTTGGAAATCGCAATTACAATCAATGAGTCTTGAATTAATTGCCATGTCAGACGTCTATGGATAAAGGACATGGTTTGGCAGAGCAGGGTGGTGAAGATGAAGAATGCACTATCTTGGCTCCCCCAGTTTATGAAGATCAGGGTACTTATTCTACTGGGTGGAAACCTGGGAGTTCATACAAGTTGGTGCAAGGAATGCATAGAAAAGAAATGTTAGTGGACCGTAATGAGAGGGATGTCGAGGTAATTCTGGTTGTATGCAATTCCTTATCTATGCTATTGTCTTGGTGTTAATGATGTTGACCATTGTGAATGGTGACATAGCCTACATTGGAGGGAAATGGAGGTAAGAATGGGCGTGCATGTGAATAGATAAGTGCTGATTTAGTTGAAGAAGCGGTATCTATATAATTAGTGTTCTAATGTGTAGGAACCTTTTTGTAGACATATTTGATACTATCATCATCAATAACATGTTTTCTTAAAACATGTTCTTGTATGTTATGTCATGCCAAGAGTGTTGGGGTTAGCACGGACAACCCTCCCATCATCAAGGCCCCAACCAGAGATGTACATTTTATTTTATCGGTCAATGTCTTACAGTAGAAATGAAAGTGGATGCGAACATAGCGTAAATTGATTTATTGTCTTGCAGGAGAGTCCCATTCAAGCTGGTTTTGTGCTGGTGAGTGTGTATTATGTTTCGGAGCAAAGAAAAAAGCTATTGGGAATGTTCTGTCATGAGCTGTTGCATGTTCGAACACTCACACCATGCAATTCTATCAATAATGTAATAGGCTATTTTATTTGTGGTTGGCAGTCTCTTTCATAGTGTCATACCAGTCCCTTCACTTGTTATGTACTTTATAGGATTGCGGTATACAAGAAAATGTGTGTGGATGAAGGAATGTGGGGCATCACATTATTGGTGAGTTTGCGTGAATGGAGTTGGGGATGGAAACTGATAGTGCTAGTGAAGTTTGGCGTGGTGAAGTGGATAATTCAGATAGCCTTTCTGAATCAGTAATAGTAGGATTCTTTAATTTTCTATGCCTCTTTAACCATGATTCATATGTCTTTCTGACACATGAGTTTGGTTCACCCGTGTACATTTTCCAAGTGCAGGCACCCATTATCATCGAGAAGTCCTTAGAGGAAGGTGGTCACACATATGCAAGCGAAGATCACATCAAGTTACTAACGAATGGTGTATTGGTTGGCAAACACATTATTGCAGGTGTGGGCACGAATGTGAAATGCCACAACAAATGATATTGCTGGGCACTGTAAAAGTCCAGATCATAGAGGTCATTGACCCCCATGCTAGGTTTCCCTTTCCCCACTCATTTCCAGAATCTTTATGTGACTCCCTTAAATCTTTCAAGGTGTGGACCATTTCAGACCTTGGCCATCCTTTGCTTGTGATGCAACAAAAGGTATTATTCCTTTCAATTTTTTCATGTCTGATTATAAATTTTGTTTAAGTGTATGGTAATATTCTCGTCGACATTGTTTTGGAGCTTGCACTCATCAAAAGTTGTCTACGTAACTCTAGGAGAAAGTGGGTGACGCCTTCACAGTGGACATAGAGTCCGATGAGCTCTTGGGTCCTCTCATTAAAAGAACCAGTGCGAGGATTCGACGCCTTGGTATAACCCCTCCAATGGTGCACAAGGACCCAAAGAAGCGGAGTAGATTCTATGTAGGAATTTCTTCACTTGCGCAAAATAGACAACGTAGGAGAAAATGAGGAGGGGTCTAAATTGAGTCATTATCATAGTGAGTGCCACAATAGGGTTACTAACATTTCTTAGATTGAGTTTAGTTAATTTGGTGATGTACTCTTTAATGGGATCTGCGATGAGTTCAATTTATGGACAGATTCCCTTGTGTTACTTAATTATTTTCCATTAAATGCCCATTTGTGTGGGTACCCTTGGATAGTTGATAACATACGCTATTATATTTGCATTGTGTGTGGTGCGCATACAAGGCATTTTGGTTTGTGGTACATTGTTATCATGTTACTAATTAATTCTTTTACTGTGTTGCATATTTGAATGATGAGTCATTATATTACCATTCTATATAATAGTAATTTTAATGAAACTATTGGTGATCTGTGAATAGTATGATGCACTACCAAAGGCTTCTATTTTTAATGTAGAATATTTACCTTTATTGGTATCAACTTAAACCTCGATTCACATTTTGCTTTGTTAGTGGCATTATTTGCAGTATAGTACTCTCAAGAGGTGCATATATATGTTTGGCACTATAAGGTGGATTTTATCTGTGTGTTCATGTGCATTCCTTTGTTTGGGTCCCAGTTTTACTGTTTGCTGTTATGATATTCAATATGTCTTTTTGCTAACCATTTGGGTTATATGTTTTTCTGTTAAGATAACACATTG
This sequence comes from Chamaecyparis obtusa, assembly GCA_027943335.1. Lineage (NCBI taxonomy): Eukaryota > Viridiplantae > Streptophyta > Pinopsida > Cupressales > Cupressaceae > Chamaecyparis > Chamaecyparis obtusa. The sequence goes on from BSBK01003618.1 coordinate 182,985, forward strand.
TGTGCTTACAAAAACTAAATTGCCTAATTACTATGGCAAGTGAAGGGCATCAAAATGCTATTACTAAAGCAGGCTAATGGCAAATGTTTTTGTTTATCACTTACTGAGGTTTCAAATCCATTCTCAGCATTTTCTATAACATCCTTGTTAGGACTATAGTATGTTAATGGGTGTCATTGTACATGATCCATGTAGTAAACTTCTCTATTTAATCACTTTATGTAGATGTTCCCCCTCTGCATCTCGGAAATAAGTTTTAATGATTCTTTTTTTGTCGATTTTGTTGCAGATCAGACAGGAGACACTACAGACCATCTTTTTGGTGGCTTGACAGTGGAGGTATAAAGTACCTATATGCCCTCATGTGCTCATTCCTTATTAATGGAATTTGATAGCATGGCAACTTGTGCGAGTCCCAATAAAGTTCAATCCTCATTAACCAACTATAATTGCACTGTTTAGAAGCAGGGATGGGAAAATGGAAAGATACTCCCACACAACTAAAGGGCGGAGAAAAATCTACCATGCATAACCCTGTCAATATATGTTTAGGAAATTCACAGTCTGATATCCAAGGAAAGTGTGCAATGTCGACCAACTCATTCGATTAGAGGGAAGGACCTTCTTCAATGGAAGCACCATTGCCAGGAGTAACAGATGTTGGTGGTGTGGCCAAGAGTGGGAAAAATGTAGCCACAGACGATCCCCTCATGACTGATATGTCAAAGAGTTCAATATGGAAATTGACTGAAAGTCATATTTTTCTTTAGTGCAATCATATTACTGTGATATTGCAGAAGTTGGAGGCTACTGAAGTAGAGAGAAAATGTCTTTTGTTACAAAATTTAGAATTGCGGAAGAAAAATAGTGACTTGGAGAGGTTTTTTGTAGAGTTGAGGGAGAAGAATGTGAAGTAGGAGTAGGAATTACTTGAACAATAGTTGATTAGTAGCAGTGTGGAGGCAGCCCTTGCTGCTAACAAGAAGATGTTTTTTGACTCAACTAATAAGTATGATGCGATGCTAGGTGTTTGGAGACGTCACACAGATGTCTAGAAGGTGAAATTCATGGAGGTGGCTGGATTGACTCCTGATAGTCTCTAAGAACCTATTCCATTCCTGTCAAATCACCATGGATGTGGAGGGCTATCAAAATGGGGATAGTTCTATCTATGTAATACAACACGTTCATGATAGGCTGCATGCTATTCATTTTACTAACAAGGCCCAGTTGTCCCCACTTGTACTGAGAAATGCAATAGCAAGTGATGGAAAATATGTGGACTTTGAAATTTATGTATATGTAAATAAGGGACAACATGGCTAATTATAGTCATCATTTCTCTTCCCTGAACACTGATTCATAATACATAAAATAGACAATTATTGTTAATGAAAAATTTGCACCTCTTGCCATGTCTTTTATGTCCATGGATTGCACATGTACTTTTCAATTGTATTCTTTGGTGATTGGTATTAAACTTAAAAAAGGTGTTTATTATATGTAAAATATTGGAAATATTTTGTATTATTATGAGTAACCATATGCAGCAGGCACACATTTCTCTCTATGCTACGTGCATTTTGGCATGTTTTAACTTGAAAGAATTGCATTGGCTTTGCAAGTGATGAAAAATATGTCGACTTTGAATTTTACGTATATGTAAATAAGGGACACCATGGCTAATTACAGTCATCATATCTCTTCCCTCAACACTGATCTTGTATACATAAAATAGACAATTATTGTTAGTGATAAATTTGCACCTCCCGCCACGTCTTTTATGTCCATGCATTGCACATATACTTTTCAACTATATTCTTTGCTGATTTATCTTAAACTTAAAAAAGGTTTAAATAAAATGTAACCAATTTGGAACTTTTTTTTATTCTTCTCAGTAACCATATGCAACAGGCACACACTTCTCTCTATGCTATGTGCATTTTTACATGTTTTAACTAGAAAGAATTACATTGGCTTTGCAAACTTGATCATTATTTTTAGTCTAACACATGCATAGCCATATTGTTCTGTCTTATTTTGCATGGATTGGATATGTATTAATGCATTATCTATTTGCATGTTCTCCCTTCAAGTAATTTGTTCGATTTTGCAAGTAGGTATTCTCCTGGGGACCATTCAGATGCATGTGTGCATTTCACCAATGCCAATTTCTTGGGGCCTTGGATACAGAGTCCTTAAAAAAACACTCATTTAATGATAGTTTGTGTGGGAAAACTATGGATGTAATGTAGTTGTGACCTAGGTCTCCAAAACCAAGGCGGGTGCACCTAATCCAGTGAATATAACACTTTTACAATATCAAGACTGGATTCAATACAATAGATAGATAACAAGAAAGTACAAAATGATAACTTAGCATTCATTGAATCTCCACTGTTATGAAAGAACATCTAACCTCTCAACAATAATACTTAAAGAGTTCAACTGGTTTTTACTTCAAATTTGCAGATTGTAACAACCTTGATGAATATGTACCAATACGAGATATTCACAATAGTAAATGCGCAATGTTGCGCAATTCTGTGGTAAAAAAAATCACATATTTACTGTGAAGTTGGTCGTAGTTACCTAACCTTATTCACAAGGACACAAGATGTCTATGCAACCATCATCTTTTTAAGATCAATGACTGAGCTTTAGTCGCATGTGTAGGATTAAATATAAGACAAACAAAATGTTAAGTGTGTAGGTACAAAGAGGGAAATTGTTGTGTGTTTTTGATGCCATCTATGCTCCCAAAGGAATGCACCGCTGTGCATATTTGAAAAATCTAAAAACACAACAGATTTTTACTAAAATTTTAGGATCTGTTCTTCATGATCTGCATATTCTAGATCGAAAACAACCAAAAATTTTTGGATAAAAACTCTACATTTTCGCAGATTTGAAAAAAAAAAATTTCATTTGTGGTGCATTCTATCGGGAGGATAGCCGCGACCTTTTTTTACATCGTGCTTGGGTACGTATAATAGCGCAAGTGTATGTACAATAGCACATCACACATGCGCACTTACATACCCTTACATTAGGGCATCATATATGTAATTGCACAAGCTATATCAATCGATTCACTCAAGCGGGACCAAACAAATAATGGTTACATATTCTACAGAGATGATCGAAAACACTGGTGCATTCAAAAATCTGATGACTGAAGTAGAGGCGTTGATTTTTCTTGGATGCAACTGGATGTTACATTGGTTACTAACCAGGTCTGTCTAACATTAACCACCTAAATAACCTTCACCGGGTGGCTTAATAGATGCTATGTGGTCCCCATTAACAACCGTGGACAGGTGGCATTTAGGTGTTATCCCGTGAAGTACTTATTGAAGATCTTTCAACCTTCATGGGATCACGCCTGTTTGATGCGTGTTTGGATTCCTTTGACCTAAAACTTGCCAAGACAGTAACCTTGCGAAGGAGATTGTGAAGAAAGGACATGAAATAGATAGTTAGGTGTGGCATAAAATGTTAGAGGTTACTGCATCTGGTAACGGTGACAGGACAATGTCAATGACAATTACATTTACAGTAATGCGGACATGTCAAAAACACAAAACACTTGGCACAGCGCACCTGCGCACTTACATATAGGGCATCTTAAATGTAATCACACAAGATCTATCAATTAATACGCATAAGGGGGACCAAACAAATAATGGTTACCTATACTGCAGAGACAATGGCATGGAAAATACTGGTGCCTTCAGAAATCTGACGACTGAAGTAGAGACATTGATTTTTCTTGGATGCAACTAGATGTTACATTGGTTACTAACTGGGCCCGTCTAACATTAACCACCCAAATAACCTTCACCAGGTGGCTTAATAGATGCTATGTGGTTCCCATTGTCAATCATGGATAGGTGGCATTCAGACGCGATCCCATTAAGATAAAAGATGTGCACTTTCATGATTAAAGGATAGCGCCAACCGTGAGATTAAAAATGATGTAACAGTCAAGATATAAATATATAATTATCTTTAAACTATTGCGGGATCACGCCTTATTGACGTGTGTCTGAATTTTGACCGAAACTCCAACCGGTATCATACAAAAATAGATGATGTTTTTGACATTGCACTTGTGCACTTACTATACTACATGTTGAAAACACAACATTTTTATTGTTCGCACATGCGCACTACATTTCCTCTATACTATAAGTGGGACCAACTTCATAGAAAATACTTGATGTTTTTGTGTGCAGACTTTACCACTTACAATTGAAAACACATAATAGTTTCCTATCACTGACAAGATAGGACATGTTATGGGACAATTCACATCAAATGAAAAAGAGAAAACGCTGCAGGAAAAGGATGACAAAATTAACTCAACTTCAGAGGCTTGTTGCCTTTTCCAATCCATTGCATTTAATTCAACTCGTGTTGAAGTTAATATTCAAAGACTTACTTCACCGTTAAGTAAGGACCGACATTAAGTAGTAGAGTTCGGGCGTTTGAAAGCAGTCTTTTGTTTTGCTGAAGAACATGAGACCGAAAAGTTTGAGTGTTTTTGGGTAAGACTTGGATGGTAAACGTAGAACAATTTTAGATTTTCGGTCTACAAAAATTGAGAAGCCCACAACAGGGGGAACATGTGTGTTGTATGTAAATAAATTTTGTTAAAAAAAGTATTTATATTTATTTGTATTTGTTTGATTTTTTTTTTATACAATAGGTCCTTATAGTATTTTGTCTTAATAGTTTTAAAAATATGATTTATTCATGTGACATTACTATAGAATTATTGTTTTATCATTTAATGGATTTGAGTTTTGATTGTGTTGGGTTGTAGATTCAGTAGGAGCACCAAAAATTGTAGTTTTAGGTTTGGGTGTCCATGGAAACAGTAAACCAATCTATCCGTGAATGTGTAGGGTATGGCTGCTCCTTCAATGACCATGCAAAAACACACAATAAAATGGCAAAATGGTTGAAACTACACAGTAGTTTCTATATTTACTCATGCATAGAAAAAACAAAAGTGATTGGGATGGCGAAAATAGAGAATAGCGGAGCCCTGTGCACTTACCCTTTTGTCCATCTTATATTTAATCACAGTTGCATGATTTAAAACCTACGTTTGTTGTTTGACAAATATATGACCACCCATTAAAGTACAGACACCAACATAGGTAAGTAGCGAAAATAGTTTGTCCATGGAAAAGAAAAAACCAATCTGGGCATGAATGTGTAGGGTATGGTTGCTCCTTCAATGGGCATGCAAAAACACACAACAAAATGACAAAATGTTCGAAAATACATAGTGGTTTCCATATTTAGTCAGGCATAGAATAAATAAAAGTGATTGGAATGGTGAAAATAGAGATTAGCGCGCAACCCTGTGCACTAACCCATCACAAGGGGCCAAAAGTAATGAAGTGATCACCCAAGTTTTCACTGATTTTATAGACAGTATTGTCTTTTTCATTCACAAAACATGAACAATGTTAGCTCTGGCTATCGTGGTAATAACACCCATCGGAATGGTTGTAATTTGTCTCACCAAAGAAAAAGTGATTTGAATAGCTAAAACAAAGAATAGCTCACTCCTGCGCACTTACCCTCTCGTCCATCTTGACAAATATGGAAGAAAAAGTGAATCGAATAACATAAGGTAACTAGGACCATAAGGTAATGTAAGGTAATTGGGACTGTGGACTTAGACACTTATTATTTTCTACATCTCAAATCGATTCGTGCATGTGGGACCAAACAAATAATGGTTAAATATTTTGCAAAACAATCTTAAAGGAACCTCGATAGAAGTTTCCCAGATGGGTCTAAAATCTTCCTGGGATAAGCTAATTTACACCGATGGTGAAACCTATGGATGTTTTCGATGGCGCTGTTAGATAACAATACAATGATGATGGAAAACTATTAGATAAAGATGCAAAGATGATGGAAAACTTTGGTACATTCACAAATCTCTTACCAGAGAAATGACAGTAATGTTACCTGATAGAAGATATAAGGTATCGATAGCACACAACACTATGTGTCAATGAGCAGTTAAAAAGGAAGGCGGTTGTCATTGCTCATAGACACAATATTTCGTGTGAAAGCATATAATGTTTTCTACCACGTGCAACAAACTCCAAGAAATGCCATAAATGGTCCTTATACAAATGAGAAAGAAAAATAGATACAAGATTTCTCCAATGTTAGATTATGGTTTGAGGAAGCCTAATTATATTTGTTTATTGTTGTTATGAATTGTTAATTTTGAAAATAGTCATTGAAAGGACAAGATCCTCTGTAAGTCCTATTCAATCAGTATTATCAGTTGTAAGCATTTAATATTTTGAATTAATACAGCATACCAGTTCCTTTATCAGCAAATAAGTTATTTGTTAGACTAACCTTACCTTAACTGTCAATACAACTTTACATTTACTATTGTTTTACACTTGAATTGAAGGTGATATATTTTACAGGATGTGCTAGCTGGCGTTATTTTTTTGAAAATAGTCATCAAAAGGACATGATCCTTTGTAAGTCCTATTCAATCAGTATTATCAGTTGTAAGCGTTTAATATTTTGAATTAATACAGCATACCAGTTCCTTTATCAGCCAATAAGTTATCTGTTATACTAACCTTACCTTAACTGTCAATACAACTTTACATTTACTATTTTTTTACACTTGAATTGAAGGTGATATATTTTAGAGGATGTGCTAGCTGTCATTATTTTTGTATTTGAATATTTATATATCTGAGTTATATAGATGCATTTTATGGATTATTGAAAAATTTATTTAAATGTTATGGACAGGGAATAAAGTAAGGACTTCCATAAAGTAAGCCATGCTTATATATTTTGTTTTTGTACATTACAAACATATTACTAAGAATTTTGTGCTTCAGTTTTGCAGGAGACTGCAATAATTTAACTTGGACAACACCACAAGAGAATATCTCCGTCAGCTACCTAATGAGTTGCAGCGACATATTCTTTTGGCCATGACAACAGATGCGTGGTGGTTTGGTTGGGGAATTGCATATTCTGTCCAATCTCTACACCCTCACAGTGTAGAGATCACCATTAACATTTGGAGATTTTTCTACAATGCTCTTGAGAGTGACAGGCAGACCTTCTTGATCAACAATGTTATGACACTGTGGCCATCAGGGAGCCAAATAATAGTTATGGACTGTACTTACGAGGTGACATCGTGGGGGATGCAACTGGTAGATGTAGTTCCCAAATAGGCCATCAAATTTGCAACTCGAGGCATTCGGGCATCTAGAGTGGTGTTGGATTACAACATACTCTTTAGGCCGAGTCACAAGGCACCCAGCCAATAACGCCATTGAATGGGGACCACAGTTAGGGGTGCTTGCAAGTTTCCCGATTGACTTATAAAATTAAACTTACTTATTTTTACACATGCCCATACATTTCCATACATTTTGGGGACCTTCATGTGTGACGTATACTATTAAGCTACTTTCCTATTTGATACCTTTTGATGCTTCTTAAAAATTTCATTTTTCACGATAGATGTAAATTGTTTTCAATATTGGATATGTTGGTTTAGTTTGGAGATTAGAAATGTATGGGTAAAAGCACAATCAGGTGTCACCTTTTACGCTAACTCATCAACACGATTGAATTTTAGTATTTCTAACTAAAAATTAATTTTGGTCAAATATATGGACTAGCTAGATTCATTATAGCTAAGTTAGATAAGTTCTTTAACTTTTCCAATTGGAAATATCTATTAAATGCATGTTTTATACCACTTTGGGTCCAATTACCATAAAAATAAAATTATTTCAGAAAAGTGGTGTTTCAATAACTCCTAATATTTTTTTATGATATTTTTTTTAAAATAAAAAAATACCCTTTTGTAGAGATCAGAGTCAAGAATATCCTCATATAGATTTTATAGTGTTTTAATTAGACATAGTTTATTGTAATTAAAAAATATTGCAAGTAGGTATTTTAACAGTCAAGGAGATGTTGATTCGGAGAAAGAAAAAAATAGTAAATCATATTAAATAAATTTGAAAAATGTATGGTGCACTAGAGGAGAGAGTCCTCTTCAAGAATATATATTTCTTTTTTTGATTGGGATAGATTTGTTATGAAAAATATGTTGCGAGATGAAAATTGTCAATTTCAATGAGTTGGAATTTGAATTGTTATAAAAGAGAAATTATAGGTCACAAACCAATTTTTATTTTTTCATGCACTAGCTATATATGTCAACTATGACATATTTTGAAATTAGGGGAAAAAATGCTTATTTACATATGATTTTTTGGTGGGAACTAGACCCCTAATTTTCAGCATTTTTCAGCAACTAAAAATCATCTTTAAAAATTAAAAAAACATATCAATTCTTATTTAAAAAAATTATTAAAAATATTAATCATCAAATTCATCCATTTTATCACATTTAATTAGTTTGCATCATCTTCAAATTCCAAACATAAATGTCATTTTTATACTATTGAATTTGAACAACTTTGATTTTGTTAGCCTTTTCCTTTGTAAAAGGGTGAAAGCTTATTGTGCTTTTACCCGTATGCTTCTAACATAAATTAAAAGTATATTTATTGATGACATTTCTGACTTACGGATTTGGAATATAGCTATAAATCATATTCTGATATTTGAAGTGGTTTTATCAGTTTTAGGAAACCAGTGCCATAGGTCTATTATAGACAATTCCTTTGAAAGGCTTAAAATAACAGTTGAAAATTTGTTCAATGGTCGTTATGGTCTTATTACAGCATCAAATAACACCAAAAACATATTTGCAATGCAAAAACCATTAGAAGGTATAATTACATTCTATATGATCCATAGGTGCTCGTGCACCAACTTTTGAACTTATTTGGCTGTTTAAAACTTCTAATTTCAACAAAAAATGTGTTAGGTTTCTAACACGTTAACTTGGGTGATATGTTATTAGAATTTCATAAGTTGTTTTTACTTTTGTAAAGACATTTCTGTCTAAATTCCTATATCTTATTGAATATTTTAATATATTTGACAATTGAAAAACATAATAAGTGAACAATTAGTACATTGCAAATATATATTAAATAGAAATAGATGATCTAAATATATATTTTCAACATCCATTTTCTAACTACGATATAAACCTTGCTAGTTATAATAGTGATAGTTGAAAGCATCTTATATATATATATATATATATATATATATATATATATATATATATATATATATATATATATATATATATATATATATATATATATATATATATATATATATATATATATATATATATATATATATATATAATGTTTGATGAATAAAATCTAAAAAATATGAAAAATTAGTTGATATGTGCACAATTTTTATAGGTCTATATAATGTAATTATATCTTAAGGATTAATTGGTAGAATTAAATTTTAGTATACAAATATGGATTAAAGGAAAACACAACAAAATTCAAAATTAAACTAAACTGTATTGTTGAAATTTAACTTATGTACCATACTATTGTACGAATAAGGATCATTTAAGAAATGACGAACATCAGGTGAGTTGGGTTCTTAGGTAGGTGTCTATCTCTAATCTTAACACTAATCATATATGACAATTCCAAGCATGATATAAATGTAAACCTAACAATTATATTAACCATTATCTTAACCCCAAACCCTAGCCCCAACAGTAATACTAATTGTAATATTTCTATTTATATAGAATTTGTATTTTAACAGTACTTGTAATATTACTATGTTACATTTTAGGAACAAAGAAGGAACTCACAGGAAACACACAAAATATAGAAAAAAAATGCTCAAATTTTAACTTTTGCAGCGTATTGTTGTACCCCAAAAAGAGACTCATTCAATAAATGCATACATGAGGTGGATAGAGCTCTAATAAGGGGTTTACCTCTCATGTTAACAATAACTATAACCCCAGCCATAATAGTAACATGACATTAGAACATACGCTAACCATAATCATAACCTCTACTCCACTCCTAATCCTAACTTTGACAAAAATAGTAACCCTAGCCATACGATTATCTACTCAACCCTAAGCATCATCCTAAAAATATTCATAATCTTAAACCATGAATAGTAATCCTAATCAAAACTCTAAATCTTAACAATAATACTAACCACGATGTAAAGTCTTAGCCTTACTGTAATCATAATCCTTACCTTCAAGTCAACCCTATTCCTCAATATATTATTATTCATGATCTAAACTCTTACCCTTACCCAAATCATAATCCTTATAGTGATCCTAATCCTAATCCTAAATCAGAGGAATATAATCTAAAGCCTAAGCTTAATCCAAATTTATAAATCCTAAATCCCAATGTAAGCCATTTTATTGTCCTAAAATAGTGCACACGTTTTAGATTATTACCTTTTTGAATTGGTCCAAATTCCTAAAAGCTAAATCCTCATAATAAATGTTGAACCATAATCACAATCCCAATCCTAAGTGCGAAGAGGTAATCCTAAATCATAAACTTAATACAAACTCTAACTTTAAACATAATATTAATCATGATGTAAAGTCGTACTATAATCGTAATGTTAAGCCTAATTGGTAAACCCTAATAGTGTGGGGGGACATTCAAACAGTTGTCGCATCCATATCTAGTGTTAAGCCTAATTGGTGAACCCTAATAGTGTGGATCTTGTGATGACCCTTCTCCAACTTCAGAAGGTTGTGCTTCTTGAGCATTTCCTACATACGAAGTACAAAAAATATTGAACAATTTTTTTTGAATGAAGTTAGGTCTAATTAGGTCATGTATTAAGTTAAAATAGGTTTGTAATAGGTGAAGTTGGGTCCCAATTGGTCCTAATTGGTTCTAATAGGTCTAATTGGGTTTAATTGGTTCTCCAATGGTCTAATTGAGTCTAATTAGGTTCTAATTGGTCTAATTGAGTCTAATTAGGTCCTAATTGGTCCGATTGGTCTAACTATGTTCATATTAAGTCAAAATAGGTCTAATTTAGTGTAATTGTGTCCTAATTGGGTCTTAGTGGGTGTAATTGGGTCCTGCTTGGTCCTAATTGGTCCTAATTGGTCCCAATAGGTCTAATTGGGTCCTAACAGGTCCTAATTGGTTTAGAATTAAGTCTAAATAGGTCCTTATTGGTCTAATTAAGCCTAATTGGTCCTAACTGCTCTAATTAGGTGCTAATAGGTCCTGTATGGTCTAATTAGGTCCTAATTAGGTCTAATTAGGTCCTAATTAGTTGTAAATGAGTCTAATTGAGTCTAAATGGTCGTAATTGGGTCTAATACCTTCCTAATTGGTCTACAATTAAGTCTAATTAGGTCGTAATTGGTATAATTGAGTCTAATTAGGTCCTATTTGGTCTAATTGGTTTAATTAAGTCTACTTAGGTCCTAGTTGGTCTAATTGAGTCTAATCAGTCCAATTAGGTCTAATTAGGTCCTAATTCTAGTTGTATTTTAGATTATGGTTACGTTTGAAATAGGGAGCTATGATTAGAGTTCAATTAACATCTTTGGGGAACATGAAGACACACTCTCTGATTATAAAGGAGTGTCTCTTCATTTCATTTTTAGGAAGCCCTTTTCATTAGAAAGCAACCAACCAAATATCAAGGTCATATTTTTATTTTATATTTAATAATTTTTTATATATAGTTTTAATGTTACTTTTATATTTAGATTTAGATTTAGATTTAGTTTTAGTTTTACATTTAGATTTACTTTGAGTTTGAGTTTGAGTTAGATTTATATTTCTCTTATATTTAGATTTTGATGATTATTTTATTTAATATTTAGTTTTAATATTTAGATTTAAATTTAAATATGCAAGGAAATGCCATTATATTAGTTTTTATTTAGATTATTTAGATTATTCATTTAGAATAGTTTAAAATGGTGAAAAATATTTCTTCTTCCTTAATTAAAATTGGAAAATCTTTAAGATTCACTTTTAATACTTTAAGATTTAGATTTAGTTTTACTTTTAGAGACAATATATTGAACTTTGATGGTTTATATCCTTACAAAATACTATCACCCTGTGATGATTCTAATTAGATGATTCCTGAAATTCACACTACTTATTGATATCCTTATGCAAACTTCAAATAATTAGTGTTGCATCTAAAGCATATTTAATTTGATGCAAACTCGAGTAAAGTTTTAACAAACTTATGGGTATTTATTAACTGTATATCCACGATCTGTTGAGTTTTAATCAAAGAGTAAAATAATTTTAACTTATTTTTTCTTGCAACCTACCTATCCAAAATTTGGTTGACAATGATTATTTCTTCCTTAAAATAAATCAAAATTTTAGATAATTGTTCACCAACCTTATAGATTAAAAAAATATGGTCACTTGATAAATTAAGCCCTAAAGTTAACCCTAACCATTACTAAACCAAATTGAACTATAACCCTAATTTTAAATCTAGCTAAATCCTAGCTTATATAAAATCCAAATAAAATGACCCTTGAAATCTAACACTCAACTTAATCCTAATCCTAATACAATTGAACTATAAACCTAATAACATCCTGAACCCAAACCGTAATCCTAACCATGATATAAACCCTAATCCCTAACCATAACCATGATATAAACCCTAATCCCTAGCCCTAACCATAATACCCTAACCTAATCTTAACCATACCATAGATGTAATACCTCTCCTATGCTGATACTTGGACTTTCTGATTTGGACATTCTATTGTGATGGTTAGGACTATACATTTACGTTTATGCTTTATGGATGATGTTATGTTTATCAGATGATTAATATGCTCATTTATGGTTATATCATTTATATGTTTATGAGATTTGAAAATCATCTATTTTTATATGTCTTATGGATCTAACCCAATGATTTAAATACTAACCATTATCATGATCTTCTATGTTGCATGGATATGTGACTGATGTGTTTTTATGACTCAGGACGAAGTCATAGTTACTCACTCAGTTGAGGTCCACACGATGTATCGATCCTAGTCATCTACTTGCATATATTTGATTTGTATATCCATATGTATATGTATGTATCTCTTCTTGGTGATGCAGGATTGCAGGTACCGAGTATCGTCTCCACCTGGCTTCACAGGTCTGAGCGATCTCTCAAAATCCTCGATCGTTGTTGTTGTTACGGAGATATCACCAGGTTCCACAGGAAGAAACCTCACCTTTGATCCTTTTACCCTTAGGTGGGAGGTGTCGAGTTAGTCCCTTGTGTGGAGGCATTATGCGATCTTGTAGTTGGTTGATTTGTGGATCTGGTAGCTAGGTCTTGTCTTCATGGCATGTTCAAAGTTGTAAGTAGATTTTTGATAGGTATGACTTAGTAATTTATCATTATTAAAAGTTACATATATGCATACTAGTGTGAACGAGTTGGTATGTGATTTAAATCGTGAGATTTAATATCATTAATAATAAATAATATATTTTATAATAATGTTATTTTAATATTTAATATTAATAATAATGTGTATGATTTATGGTATATGTACCATAAGCATATGGGTGCACACATATGCCTATGAATACATATATTAATATATATTATTATATAATAAATTAATTATTTGTGTGAAGGAAATTATTCTTATGTTATTCTTATTAGTGGTAAATAGGATTGGTAAATTCTATTACCATGGCTAAGTAAGTTAGGAAATTAATATTTAAGAATATATTCTCTATTTTGTCATCCTTAAATTTAGGAGACAAAAATAAAATAAAATTAAAACCTTATTAAATAAAATATGATTACCCCTTACGGGAATGGTTTTACAAACCATATTATTAACGGGTGAGAGGTTGGGATGGTTGCACAATTGGTTTACCCGTGCAACCACCACCTCCATTTTATTTACCGGAAGATTTCTTGTGTAAGGGAGGGGAGGAAAATATATATATATATATATATATATATATATATATAGAGAGAGAGAGAGAGAGAGAGAGATATATATATTATGATTGCCAGAGAAAAATTTGGGGAGATTCAGAAAAGTTTGGCATTTGGATTTTGGAAAATAAAGGCTGGAGAGTTCATCCAGGAAGAGTTTGAGGCTTGCTGGAAAGAGACAGAGAGGAAGGATTCATCTTCATCAACCGGATTCCGCAGGACTCCAGGTTGGATTCCATCCTGAGAAATGGGTTTAATTTAATAGTATGAATGTGATTTTTAGATTGGTTGAAAGTTTCTGTATGTGTGTTATTATTGCAAAACATAGGTGTAATGTCGTATTATTATTGTATGGTGTAGGGTGAATATATTAATGTGTTCTGTAATAGTATATTATTACAGACGGTTGATAGATTAATGTATTTTGCAATAACGTATTATTACAGAATGTTGAAGTATTAAATGTATTATTATAATATGTGAAACATCATTGCATTATTGGTAATAGTGTGTGTAGTATGATATTATTTTGTCAATCGTCTATACATTATACAAATGTTGTATTAGTGTAATACAAATGCTATATTATTATATTATTCCGTCATTTAATATTCTATCAATACAAACATTTTAACATTTTAATATGAATTCATTTGGTGACGTTTATACAATATAAATATTATTTTGGTTTCTGAAATATATATGTTTCAATAAAACATTTGAGTTATGTTTTATTTTTATTTTTAAAAAAATATAATAAAATAAAATGTCAATAACATTTAGTAAAATCATTTAAACTTTTAATAAAATATAGGAGAAATTATAGGAGAATAATAAGGAGGAAATATAGGAAAAATTATAGGAAAATAATGAGGAAATATAGGAGAAAAATAAGGAGAGATTGTAGGAGGAAAATAAAATAATGAAATACTAAATAGCCTATTTAAAAATGACTTTAAATCTATTTTGTTTTCTTTTATTATTTTGTGGTAGTTTGTTTTTAGTGAATATTAAATTTGGAATATTGAAATTTCTATTAAATTTAGTTATTATTTAGTAGGAATTTCATAGTATAGTTTAGTTTATAAATTTGTGATTTTTAGATTTTAGATTTTCATAAAACCAGTCTTAGCCAAATTTCAAGATTAGTCAAATGTCAGGCCTAGACTGAAATCTAAGAAGCGTTATTTTGGTGTATGGAAATTTGTGAAAACCTTAAATGTGTTTGGCAGAGGTTATGTCCAGTGCATTTAGATGCCTTAATAGGGTTAGGATGTGTTTAGGAAGTAGTTTAGGGTTAGGGTTGTCTAAAGGATCAGGACATTCTAAATATCCTTAAACGTTCCTAATTTCCCTAAACATTCATAAACTATCTTATTAGTTTCTACTCTTTGATGCAGTCTTACAAATGTGTTTATGATATGTTTTACTATGTTTGTGATGTGATTGTGACATGTGGGTTAAGGGTAGGAAACCTAAGAACCCCTAAGTGAGTGGCTCTCAGTGCGGGGCCGGGTCCCTAAAGTGGCTAGACCAGGATAACCAACTGAAGAGTTATTTAACAAGTGAAAACTTAATTAAACTTATGGGAATGGGTTAAAACATTAAAAAGATTAAATGTGCCTCGCCCATGCCATTAGTGCTAGTAAAGGCTATGGATGGGAGTGGGAGAAGGTACCTATGCGTAGGTACAATCGAATGGCACTTGTCTGTACGAAAGGCATTCGATTCTGCATGTGCCTACTTGGGGGCCGGGGCCCAGTGTGGCTAGTACCAGGACAACCCAAGGGGTGAGGGCTATGCGATGACACTCACTTAGGTTGTTGCTTAGGATTTTCTACCCAAACCTTAGAACCCTTGTGAAGTGAACCTCATTTGTGGAATTGTTATTCAACCCTTTGTAAAAACCTAGTAAGTTACTTCTTTGTGGGCTTGGTGTTTATCTCCTAGCACGGGGGAGTGGGCCTTTTAGGTATCCACGTGGTTGGGTGGTAAATCTTTTATCGAGGTATCTTTTGGCGGATGCAGTGTTTGGAGATTCATGCTTGCTTATGTACCAGTTTTGAAGAATGAAGGCTTTGTAATTATATTTCATTTTGTAAAATTATTGTTACCTCCCATGAGGAGATGAATGTAATGTAATCATTGATGTGATTCAAAATGATGTATGGGTAGACTTAGGAAAAAGGGAAAAGGGAAATGTGAACTTTATGCTTAAGATGTATGTTGGAAAAGAAAAAGGATTTTGTAACATTCCAAGTTATGTAGTATATGTGCAATGTATTTAGATGAGTTTTATTTGATTTTAAAAAGTTATATTGTTCATAAAGGATACTTAGGAATATAGATGTTTAAATGGAAAGTTGAAATGAAAATATTTTGTATTTCTTAAAGATATGATGTAATTTGTTTTGAAAACTTTATCTTGTTCTTAGTTTACTTAATGGCCTTAAATGAATCATGCATTAAATAAAAGGGAACCTTGGAGGAAACTAAGTTTAGGTTTTGTTCATATTATTGTTTTGAAAATTTAAAAAAATAAATAAATTTTTGCTTAGGTTTTCTTTACAAAGAGAATCTTTGTTCTCTTCCCGGTTCCCTTGCGGGGCATGACATCTTTGGTATCAGAGCCCTAAGTTGCTACACTGGGGCCTAAAGAATTGGGTCCATGTACCTTAAACTTGCACTACATCTTAGGAAAACTCAAAATGAAAATCAAAACCCTAAAACTCATCATTCTCCTTAACTCATGGCAGGATGCCACCCATAACCCGTGGTCGAAGAGGAGGTGCCCAAAATGCCCCTCCTAGATCTCAACATGAAAGTTCTCATGAAGAAGAACAATACGAGGAACAAGGGGAACAATCTAACAATCAATCAGGAGGTTTTCAGGGAGCCCAAGTAGCAGAATTACTACAAAAAATCCTTTAGAGGTTAGAGGTAGGGCAGGATAGAGGCCAGCATGGGGAGAGTAGCACTCACAATGAGGAAAGAGAAAGAAGTCCTAGGAGGAGAGACTAGACATTGGAAGAGGATGCCCTACGGGCTTCTCATATGCGGGATCTCCTTAGAACCAAGACAAACCCATTTAAGGGAACACAAGGTGGAACTTCCGCACAAACTTGGTTGCTAGAATTAGAAAGGCTTTTCTCCATGCACCCATACCATAGTAATACCAAAGCCCAGTTTGTAGTTATTCATCTTAGAGACTTTGCATCCACATGGTGGGAAACAGAAAGAGAGAAAATTCACTTAGACATCACCACCCTCTCTTGGGAACTATTCCTAGAACTTTTTCGAGCTAAATTTCTATCTAACCATTGGAGGCGGGAAAGAGCCGAAGAATTTCATACTCTAAGATAGCTTAATATGTCAGTGGATGACTATGAGAGGAAGTTCTTGGAACTCAAGCCATATTCAGGGTTTAAGGATGATGAACCTATGTTAACTCAACACTTTCTTAGAGGGCTCAACAGTCGCTTGGCCTGTAGTGTAAGAATGTTTGAACCTCAGACTATAAATGATGCAGTCATTAAGGCTCATCTTGAAGAACAAAATATAGCCTTGGGGTTAGGAAGCCGAACCAGTGGCCAAGGTGGCAATACTTTCCAGGTTGGGCCAGGGAATCAATTTCAAGGCACACCTAAGAACTATCCACCTAAGGGGAATCAGAACCAACAGAAAAGGAAATTCGTCAGCAACAACAATAGCAACAATCAAATGGAAACAAAAATAAAAGTGGGGGTTCTCAATTTAATAATCCTCGCAACTGGAAATGTGCAAAACAATTCCCAAACCATCAGCCAGCTCAGAGTATGCCCCAGAACTCTAGTCGAGGTAGCTACCAGCAATCTAGTGCACCTTCTGCAGGAAGAAATTTTGTCAAAAACACTGGATGTTACTCTTGTGGACAGCATGGGCACATTGCAGTTAATTGCCCTCAGAAATCTTCTCCAGCAGTTAGTTTTAGATAGGCCACTTCTGAACCTACAGTAGGTAACTCAGGCAGATCTCATCAAGTGTTTTCTATTGTAAACCATGGGCAAGCCAATCGTCAGGGGATAGTCATTGAAACTCCAGGTTTGTTAAAGGGTATCTCTACCACCGTTTTGTTTGATTCAGGAGCAACAGATTCTTTTATTTCATCCTTTTTAGTAGAGCAATGTGGGCTGAAGGCAGTAAGGCAGGAAGATAGGTGGCAGGTTGAACTAGCCTCCAGGGCAAGAGTAGTCTCTGACTCCTACGTTCAAAGTTGTAGTTTGGAACTTGGACCTTTCTCTACCTTAGTGGATCTTAGAGTGATTCCTTTAGGATCATATGGAGTAGTGTTGGGCATGGATTGGTTGGATGCTCACAAAGCCACTTTAGATTATTGAAACAATTTAGTGTTCAATGCACTGATGACTCGGGGAAACCTAAGAAGATTATTGGGGTTCAATCATCCATCTCTCTCCGCATGATTTCTGTGATGCAGCTTAAGAGGTGCATGTGCAAAGGATGCCAACTTTTTGCAGTCACAATGGAGGATTTATATCAAGAAGAGAGTAGGGAGATATCATTAGATCACCCCCTTTTACAGGAATACTTGGATGTTTTTCCAAAAGAAATTCCAAGGATGCCACCTAAGAGAGACATAGATTTCCGAATTGATTTGGTGCCGGGAGTAGAAACCATTTCCAAAGCTCCGTACCGTATGACCACACAAGAACTTGAGGAACTCAGGGTTCAGCTAGCTTTAGAGCCGGTATGCATTTTGGAGCAGCAGACACTGACCCTTAGGGGTCAAACCATAGAGCAGGCAAGGGTCCAATGGGACCCCAATGATGAGTCTTCCACCACATGGGAAGATGCTTCTAGGCTTAGAGATGCCTATCCATATTTATTTTTAGGCTTCCAGGAGTAAGCCTAACTCTAGGGGGGGAGGATGTAATACCTCTCCTATGCTGATACTTGGACTTTCTGATTTGGACATTCTATTGTGATGGTTAGGACTATACATTTACGTTTATGCTTTATGGATGATGTTATGTTTATCAGATGATTAATATGCTCATTTATGGTTATATCATTTATATGTTTATGAGATTTGAAAATCATCTATTTTTATATGTCTTATGGATCTAACCCAATGATTTAAATACTAACCATTATCATGATCTTCTATGTTGCATGGATATGTGACTGATGTGTTTTTATGACTCAGGACGAAGTCGTAGTTACTCACTCAGTTGAGGTCCACATGATGTATCGATCCTAGTCATCTACTTGCATATATTTGATTTGTATATCCATATGTATATGTATGTATCTCTTCTTGGTGATGCAGGATTGCAGGTACCGGGTATCGTCTCCACCTGGCTTCACAGGTCTGAGCGATCTCTCAAAATCCTCGATCGTTGTTGTTGTTACGGAGATATCACCAGGTTCCACAGGAAGAAACCTCACCTTTGATCCTTTTACCCTTAGGTGGGAGGTGTCGAGTTAGTCCCTTGTGTGGAGGCATTATGCGATCTTGTAGTTGGTTGATTTGTGGATCTGGTAGCTAGGTCTTGTCTTCATGGCATGTTCAAAGTTGTAAGTAGATTTTTGATAGGTATGACTTAGTAATTTATCATTATTAAAAGTTACATATATGCATACTAGTGTGAACGAGTTGGTATGTGATTTAAATCGTGAGATTTAATATCATTAATAATAAATAATATATTTTATAATAATGTTATTTTAATATTTAATATTAATAATAATGTGTATGATTTATGGTATATGTACCATAAGCATATGGGTGCACACATATGCCTATGAATACATATATTAATATATATTATTATATAATAAATTAATTATTTGTGTGAAGGAAATTATTCTTATGTTATTCTTATTAGTGGTAAATAGGATTGGTAAATTCTATTACCATGGCTAAGTAAGTTAGGAAATTAATATTTAAGAATATATTCTCTATTTTGTCATCCTTAAATTTAGGAGACAAAAATAAAATAAAATTAAAACCTTATTAAATAAAATATGATTACCCCTTAC
The DNA here is from genome assembly GCA_027943335.1 of Chamaecyparis obtusa. NCBI lineage: Eukaryota > Viridiplantae > Streptophyta > Pinopsida > Cupressales > Cupressaceae > Chamaecyparis > Chamaecyparis obtusa. Next base: position 202,950 of record BSBK01003618.1, read on the forward strand.
GGGAATGGTTTTACAAACCATATTATTAACCATATTATTAACTATATTATTAACGGGTGAGAGGTTGGGATGGTTGCACAATTGGTTTACCCGTGCAACCACCACCTCCATTTTATTTACCGAAAGATTTCTTGTGTAAGGGAGGGGAGGAAAATATATATATATATATATATATATATATATATATATATATATATATATATATATATATATATATATATATAGAGATATATATTATGATTGCCAGAGAAAAATTTGGGGAGATTCAGAAAAGTTTGGCATTTGGATTTTGGAAAATAAAGGCTGGAGAGTTCATCCAGGAAGAGTTTGAGGCTTGCTGGAAAGAGACAGAGAGGAAGGATTCATCTTCATCAACCGGATTCCGCAGGACTCCAGGTTGGATTCCATCCTGAGAAATGGGTTTAATTTAATAGTATGAATGTGATTTTTAGATTGGTTGAAAGTTTCTGTATGTGTGTTATTATTGCAAAACATAGGTGTAATGTCGTATTATTATTGTATGGTGTAGGGTGAATATATTAATGTGTTCTGTAATAGTATATTATTGCAGACGGTTGATAGATTAATGTATTCTGCAATAACGTATTATTACAGAATGTTGAAGTATTAAATGTATTATTATAATATGTGAAACATCATTGCATTATTGGTAATAGTGTGTGTAGTATGATATTATTTTGTCAATCATCTGTACATTATACAAATGTTGTATTAGTGTAATACAAATGCTATATTATTATATTATTCCGTCATTTAATATTCTATCAATACAAACATTTTAACATTTTAATATGAATTCATTTGGTGACGTTTATACAATATAAATATTATTTTGGTTTCTGAAATATATATGTTTCAATAAAACATTTGAGTTATGTTTTATTTTTATTTTTAAAAAAATATAATAAAATAAAATGTCAATAACATTTAGTAAAATCATTTAAACTTTTAGTAAAATATAGGAGAAATTATAGGAGAATAATAAGGAGGAAATATAGGAAAAATTATAGGAAAATAATAAGGAGGAAATATAGGAGAAAAATAAGGAGAGATTGTAGGAGGAAAATAAAATAATGAAATACTAAATAGCCTATTTAAAAATGACTTTAAATCTATTTTGTTTTCTTTTATTATTTTGTGGTAGTTTGTTTTTAGTGAATATTAAATTTGGAATATTGAAATTTCTATTAAATTTAGTTATTATTTAGTAGGAATTTCATAGTATAGTTTAGTTTATAAATTTGTGATTTTTAGATTTTAGATTTTCATAAAACCAGACTTAGCCAAATTTCAAGATTAGTCAAATGTTAGGCCTAGACTGAAATCTAAGAAGCGTTATTGTTGTGTGTTTTCGACATTGCCCTAGTTGATTATCCTATTTGAAAAATCCCTAAGTCGACCTTCTATTTTTCTTTGGGAGAAGCTAAGCTCCCGATAAATCATCCATCTATGTTCCCATAGGCAGCGGCTATCATCCCGATAGAATGCACCATAAATGAATTTTATTTTAATTTCAGATCTGTGAAAAATGCAGAGTTTTTTTCCAAAATTTTTTGGTTGTTTTCTATTCAAAATAACTAGATCATGAAGAACAGATGCTGAAATTTTCACAAAAATCTGTTGTTTTTTTGGATTGTTCAAATTTGGTCAATGGTGCATTCTGTCTGGATTGTTCAAATTTGGTCCATGGTCGTTACTTTTTGAAAATCACTAAAGTCCATTTTAAAACATGTGTTATATTATCCTTTTGGTGAGCCTTATTTCCTAAGTCGATGCTTTAATATTTCCTGAGTCTATAGCCCCGATGACCTTTAATATTTCCCTAAGTCCTAATGATTATTTTCCTAAGGTTTGACACTTAATATTTATTAAAGCACTTATCTCCCATTTTAATCCAACGGTGGTCGCACAATCGTCGATTTGGTATCAGGCCATGAGAAGGTAATGAAAGCATCGAACAACTCTAGTTGTCAGGTGGGTCAAAGATACTAAAGTTTTCAAATGATCGTAGATCTGACTTGATCGACGGTTGTCACATAGCTGCAAAGAAAAGATGCACAAATTTTTAACCATTGCGGCAACACGACAACCATCATATTTTTCCTAACTGAAGATCGACGATCATGATTTAAATTCAAGCAAAATTGGTGCGAAAGCAAATGCGCTTGTTGAAGTTAGATTGAAATTTCCAGAGAAGTTATGGTCGGATCATGCAGAATAAATTGTCAAAAGGTTAATGTTTTCAATACCAATATAACTTGTTCATTGATTCATTACCAATCTTACGAAGTCACAGAATTTGCAAAGCCCTTGCGAAGAAAATTGCAGAGAAGGTCACCATGTCCTTAGGATTTTCTAAAATTGGTTAGTATTCTGTGAAGATTTTATCCCTGTTGTTGTTTTCTTGGAGTTGTTTTTAAATAACTGTGAATATCTTTCTATTACCTCTCTTAATTTCTTGTATTATCATCAAAACCCATGAATTCTGAAAATGGCACCAAGAAGAGAATTAACAGGAAAGATTGAATATCATGAGAGGGGTGTGCATGAAGACCTCTTGCAACAGTTTGATCAGTCGACTACTATTATAGTCAAGGCAAAGGGTTTAACACAAAAAGACCCTTGGGTTAGAATTACAAATGGCCTGTATGACAAAGAGAATTCTATGAGAGATGCCAAAATTGGGATCTCTGGTTTAGAATTGTTCAGAGTAGGGTTTGGCCAAAGATATGCTTTTGCTCCCACCAGCAATGTATGGAAATTTGACCTGGTAAACTCGTTGTGCCAAATTTGTTCATGGATGCAGACATTATGATCAAAGTAGCACATAAATATGATCAAGTAACTAGGGTTGTAAGGGATATAAGTGGAAACCCTTTAATCAGTATTTCAGCCAAGGAGATAAGAAATTTTTTTGGGTTAAGTGAACCAACTGTAGACTTGGAAAGAATAGATTTTGATGAGTTAAAACAAGTATATGATGCTCAAAGAGATTATCTCAAAAGTGTTCCTTTGGAGGAATTCTACAATAAGATTGGGGGTCTGATTACAGTAGGGCCAAACACACAAGAACCTTTCAAATTAGACCACTTTAACCCTAAGGCAAAAGCTGTGTACTGGTCATTATGCCAGATATTTGGAGAAGATGTTCAGGAGAGGATGCGAGTACACTTCATGTTTATGATGGTTCAAATCTTGCACCCTTTCTTGGATGTTACTTTTGACTTTGCCCCTTTCTTAGGTGAATTGATTCATGAGGGATTAATGGGAATCCTAAATAAGAAAGTAGAGAAACCCTTTTGCTGGTATTCCCTATTAATGTATATGTTTCTATACAAAGGTACAAATTACTTTGAAAAAGAGATGGATTTGATGAGGCAGAATGATGGTGAACAAATGCCAGTATAGTTATGGAACGTCAACATGACTTGGGATAGAGTTGAGAACAATTTTGCAAATTTTGATAGATGTTTTGCATCAAGGCTGAGGACCTTGCTATTTCTAGAAAATCCAAGAGTCCCAATGGCCTTTTCAGAACTCCTTAGACCTAAAGAATTTGCTACTCACATCTAAATTGTACACAATTGGGGTGATTTTATATTTACCCAGTGTCTACTATAATCAGAGTGTATGGCTTCCAAGGGACCCCTTTTGTATTACCATATCAAGTCCCTCTCAAGATTGGGGTTGCAGAATGTTTTGAGACAACTTGGGGACTTGCAAGAGAACATTCTCACAGATAGGACAAGAGGAACTCTCTTTCCTACTGTCACCATAGCCCACCAATTTGTGATCACTAAGGGTGGATGGACCCACCTGGATGAGATATTTCAACCATATCACATGGCAATTTCAGTTGCTAGGGTAGCAGATCCTAAGGATTTTTTGCAGAACATGTTTCAGAAGAAGACTAGATGTGTGTCTATGAATCATATTTTTAACTTTCTTGAAGATATTGTCAGGAACATTCCTAACCTATTGGAGCAGGAGATCAAGAAATAAAAATGGTTGGCGTATAGAAAGACATTAGATTTTGTGCATTATTTTGTCAGGGATTATGATCCCTAAAAGATTTCACCCCTTTTGAGAAGAAAATAGAAACCCTTATGAGCTATTTTGAGGGTTTTATCTAGACCCTAAATGAAAAAAAAGAACAAGTCATGCAAGCTAAACCAGAAAGGGCTAGATTTGTGTTGAGTAAGCCTACATTTTCCAAGATGTTTCCCCTAGGCAGATATATGGTGCAGAAGAAGACCAGATATAGTGTGGTTATACCTCGACCATGTAGTTAAGAAAAGGCCAAAACAACATAGGACATCCCTTCTGTTAGTCCATTTTCCTGTCAATGCAAAATCCTGTGAAAATGGCCTTTTCTCTGCAATTCTTGAAGATGTCCCACCTTGCTGCAAGCTTGTTTTGATGTGTGATAAAAATCCATAGTGTTTCATGGTTTGAGCTCTTAGCCCTGTGTTCTTCATTGTGTGACCAAGATCTAGTCCAAATTGCACGTGCTGAATTGTAAAACCCAGGAAGTTATTCAAGTTCTAACGTCTGCAGGAAATAAATTTTAGAATCTACCCCAGTGTTTTTGAAAATCCATGATGTTTTCGGTCTGTGTGAAAACCCTCATTGTTTTCAACCTTGTGCCTTCCAGCTTTTGTGCGCTTATCTTTTGGTGTTAGAAACCTTGTGTGTTTTCGATCTTTTCCATCAAAAACCCTGTGTGTTTTCGACCTCATAGTTTCATGTTTGTTGGTGTTCCCTAACTATGCAAGTGCGATGGATGGTGGGCCTGGGTCTTCAAAGGTTTCAAAATGATTGGTTGTCGCATGATCGCATGTCATACTTTTCTGACATGCAGCCATGTGACCGGTTACTTCTTGCCCGTGGGGCCGATTGGTGGAAAGGGTGTGGTCCTATTGGCAGTCATGTGGTGGCCTTTGGTTGGTTGTCACATGATCACATAGCCTAATTTTTGGCTATGCGATCATGTGACTAGTTGAAACATGTCTGCAGTGGTGAGGTGGCAGTTCATTGGTGGGACTTGGTTCTTCATGCTTCCAGCACGGTTAAAGCTTGAAAAAAATCAGTGGTCAGCGTAAGTTCGCATGGAAAAGTTGCACAATGTTTATCCTTCATGCTTTTGTGACAGCCGTTTGATTTTCTTGTATGGGTGTGAAGTGGGTCCAGGTCTGCAGGCTCTTCCTGATTGGTTGTCACATGGCCGCATGTCAGACTTTTTTGACATGCGACCATGTGACCGCTTGCCACCTGTCTACATGGGTCCCTGTTCTTACTAATGTTCAGCTGCCTGGCAGTTAAGTTTTTCTTTCTGCGATCTGGCGACTCGCGGTTATCTCTTGGTCGCTAATTCTTGGCAGTTAGGCCCTTAACATCTGGCGACCTAGCTAGCAGTTTACTTTTCCCTAGTCACGCAATCGTGTAATGGTGGGAAGGCGGTGGTCCCGCTGGTGGTTATGTGGCGGCCTATGGTTGGCTGTCGCATGATCGCGTGTCAGAGTTTTTTCACATGTGATCATGCGATCAGTTGACACGTGTGCTGTGGTCCCGATGGTGGGTGGTGAAGTGGCATCCTTTGGATGCTGAGGTGGCAAGGTTCTAGTGGCTGTGAGGTGGTGATCTGAATTTTGTCAGTGGGACTGGTGTTTTCGGTGACATGGGCATTCCCAATTGGCTGGCGGGTGACATGGAGGCTTATCACATGTTCGCATAGCCCAGTTTTTGGCTATGCGATCATGCGACCACTGCTAGCATCATGGTTGTGGAGTTGGGCAGGTCCACGGTGTCTGTGTTGCTGATGTGCTAGTTTTTTATTGGCTGTTGACTTTTTGAGGGGCCCGCGACTATTGTGAACTTAAACATAGGCTGCTCGATGTGCCGGGAAAAGGATGAGATCTACAGCCATGTTTTAAACTTTTGGGGGTGACCGTTGGATTTCAATTTCAAATCTACAGAGGGTTTTCCAGTACAAGAGATACCAGAATTCAATGCTTTCATGGCCAGATTTGATTGGTTTGGTGGCGCTTGCTATTGCAGTGTGGTCCAGGGTGCCATGAGTGTTTGTAGGGATGTTTTTTCATGTGGGGAGGATAGTTTGTTCGCTCGAGATGTTTTGATGGTCTAGTCAGACTAATTTTCATGATGAATTTGTGATCTTGGATACAAATTTGAAGATTTTCTTGCCGTGAGGATCATGCCTTATTTTTTGATAGATTGGTGTTGGTTTTCCCTCCAGCATGTTTTTTGGAATTTTGTTGTGATTTAGCTATTGTAACCCTAACCCCAGTCATCCATAGCTTGTTGCAACCTATTTTGGGTTTCCAAGATGACTGGTGGTACATATTGCAAGTTTTTGATAGAACAGGGGTTCTGAATTTTGTCAGTTCCAGGGAAGTAGAAAACTCTGTCACATTGTAGGAAGCTGAATAGAACTTCTTTGCATCTTTTGCAGGTTATTGAAGTGATAGTCTCATTTCTACTATAGACATGTACATGACTCATCATACTTAATACAATTGTTTCAAGCTTTCAAGTCTCTCCTTGGTGTCAGTCTTATGAGTTTTGGATTTTCTGATCCATTGTATTGGGTAACCTTTGTATGTGTTATATTCTTTAGTTCTTAATCTAGGGTCAAGTGAAATATACTTCAGATAGGTCATAGATTCAGTTTGGTTGTCTACAGAAGGATCTTATAAGTAGTGGATGGGCTTAAATAGTTATATTTATGGCTATGAGTCTTTGACAATAGTTGGTTCATGTTTCTATACTTGCATTTGATGATTTGCCCAATGGATAATGGCACTGATCAAGGAATATTACATTCAGTTGAGTTCAGTGTTTGATGGGTTTGGGCTATTTTCTGCATCTTTGAATATCAATACCATTTCAAGTCTTTACCCTTCACAAGGCCATTTTACCCTTCATAGCAATAGAGATTCAATGAATGCCTGGTTAGTATTTAATAGTCTCTTTCTATCATCTGCTTTGTTTAATCCAGTCCAAAGTCCTAAAATGTCATAAGCTACTAGATTAGGTACACCCGCCATGGTTTTGTAGAGCCAGAAGTGAAGAGGGCAGTCTTGTCCCTATAGTTAGTCCAGTTGCCTTGTAGAGCTTTCACACTTGGATTTAACCAGTCCTAACATTAGTCTCAAGGCATATTGGTAGCCCTAAGTGGTGTAATCATTTTCAAACACCAACACCTTCCACCTCAAAGGAAGCTGAAATGCAGGACATAATAGAGGAGACTCCAACATCCCCACAAAATCAACCAATTGAGATTGATTTTGATTCTCCACCTCCACCAAAGAAACAAAGATTGGAAGAAAGGCCTACACATCTTGAGGAGGAATACTCTCCTACCCAATCACCTCTAAATCTTGTAGATCATGAAGAGGTAGCAGAATAACTACAACAATTGGGTGGTCTAGGTCAACTCTGCATGACCTATGAGGAAATAAATGAAGGAATGCCAAAGACACCAAAAGAGCCTGAGTCAGACCTAAAAATAGGAGAAATGGCTAGCAAAGAACTGGATCCACTCACTAATCAAGCATGTGATGAGTTCTTGGTAGATGATGCTTTTGTCAAGGCCAAAGATTTCATGCAATACTTGTGGAGACTGCATATAAGCCAATTTGAGGAAACTTGTGAGAAAAGACATGAAGAAAATCCTCAAATAGACCTCAAGGTCATAGAAGATGAGGTTAAGAAAGAAATGACAGAAAGGTTTGAAAAGATCACTCCAGAACAGGGGAGAGAATTGGTAAAAAATTTAGGGGTACTCATTCTCCTAGAATGGGACATTGTTGATGCAGTAGTCCTAGATGCTGTTAGGAAGAAAACCACACCAGTTCACAAGAGTAAAGAGGAGGCAGAGCAATAAATCAAGGGAGTCACTTTTAGTGATGACCATCAAGCTTTGGTGATCTTACAGGAAGCCTTCTAGTAAAAAGGGTTAGTGAGACCTCAATTGTTGAGGCATCGGGCATGACCTTGGAAACAACCAAGCTTAGCATGAAGGTGGTAGAGAGAGAAGCCAGGGAAAAGGAAGATCTCACACTAAAGTTAGAGAGAGTTTTGAAAGCCTATGGAGAGATGAAAAAGGATATTTGTGAAAAGGATAAGTTGGTAGAAGACTTAAGAAAGAGGTTGGGGGAACAAGGCCTGATCTAGGTATCAGAATAGCTACAGATTTCTTCCTCCCCTACTATGCCTTCTTGATCTAGTCCTATAATTGAATACCCCGCTTCCCCTTTACCCCCTCCTTTGAAGGATGAAGATATAACACAAAGGGAAATGTTCGAAAATGAAAGGTGGGCTCTCTTGGAAAAGGCCAAGAACTTGAGAAATGAAAGACAGTTGTTTGAGCAGGGATAATTGGAAGTGTCCATGAAATATGAAGAGAAAATAAGGGACACAATTTTGCAATTTGTTGCAAGTATAGAGCCAAAGGAAATCTATAAGGTTGGTGAACAATTATCTAAAATTTTGATTTCTTTAAAGGAAGAAACAAACACTGTGAACCCAATTTTGGATAGGTGGGTTGCAAGGAAAAATAAGTTAAAATCATTTTACTCTTTGATTAAAACTCAGCAAATTGTGGATATACAGTTAACAAATACCCATAATTTTTTTAAAACTTTACTCAAGTTTGCAATAAAGAGGGAAAACTTGGAGAGAAAGGCATCAGTTCTGAGGGAAACATATTTCCAGAATAGTTTTCAAATATTTCTTGGTCTTTTCAAAGAAGATGGAGCCATAAAAGACAAAGAGGGATGGTTAGGAAAAATAGATGATGAATTGTTAGCCACAATAACCACCATTTTAACTGCAGACAACAATATTCCCTTTGTCCAAACAATTGAAGTATTACAAGATGCCAGGGTAAATTTCAAAACCCAAAGGAAAGAGGTACATCAAGTAAAATTTGAATGGGATGCTTTGTTACCTAAAAGAGATGAGGTACTGGCCTTCCAGTGGCCAAATGAAGAAGTTTATACATCTTGGGAAGCAATATATTCTTCAGAGAGTGCCAAGAAAGAAGAGACATCGACCGAGGTTGCAACAAATGGCACTTCTTCAACTTCGTAAAGAAAAGAAAAGAACACAAAGGATCTCATATGTAGAAGGCAACACTTGGCAGATTTTGAGCTAAATTTGGAGCTTGTTGCAAATTTTGGCACCCAAGTCAATAAGCAACTTTGTAAAAATATAACAAGAAAGTGTTATACTTTTCATTTATTGTCCTATATGGTTATCATTATTTTGTCTTTTCTAAAGGGATATGAACCTTGTATGCAATCCTTAATTTGTATAAAGGGATTCCCAGGATCACTTTATAATTACCGGAATTTGAACATTTGATTGAAAACTTTTTAGTCTAGGATACAGTAGACTGTATTATGCCAAGTTTTTTATAGAATACCAAGTATGACTAGTTTAGCTAATTTTCAGATGGTTTGTATTTTAAAGCATTATGTATACATACAGATGATATAGCAAATTGAAAAAAAAAATCCAAAGTTCATATCTCTCCTTAGTGTTCTCTTTCTTTGAGTTATAAGTTGTCAAATTCATTGCATGGATTATCTTGTGTATGTGTTGATAGAATGGTTGAGATGCATGGTGCCCTGTCTAGTCAGCTAGAGGGACAACCCGAGGAGAAGTTTGATGTAGAGAAAGGTTACTCTTCTTCTGATTATGAAGAGTACTCTGATGCCCTAGGATTTCACACTGCTCTTAGCATCATCTGCATTTTTCACCATCAACAATTCAAATAATCAATTCATTTTAAGTTTTGTTCTATGTTTTGAGTGTATATTGTCTATGTCAAAGGCATGGATACTTTAGTGTTTAAATTTTGTTAGATGCATCTATTGGGAGTGTTAGAGTTATAAATCAGATGTTTCTGATACCTATTTATCATCTACAAGTTTGAGCATTAACAAACCCCACCTTCTGCCCTGCAGATGATGCATCAAAAATGCTTTACAAATTTGACACATAAAGATATCCAAATTCACACATGAAGACAACAAAACATATACAAGTAATTTCAGTATATTTTCATTAATAAATCTTCTGTATTAGTACATCCAGAGACTAAAATTCTTAAAACTCAAAACAAATATGCAAAAAATCTTGTTACAATAATGAAAAACATAGTACATTTCCTTCTTAGAGTAATGAAAAACCCTATTAGGGGTTTACAAAACACCTGCTAAAGTGTGGTGAGAAAACTACTCTTACAATCACAACTGTCACAAAGAGTTCTCCAAAATGTGAACAATAGCACTTATCTTACTTACATAGTTTTGGTTATACCTATGTCTATTACTCATCTCGCATCTGATCTGTGTTCTCTGATTCACAACCTTGCTTCATTCTCATTATCAGAATGCAAACTGGTTTCACAAAACCACTCTATACTTATACAAAATCTACTATCCACTCGGCTTCACAAATACCATACAAAACATATCAATAAATAGTTTCATCTGATCATTATGTAGTTGGTGAACTTATATTTCCAAATATTCAAAAATATAATTCATTCACCTGACTTAGAACGTCACCATGTCCACTATACTCTCCTTATTCTTTGCAACTGCTCATATACCCCTATACACTAATTTTCTATCTACACATACCTTTAAAACACTGTATCTCACTTATCTGATCACCAAAAGTCATGCGCTCTTAACTGAAGCATATAAATATCCCAAACTACATTTAGTTATCTTTGCAAGCCATAATACCTCATATATCTTCATCGCTGACCAAAACTGTAGCACTGTACCCTGCTATCCTGATTCTGGACTTAGTCATTTTCATGACTGTGACTCTGGTAGCAAACTTCTCATCATGTGATCGGTCCAGCATAAGTGTTTCCATAAATGAAAACTCTCAAGTGATCCCTATTGCCCCAAAATATCACTTGCCAACAATCTCTCCCTTTGGCATTGATGGCGACACTTACAAAAATGAGTAAGTGTCACAATACAAGTCTCTTCTTTTCATGGTCTTCTTCATTTTTATGTCTTCCTCTCCCATTGACATCAATGGAAAAGGTATAGTCAAAATTTCAAAAATGTAAGCACAAAAAGATTTAGCACTTACTCACCAGTTTTAAGACATCTTGGAAAGAGTTTTCCAAAGTCTTCACTTCCTCAGCCCATGACTTTATTAGTAGCTCACTGACATGTATCAATCCATTCAATGCATATGATGTTGTCTTCGCTGCCTCAAGCCTAGTATGTGTAGACAAAATCATTGATCCTTCAAACTTTTCCATCTCTAAAAGATGAATCTCAAGAATTGTAAGCTTAGGGGTCAATTGGCTTCTCAATAAACCAAATCTGTCTACAACTCTCCCTTTCTCCGTTTCTAGTACACTTATCTTGTCCAATAGCATAGATGTCTCTTTATCCATTTCTCCCATAGTGAAGATGATTCATATCTATCCATCAGACTATCAAGAGTAGTCCTATCCTTGGCTAATATCTCCTCAATGTTCTTTACATGCCTGCAAGGACTTATGCAGTAGCTGTAAATATTCCTACCTTATGCTACACAACTCTTAGCCTCAACAATGGTAGCCTTGAGAATGTCTAAGTCTAATGAAATGGACTGACATACTTGTCTCATCTTCTTCTCCAAAAATTTCTTCTCTGCCTTATCTTCTGTACTCTTTAGCAATGAGTCAAAATGACTATTAAAGCTATCCAATACCATACCAAGGTTCTCAAATTTATCAATTTCTTGAAATATAGTTGGTGAGGGAAGTAGCTGGTTCACTGTTTCTATAGCCCTAGCCATTACCTTTACTCTTTTGTCACCTTTTTGAACTGCTCTTTCTTTAGCCTTAGCAAAGTCCACGAAGGATAGCCTCATTAGCTCATCCTCATCCATACTATCGACATCTAAACTTATCGATTTGGCCATACTTGCCAACATTGAAGAGGTGTCCAATCTAACATCAACAACTTTCTCGGTTTTGATCTTTTCTTGCTTCTTTTCTTCAAGCATTATAGATTTATTGTCTATATTCCCTTCTTGTTTCTCCTTTATTTTCTCTTCCTCTGACCATTCTTGTTCTTCAACTTCCATCGCACTACCCAAATTATCAAAAAATGGATCATTAACATCATGCAAAGTGTCAAAGATCACAGGCACACCAAAAACAAATAAATTTGGTTGCATGCTAGCTTGTACACTTTCATCCACTTCCTTGGAACTTTCTCCCAATCCCAGAGATGTAGGCTTAGTAACCTTGGGAAGTGAGGTCTTCTTTGGCATATCACCCATTAGGATTTGGTCTAATGCCTTTTGAGTCTCCTCAATCACTTCATCATACTTTCTAGCCATGATTTTGACTAGTCTAGCATTTTTCTTCAGAAGGGGTTTCAATACATTTATAAGTCTCTCTATTTCCTATATTGAGACAACTGGTAACGTGTCCTCACTAACCTTATTCCTTATGTTTTCATCCTCTGATTTTGCCAACTATTTTATGATCTATGATTTTCTGTAAAGCTCCTTAGGGACGCTTCGTTCAATTTCTAATAGACTCTTCTCAAAAGCTAGAAGATACTCAATGATAGTATCTTCAATGATCACTTGATCCTTGGAACTATATTTCTCATAGTACCTATCCATTGAGTTTACAATTCCATCTTTTATAACTCTCTTCTGCAATAATTTAAGGTCAGGCTTCCACAAGGTTTGTGGATCCTTCTACGCTACTTTCTCTTCAACTTTTTCAACTACCATTTCCTCTTTCATCTTCCTTTTCACTTCTACCTCTTTTTCTTTATGACTATCCTACTTGCTAGGTCTTCTATATCTCCTATGCAAGCTCATAGGCACAACTTCTTGTGCTGCCTTCTCTTGAGTAACTGACAAATCAATAATTTCAATGGTAGGACTTACTATTTTTTCTACCTCTGTAGGAATACGTACATCGTTAGCAATGCTAGAAGCTGCGTCCATCTTTGTTCTTAAATGTATCAACTCCTCCTTAGAGATTCCCACCTTCACAGTAATATCTTCCACAATCTTGTTTATTTTTCTTTTTCTTGTAACTTTTTCATGCTCTTCTGTTACCTTTTGTGATTTCTCTTTATAAGTTCCCCATCTTTCTTCTACAAGTTCTACCTCTTCTACCAACACATGTTCTACATGCATAGTTAAGATTTATACACCGAATTCATATCCCATAGGATAACAACATTTCTTTCTTGGTACTACTGCCTCAAAGAAAACACAATCAATTTCAACCATGAAATAGATAGTGTCTTCATATTTCTCAACTAGACTCTCAGGTATCCTATACCTTTCCTTCATCTGCCTCTGAAGTATCTTGATCCATGCAAACAGTTCCCCATCAACCCAATTTTTGTCTTGTCTCCTATAACTCTCTGAAATCTGAATCCCAGTAGGTACATCTACTTTCCATGCATAGGGGTGCATGCCAGGGAATTTTTGAATGATATGTATATACATATGAACTAACAAAGACCCAAACCTAAATTCTTTAGATTTGTTTTTCTTTATTGCTTTCACATTTTCTATGAACTACTGTGCAAGAACTTCACACAGGTTATACTTCTTGTTTTCCTTGACCATCTGATAGGCCATCATAACAACTCCAACAGAAACTAAATTAGGTCCACTTCTATAAAACAACTTGTATCCCAACAACATAGCTACCAACCTAACATCTGGCTGATAGATGTCATTGACTGTCATCGCTCTCTTATCCCACTTGGAATGCATTAGGGCTTCTGCTTGTTTCCTTAAGTTATTTTCTGAAACTGGTAGGGATCCTTCATTATCTAGGCATGTTATCTCATGTATCATCTGTGCACATATTTTTACTGGATGATATCCAATCCAAAGAAACTGATCATGTACTCTACTAAGAATAATCTTAAACCATTCTACTTCCATGAATTCTGTGAGTTGGGTAAGCTTCATGATAGATTGATCATGTAGGTGTTTAAAATCATCTACCAATGATCCATCTTCTTCTATCATTGTGTCCAATTCACTATAGATGTTTACATCCCCAATGATTTCATATTTGAAATGAATGTATGCCCTAATATCTTCTACATGCAATACCCCGACAAGGGTTTGTGAAAACGCTCCCTCCGGATCATCCTCACAAGACTTAAATTGATGTTTCTTGAACTTATACCTGGGTCTATCAACAACATCATAAACTATCTGTGCATCCATAACTTTTCACTCAATATAAATCTAAATACCTTTAATGCACTGAAATATGAGACTTTGCTTCACGCGATCATGCAATCAGTCTGCTAGATGACTGAAATCCTTCACAACTTTGCTCTCCTTAAACACTGATAAAAAAACACTGTAGAAAAGATATCTTCTAAGTCCTTTTATCCATTGCAAGTTGAGTAAGTGCATTAAACACTAGTAGATCAACTTCGCATGTCATCCAATCAACACAAAATTTGTGAACACATAAGATGAATCTCGAAGTGCTACACTCTCAGCCACAGACTCCTCAGTGTTTATACACATCATACCCAAGCTTGCATGAGCTTATTCCACATATAGTACAGGGGCTCGATATATTTTATTCCCCACATCCAATGCTCTCGATAAGGGTGCTCGGCCTTCTAGGTCAATGTCTCAAGGTTAATCTCTTGCGAAGAGACAATACCATCTACTATCTCTCCCTTAACTAGTGTCTTATTAAAATCTTTCACATTCCTTACTTTTCCATGTTCGCTCTTTGACTGCTTTTTGAAATGATCATTGAATTAATTGGAGTACTCAGTAAAAATTTTACCAGTATCACCAAAGTTCTTCTTTATAAGTATAGGAGGTGGTCCTCTTGGTATACGAAGGTCACTGAGACTTTCTCAACAGGAAATTCAGGAAAATAATAGTAGGGATACAATAATTCATATAGTAATAACCAATTCCAGTGCTTTCCCACAAGATGGTAATTCCCTCTACAAATTTATTCACCCGTTTTGGTTCCTCAAACCAGACTTTATGCTTTCATAAGCAACCAATACATGTCTATAGGCTTTAACAATGGGTTAGGTCCAAATTTGAAGCTCTAAGATGACTGGACCAAGTATAGGGACAAGACTTCCCTCTGCACTTCTGGCTCTACAAAACCAAGGAGGGTGCCCCTAATCTAGTAAAATAAAACTAATTTCACTAATCACTGACTGGATTTAAATATAACAGATGGATGGTAAAAAAATACTAAATGAGAACCACTCATTTATTGATTCTCCATTACCATAAGATGAGGCTGAACATGTAGGTCATAAAAACTTCAAAGATTTTTATATATTTATATCAAATATTAGGAATACACATAGAACCTTTTAAACACTGATTTTTGTAAAAATAGCTCCACTGCTAGTCAGTGTCTTATACCATTGGGCCAAACCTTTACTACAAGATTGTTGTACATAAACAAATATATTGAACTTTCATAGCCTTGCCCTTTGAAAATGCTATCACCCTATGGTGGATTTTATCAAAGGAATCCTAGATTCATACTACTTACTCATATCCCTGTGTAAAACTTAAAGAATTTATTGCATATCTAAAGCTTATTTAATTTGATCCTAAATCAAAGCTAATTAACATAAACATACACATAGAGAATATCTATGCAATGAATTTCAATAATTCATAACTCAAAGAGAAATACACATAGGAGAGATGTGAACTTTGGATTTCATTCAAATGCTATATCAATATCATGTATACAAAATGATTTAAAATGCAAACTGTCTGGATTTAACTTGAACCAACAATATTGCTCTCTTACAAAAATCTGCCTAATACAGTCTACAGTATCCTAGACTCAAAACTTGTCAGTAAGAATGCTCAAGTTTTGGTCCTTTTACAATGATCATGGTAATCCTTTTATAGAAAATAAGGATTGTAAACAAGCTTCAGATCTTTTCTAGAAAAGACAAAAAAAATGTTCATTTAAGACAAAGAAGGTAAATATAACACCCTTCTATTAAAATTTTGCAAAATTGATCACTCAGATGAGCGCCCAAAATTTTAACAACTCCCAATGTGTGTTCAAAACTTGCCAGGTGTAGCATTCGTGTTTGATCTAAGTTCTTGATGTTCCTAGCATTTTTTGCTTTGCTTTCAAGGGATTGGGGCATCACCACTTGTTTCTTCTTCTGTGGATGTCTCTTCTTCTTTGGCACTCTCTACAAGATATGCTACTTCCCAAGATGTAAAAGTATCTTCACTTGGCCAATTAAAAGCCAGAACCTCATCCCTTTTTGGTAGGATTTTGTTCCAACCAGTAACCACTTGGTGAAGTGTATTCTGGCATCTTGTAGCATTTCAATTACTTGTATAAAAGGAGCATTATCTTATGTACCCAAAACAATATCTATTTTGGCCAACACCCCATTATTAATTTGTTCCAACCACATTTTCCTATCTTTTATGGTTTCATCTACTTTGACAAGATCGGGGAATACTTGGAAATTATCCTGAAAATATCTTACCCTTAAGAGTCATGCCTTCCTCTTCAAACCCTCCCTATTTACTTCAAACTCAAAAAGGGTTTTAACCAAATTATAAGTATTTGTTAATTGAATATCCACAGTACACTGATCTTTAATGAAATCAAAGAATGATTTCAACATATTCCCTCTAGGAACCCACTTATCCAAAATTTGGCCTATATTGGCTACCTCTTTCTTAAAAGAGGTCAAAATGTCAGACAACTGCTTAGCAAATCTATAAACTTCCCTTGGTTTTACACTTGCAACAAAGTGTAGAATGGTGTCCTTTATTCTTTTTTCAAACCTTTTCTTCTCTCTCTGTTCTATGTCTTCATTACTCATGGAAGGGGGAAAGGGAGATAGGGGATATTCAACAATAGGGCTTGAAGAAGAAGGCCCAATAGGGGAAGAAAAAATCTCCAATTGTCTTGATGTTTGAATTGGGCCTTCTTCTCCTAACCTTTTCTTCAAGTCTGAAATTAATTTATCCTTCTCAAACATTCCCTGTTTTAATTCCCCATAAGCTTTTATCATTCTTTCAAACCTTATTGTGAGCTCGTCCTTTTCTTTAGCTTCCTTTTCTACTACCTTTTCTACAAGCTAGACTATGGCTACCACCATACCTGATGCTTCAACTATAGAAATGTCAGTGACCCTTTTAACTATAAGGCCACCAATGAGATCATCCCTAGTAATCTTTTTTCTTTTTTTCTTTTCATCCTTCTTCAAAGACCACATGACCAAGGCTTGATGGTGATTACTATAAGCAAGTCCCTTAATGGCCTATTCTGCCTCCTCCTTGGTCTGGTGCATAGGTGTGGTTTATTTCCTAACTGCATCAAGGACCACTGCATCAACTATATCTAATTTTGGGAGGATAAGTACTCTTGAGTTTCTAACCAGCTCTCTCCCCTGTTCCAGAGTGGTTTTTTCAAACCTTCCTGTCATCTCCTTCCTCACTGCAGTTTCTATGATATTGAGATCCTTGTTTGGAATTTCCTTATGCCTTTTCTCACATGTTTCTTCAAACTAATTCATATTTAATTTCCATAGGAATTGCATAAAAGCCCTAGCCTTTACAAAGGCATCATCAGCTAAAAACTCATCACATGCTTGCTTGAGTATTGGGTCTAGCTCTATTCTTGCCATCTGTCCTACTTTTAAGCCTAGCTCAGGCTCTTTTGGTGGCTCTAGCACCCCTTCATTTATCTCTTCATAAATCATAAAAATTTGACCTTGAGCTCCCATTTGTTGTGCCTGCTCTCTGACCTCTTGATCATCTTTGATATTCAGAGGTTATTGGGAAGGAGAGTAGTCTTCCTCAACATGTTGAGGCCTTTCTTCTAGCCTTTGTTTCTTGGTGGGAGGTGAGGAATCAGGAATATTTTCAGTTGGTTGATCATGAGGTGTGTCTGCAATCTTCACAACCTCCTTGCATTTCTCCACCTCTTGTGATGTAGAAGGGATATCCTCCCTTTTCTTTGTTTGTTTTTTCCTGTTAGGTTCTGGGACTATCACATTGTAACTAGTTCTTTCCTACACCATATACTTGATAGGAGGCAACACCTTTGTAAATGTAGTTTTTCTCAATATAGATTGAGCTTTCTCTAGGTTCTCATTCATGGCTTTCTCATTTTTCTCATTTAGGGTTTGATAAATACCCTAAAAACAATCCACAAGAGTGTCTATCTTCTTCCCCATAGGATTTATGCTTTTTAGGGGATCGTATCCTAGATCAAACTATCAGACAAAGTCCAATGTCTTCTTATACACCAACCACTTTTCTTTTCTAATTTCCTGATCCTGTAATTTTGGGACATTCCTGATAATGTCCTCAGGGAAGTTGAAAATTTGGTTTATTGATGAGTATCTGGCCCTCTTTTTGAACATTTCATTGTAAAACCCCTTTGGGTCTGTTGTCCTAGCAACTATAGTAGCCATATGATAAGGTTCTAAGACCTTATCCATATGGAGCCATCCACCCTTTGTAATTATAAATTGGTGGGCAATTGTAATATTTGGGAACAAAGTTCCTCTACCTTTACTAGCAAGGGTATTCTTCTCAATATTCCCCAACTGTCTGATGAATTTTGCAACACCAATCTTGAGAGGCACTTGATATGGTAATATGAATGGAGCCCCCTTAAAACCATACAATCTAATAATAGTAGAATAAGGATAAAAGGTGACATCCCCCCAATTATGTACAATTTTGAGGTCTTTGGCAGCTTGTTCTGGCCTAATAAGTTCAACCAAGGCATTTGGGATTCTTGGGTTCTCATGGACAAACCATAACCTTAGTTTGGTTGCAAAGCATTTATCAAATTTTATGAAATTGCTATCTTTCTTGTCCCATGTCATGCTAAGGCTCCACAATTGAACTAGCGTGTCCTCACCATCCCTTTTTTTTAACAAATCCATTTTTGTTTCAAAATAAATAGCACCTTTAAATAAGAACATGTACATCATGAAGGAGTACTAGCAGAATGACTTATCAACTCTTCTTTTCTAGACTCCTATTAATCCATTATGAATCAAGTCAGCAATGAAAGGGGCATAGTCAAATGTAGCTGATAAGTGTGGATGTAGAATTTGGACCATCATATACATCAAATGTACTGCATTCTCTCTTCAACATCTTCCCCAAAAATCTGACATAGTGACCAGTATGCGCCTCTTGTTCTTACATCAAAGTAATATGTTTTGAAGGGCTCCTGTGTACTTGGTCCCATGACAATCATTTTCCCAACCTTATCACAAAATTCCTTCACAGGACCATTTCTAAGATAATTCCTCTGTGCATCATACACTTCCCTCAATTCTTTAAAATTAATTTGTTCTAGATCATTGGAGGGTTCACTTAGCCTAAAAACCATCCTGATTTCTTCAATAGAGATTTTCATTAATAGTTGTCCTCTAGCATCCCTAATTTCCCTAGTAATAGGGTCATAATTCTTTGCACATTGAATCATTAGATTTGCATCTAGGAAAACGTCGGGCACCACAAGCTTTCCTAAGTCAAATTGCCATATATTGTTGGTAGGAATAGGGGCATTTCTTTGACTAAACCCTACTGTGAATAATGTTAAACTAGTGATATTAGAGATGCCACTTGCATTGAGTGTACCAATCTTAGCATCCCTAATATAATTACCCGTATCATATAAGCCATCTTCTACCTTTACCCTAGGTTCCTTTGGCGTTAATTGTTTGACCTTTACCAAATCAATTGTTGAACTGGGTAATAGCTATAATAAATCCTCATGTAAACCCATCTTACTATAATTAGTTTCACCAGAAAATTCCTTTTTGGGCGGCATTTTAGGGTTTGCAAATTTTATATAGTTTGTGCAAAGGAAACATGACATAATTATAATTTTTTTAACAGGAAAAGAATGTGCAGATATTCAACAACCTTTTCCCCAAATTTCTCAGGAAATGAAAATCAGTCTTTGCAAATCTTCTCAGCCAATCCTTCAACAACTTTTATCTTCTTGTGGTTTCTAAGAAAGCGTAAATCTTCGATATATTAGCAATCAAAAGAAATCATTTCAACAATTTACTCCACATGATTTCGCCATTAATTCTCTGAGAAATAGAACTGTCGTCGCTCAATGGGAAAAATTGAAATTTGCACCAACTTTGCTTCAGGTTTGAATTTGGACCATTGATCTTCTTTTGAATTGGTAGAATTAAATTTTAGTAAACAAACATGGATTAAAGGAAAATACCAAAAAATTGAAATTAAACTAAAATGTATTACTCAAATTTTAACTTATGCACCATAGTATTATACAAAAAAAGGCTCATTTAACAAATCCATAAAAAATGCGTACATGATGTGATTTGAATTGTTAGCTAGGGGTCTATCTGTCATCTTAACACTAATTATATACGACAATTTAAACCATGATATAAATGTAAACCTAACCATTATATTAACCATTATCTTAACCCCAAACCCTAAACCCTAAACTAGTAATACTAATTGTATATATTTGTATTTTAATAGTATTTTTATTTTAATAGTACTTGTAATGTACCTATTTTAAATTTTACGAAAAAACAAGGATCTCAGAAAAGACACACAAAAGAAATAAATAAATAAAAATCCCTCAAATTATAAATTGTGTAGCGTATTCTTCTACCCAATAAAGTGACTCATTCAATAAATGCATACATGAGGTGGATAAGGCTCTAATAAGAGATTTTATGACCCAGAGGGATTCATAAAGGAAATATACCCAAGATCTAAAACTCACCAAGATGACGAGCTAGAAGATTGGATACATAATTGTACAGACTACGATGACGTACTCAGGCAAAGGGAGAGGTGGTACAAGATACAACATTCAGAGCACCAGAGGCAGAGAGAAGGTAACTATCAACTTGAATATAAATTGGCTCGTAATGTTGAGACAAAAATGAATATGCTTGCAACCTTGTACATTGATGTTGATAGCATTCCATTACCCCATGAAATCAATAGTGAGGGTCAAGAGTGTAGGCCTGCCCAAATGGAAATAGACTTTGGCTCTTCACCTACTTCCATTGGATCCCCAATTGGGCTTGCATCTGAACCTTCCACTCCATCTAATTCAACTGCACCCGTGGAGGGGACTTCATCACTAGGCTTAGGGCCATCTCCTACTACGCATAAGCCTTTCTCCATTCTGCCACTTCGAACACTAGATCCTAATCAAAAAATCCCATACACTCCATATGAGGCATTTTAGACCCCAAATCGTCCACTTCCACCTCCTACACACTTTGACATTGTAAAAGCAATTGAACTGGAGCCACCGTCCAATGAAAGAACACTTCCTAATTTCAAGTTAGGTGGAGGGTTGACTGAAGATATACAAATGGAGGCATGCAGGGAGTTAATTGGTGATGATAAATTCATAAAAAAGGAGTTCAAACACTTTTTTCTCCAACAAGAGGCCATCAACCTAGTTGCTAGCAGGGGACTAAATTTTCAATCATTGAGTAAAGAGTAGTCAAAAGTAAAGGATGAGGTACTCAAAAGGGTAGAAGAATTGATGGAAATGATGACTCCAGAACAAGGGAGAGAAATTATAGCACAAAGTGGTATTCTTCTTTTGGAAGGTTGTGATATTTCGTTTGCCATTGCATTTGATATCCTCATGAGGAGAGAGGATCTTGATCTCTCTAACCTCTCACCAAAAAAAGAACAGAGCCTCGTATTTGGTTCCACATTTGATGAAGACATTGATGTACTTGCTATTTGGTCACTGTATCCCAATACCAATAAGCCATCCATGATTTCATTTCAGGATAAATATTATGAAAAGTTTCTTATGAGAAAGTCTTCTGAGTTTTTGAGTGTACAATCAACTAGTTTAGTTGTTAATGTGGCAAAGATGTCGCATGTAGTTGGATCAAGGGAAGAGGATAGGATTGCACCATTGGAGGCTACAAATAAGAGGCTTTGAGAAAAACTACAGGCAGTGTGTGGACTTTCTAATGAGGGGATTCATCATGAGGAGGTCGATAAATTAAAGACTACACTTGAAACATTAAATGTTGAGAACCAGAGATTGTAAGCCAATTTTAAAAAGACCATTACAAATGCTTAGACTAGTGATCCCAATCATTGCACTATGCAGTGTCATTCACTACAAGAAAAACATCCTTACAAATAATGCACAAGAAACATGGAATGTTTTTGTAGAGTTTGTCAAGTTTCATAATAAACATCTGCAGTGGCAGTGATTTTTGGCATGCTCACTGTCAAAGTTGAACAAGTTGATAAGTGGCTTTAAATTCTACTCATCAAAGTTTCCACCTTGTGTTATTTCTGATCTTGTGGTTGATTTTGAGTGGAAGTTCACTGTTTTATCCCAACAGTTCTCCAAGCATCAGTTATACACCCAGATGATGAGGAGAGAACTTAAAAATTTTTATAGTCTAAGTGATTGTGGGATGCCCTCCATTTATGCTAACCACAAAGAGGGAGACAAGGTAACAAAAATTCTCAAGACATTCTTTGCTTGGTGGGCTGAAATTCATAGAATGCGAGATACTGCCCTTCTATCATCATGAGCCAACAAAGATAGAACAATGAATGTATTTGATAATCAAATTGAGGACTTGGTTAGAATCTAGCACAGATGGGTTAGACTCGGCAAGGCAAAGACAAAAATCTATGATACAGAGTATATCCACCATCTCAGATCCATACACAATTTGAAAGAGCGAGGGCTAATCAATGAAACAACACATCTGGAGGATCGTTTCAATATCCGATTTGAAATGACCTCCGCATTGATGCAAAAAGGGTACGGTGAGTTTATTGAGTGGGCTGAAACATTTTAAGAGTTCCATTCAAACAATGTGAAAGCTATTAAAGATGCTGAAAGAATTGGATGCAGGATTCGGGAGAAGTTGAAACAATATGAGAGTAGACGGCCACGTACCGATAAAGACATGCAGGAGGCTAGGATACTGAAACATAAACATAAAAAATTCATCAAATCTCTCAAATTAGAGATGCACGAGTTCAATTTTCTTTCAGATGGGTGCTTTTCCAACCTTTACATGGAGATTGGAGACATGAGAGGTGCGGCCGAGTGGGTGGATGAGTGCAGGACAATGGTGGACGAGGACTTCAAACAGGCAAAGAATTTTGATTCCACGCTTTAGAAGATCCACCGTCTCATGGATAAGTTCATTACCATTGAAATGTCTATAAGGGAAAGCATCGGTCATGCTGTGACATACAAATCTGATGAATATATGCAACATTTATCTGTGGTCGAATCATGGGTTCGCAGGGCCTAATATTTATAATGTTTTGAGTTTGAAAGTTTTGTTAAAGATATTAATTATTTTGAAATGACATTAGCAAAATGCAATGGCCTTTCTTGGAAGGTTCATATACAAATCATACATGTAAATGTGAAATAGAGGATGAATCAATTGCAATGAATATAATGTAGGTTCTCTATACTTCATACTATCATTGACATAGGCTTTCTTATGATAACATTTTGTCTAAGATTTCAGTTGAAGAAGGTTAAGAGTGTTTCTGTGGTTTTGCATGGCAAGTCCTTATGCACGTAAATGGACTTACATCAATTGTGTATTCACATAATTAGAGCAATTACAATTCTTGTTATAACTTATGTATTTGGGTATGTCACATAAGGGTTGAACTCAACTGAGTAAATTTTGATATTAACCTTTTCTTTTCCTTCTCTATTTTCTTTGGTTTATTTTGTCTGCGGTCCTGCGCCATTCTTTTCCCTAGCCAGTGATGTTGTGTTTCATTGCATTATGGTTTTAGAGCAGTAGTTTTTGGATTGTTTGTGGCCTATTAATTTGTATTAGCTCTTCAAATGAGCCCCGCTAGTTTGAAGATTGTAAATCTACTTGATGTGCTTTGATGGCTTGTTGGGTAAGCTAAATTGTTTATTTACATGAACATTTTGTATGTATTTGTTTATGACTCTTAATATTCATATATGTGGGGCTATGGTGGCATATATCTATTTCTATTCAGAGCCCAGGTTAGATTAGGGCATATTCATTTTCTTAACATAAAACAAATAATATAGACATATTCATGGAACGTGTTTTCTTGTCTGTGTCTGGGGATTTCTATTTCATTCAAGTGTATATTGCTTAACGATTATGGATGTCTTGAAAGTTAATATGTTGAACACTATTTTTTTGGGAAAAATGGATATTTCTTAAATCTACTTTTTATGTCAAAAACATGAGTGCAAAACTTATACATTCGAGCTCAATGCTTCTTTGTGTTTTATGATATCTTTATGTCAAAATATACACATCCTCATATTGTCCTTTCCTATCCATTGTTGATATCAACATAAATAAACATGCTACCCATTTCTCAATTTCTTCTAACAGTTGGTTTTATTTAAGCACAACACATTAAACAACTAATTTCATTGATAAAAAACTAAGTATAAGACCCTTGCAAAATATCTTACATATTCAAATGCAACTACCAAAAATTGTCCTTTTACAACAGGACCAACGAGAAGTGCTGGGAGATTGGGTGACTGGTATAACACATTACATAATCAAGTGCAAGTACAAAACATTGTCTATTACCACCGGCAGCAACACAAAGTGCTGAGAGAATGGGGGAGCAATTATGGGGTACGCAATCATATAAAATGCACTGAAACATTAATATAGGACTGGTTGAGCTCCATATAAAATGCACTAAAACCGTAGAAAATACATAAACACAATTACATAAACGCCCAAAGCACATTGCTTTTTTGGCAGAGTCATTTGTCAGTTTAAAATACACAGGATGCAAACCATCAATATGAAACATGTTTATGTTCATGAAAATCCATTCTAATAAAATTAGTTGTCTGGGCTTGGCCATCGCAACACGATCCTTCAGAATCTCAGAGGCAGACTCTGACTTCACTATTTCCTGAACCCTTCCATGTAGTCTAGCACAATTAGATTACTCGAAAAAAGGGCACATATTACGGATATGAAGTCACTAGGCAACAAGTGGTGGGCCTCTCACCTGCTAGCGGTCTCTACCATGCTGTATAACATTACAATCCTAGGTAGACATCTTGACTAGTGCATAATCACAAACTGAATTATACTTGCTTCAGCCACCATAGCCTGTTGATCAACCACATATGCGAGATAAAACTTCCATGCATTTATTGCAATTGACAAATCACGGTTACCCCCGCCATCTAAAAAAATTACCATCTCGACCCCCCTCTAGATGGAGTCCGCATCAATGAAACGCAACACGATCATCTCGCGCATCTCAATCAGGAGTTCAATAAATGTGTGAACCGGTGGAAACACTCGAACATGGAATGCCATAAATCTGCATATATAGTGAGTACAAAAGTCAACCATATTTAAGGATGTGCATAGAGGAAAGACAAATAATTGAAATGATCAACATAAACATACATATGTTTATAAACTATAAATAGCTTTAAAGGTATTATGGCCAGAAGACAATACCTCCTACGTCATGCTTCTGTTAATGTGTTCATGTCTAACCAATAGAAGTGAGCAATAGCTGAATCGAAGAGTTTCTGCACCTGCCAAAAAACTAACAAGTATGTTATAAAAACATGTTAATTTCCAAAAGATATATAAAAAATGTACCATAAAAAAGGTCATCAAAAATTGATAATTCAACGTCAAGACAACAAATAAAGAGAAATAATATATTTGTACTGTGATCCCTTAAATCCCAAACTTTCTCATCTTTTTTCATAATATTGGTTATAAGTTAATTGTATTAGGATTAGGGTTAAGTTGATTGTTAGATTTCAAGGGTCATTTTATTTGGATTTTATATAAGTAAGGATTTAGCTATGTTTAAAATCAAGGTTCTATATATTCATCTTGTGAAAAGGTAGATAGTTACACCAATAATTATTTTCATGTTGTTCCTGTTTCCAGTGAAACCTGTGTACCGCATGGGTCATTACCAATTAAAAACCTTGGCAAAGAACAGGTGAATACAATCTTCTGCATGAGAACTAATTAGCACCACCATGGGAAACTTCGCCACCACTGGTACCATCATAAGACAATCTCCATCAATGATTCCTTGAGATAGCTACTGGTGGTGGTTGCAAAACATAAGAAACAATTACTGATTAAATTTGGAGACTACCAATAAAAATGAATAGCAAAATAAAAAGATCCAATGCTATCAACCATTCCCAAAGAACATGTTTTTCAAAAAATTAAGTGCTCACCAATGATTGCTGGAGTAGATGAAGTGAGCCCACCATGTTATACAAAATGTAAGGGATCCTTCTTAGACCTCCCCCTCTTGGTGCCACCAGTGGGAAACACAAATGACTGTAAAGGATAAACTTCATTCAATTGGTCATGGTTAGAACCACATATGCATTCTCACCTCTGAGGGATGGGAACCCTACTAGCACTAAACCATGGACACATCCGAACTATGCTCGTTGCTGATGGATCTATGTTGGGAGTCAGGTTGAATGGCATGACCCCGAACTGGTCTAGATCGATAAGAAAATGGCTGACGCATTCTGAGAATGCTTTCACTTGGTCATGTGTCTGTGGCTTCATTTTCATCACTGACTTCAACAACCTGATCGATTCATTCCACTGATCCATTATGTGGAGAGGCGATTGAACATCAACTACCCTTTCGAGGTAGTCTGAACTACATGCTCCCTATTGTGCATTCTCAATGCCCATATGAGGTGGAGATCTATCCATCTCTAATGTGAAAAAATCATTCTTTGTGTGGATATCGCTTGCATTCAAAAATTCATTTTACAGGCAATTGATGAATGCACAAATCCATACCAAAATTACATCATTCGAATAAAGAGTAAATGGCCACAAAACATTTACTTCCCACTAACGCCTCCTATAGTCATGGCTGAAACCTTCAACGCGTGCTTGCATGTATTTCCCTGCAGGGCCCAAGAACAATCACACACATAACTGTGATCACCACAATGTCTGACCAAATAAAAAGTACACGATGTCTGGATTCTCACAAAGTAGAATCCTGGTCTATTTTCATCGAGAAAGCAATCGTCATTAGGAATTGCCTTTTCCTTCTGTATACTTTTCTCCAAACTTTGCACCCTATAGTTCTTGATGAAACCAACATCTTGTAACCTTGCCTTTGGCTTGTAGAATGGTTCCATCTTGTAAATGAGGGTGAAGTATAGATGATCCATCCAATGTGCACATTTATTTTGACGGTTGCAAAAGTACTGCATCTTCAACGTGCAATGGTACGATTCTATGGTGACATTTGTATCCTAATTTGCATGTGGGAAGACTCTGGAGCTTTTCGCCCACATTTCTGTGTACAACGCATGACTAGTTTTAAAGGAAATGCATTGTAATTAGCAAAACAAATATTGCAAAATAAAAAATGGTTGCACAAAAAGACATATATCTCTTACCTATATGGTCGTTGCCTTGACACCATGTCCTATACAAATAGTCTAGAAATTGTAGTTGATCAAAAAACTCATATAATAACCTACGAGTGATTTTCTCACTCTCACCCATTGTCTTCATTATTGTGCCGAGGTGTTGAAACATTACCTTTGCTCAATATTTTGATGCATACTTCTGCACATTCTTCATCCATGCCCGACGCACGTGCCAAGTGCATAGAATGACACAACATTGAAAAGATGCTCTGGTGCACATGAATAGGAGCATGACTGGGGTCAGTGATCGAAAACTAGGTAAACATAATTCCATATGTAGTTGAAATGCTAGTTGAAATGGCTAGTCAAACTAAGAGAAAAAGAACTTACTGAATGGCCTGTATCTTGGCGTTGGCATTGTCAGTCAAGAAAGAATTCACCATCCACTTGTTTCTAGCCTCCTTTCCTCATCTACAAATAATGGATAGCCACCCTTTGATGTCCTCGATTGTGTTATGAGAGGACATGACCCATGCAACAGGAACCCTAGATTGTTGCTTGTCAAACACGACCAGTGAGTAAAGCTAATATTGCACGTGGTAAAGACAATGATGATGAATACAATATATTAATGACATATAACAAATAGGAAAGACTTTTCACTACTCACTACAAGAACAATTGTAGATGTCTCACCCCATATTTGTTGCTAGAAAATGTCAAATCCACAAAGATAATAGAGTTGTGTGAGTGTTGAACCATCATATCAAGCATCCATGGGGTTTGGATACCCATAATGAAAGGTGTCCCATCATTCTGTGGCTGTTGCCAATAGAAGAAATTATTCTGATCCAATTGTTTCCATTTAAGGATACTAGTGGGGTCATGAACATGTCTTTGGGCTTGACTGGACTTCACTCTTCTCCATGCATTCTTTACATCTTTCTGCGTCAGGAAGGTATCTCTTCTCTACAACATACCCAAAAAATATAGATCGGTCAGATGTTTTTCCATGACAACATCCACACTGACATCCATTGCCAATAGGTCCTCTATGTAAGCTTTGCATTCCACAAAAAGGTGAGGCACAAAATCAGAACGTGGCTCCTTGCTCGGATCATTTACACCATGACAATCTATACCATTCGCATCTATGTGAAACATTTTAGTGAAACCCAAAATAGCCACGTCCGGTCTACCAAACATAACCTTAACGTTAAAGTGGCACTGGCAACCCCTTTTCTTTATAATGCGATAGACGCATTTCTCTGGTGGTGCATTGTTCCTCTTATCATTTGGCCCAAATGAACACCAATAACCACACATAGAGAGAGTCCTGTTGTAAACCATAAATGAATTATGACAATTTTTTATCACAATTATAATGATGATTGTTTCTACTCACGCAGAATATATCTTGGTTGTGTTTTCTCTATACTCTTCATGCCTGTGCTTTATGTGCTTCACACGAACAAATGCACATTCCATGCCTTCCCTCTTTGACTCCCTTGTGACAAAAGCCTCAATTTTGTTGACTGGAATTGCCACACACAAGTCCGTCACCTCATCATCTTCCACACCAATTGGACTCCAATCAATTTCATTAGATGAGAAAGGATGCACACCACTACCTCCATCTTGCACTTCAAGTTGCGCAAGTAGGTGCCACTTGCATTTTCTCCCCATCACCGCAAAGTGCTAATAAAAACTATCAAAAAACAAATTCTATGGTTCATTAACAACATTAAGGGGTTGTCAAAAAATATAATAGACGTGTCTAAGCTCCTTACAAAATGCAATGTTGACAAAATTTCAAAAAAAATGAAAACAAAACCCATTTTCAGAAAATTTACACCAACACTGTATTTTCGCGAATCCAATCAAAAAAAGTTTATCATCTTTTTTTTTCTTTGGTGCATTTTGTATAGACATTAGCCGCCGCTTGCGTGATTCAACTTAAGATGCACAATTTTTTAAGTGCACAAATACGCATTGGAAAACATCAACTATTTTCTATATTGTACATCGCAAATACCTTGATGTAAGCTTTACGGCCACTCCCGATGGGAAATGTTACGCACATGACTTCTATCGGGATAAAATTACTTATACTATACTAGTGCATAAAGTGTTGTTTTCTTTCACTATCGACATAACCCAAGTCATCACTATAACATTTGGCATTTTGGGCCCATCCCCATGGGCAATGTTATGCCCGTAACTTCTATCAACGTAACTTTATTTTTTTCCTGTGCCTTTGTGTAAGCTGTTGTGTGTTTTCGACATCGGCATAACTCAAGGCATCAGAGTAAGAATTTGGCCCCAACCTGATGGGAAATGCTATGCCGATAGGTTCTATCAATGTGAACTATTTTGTTTTCACTATGAGCATAACTTAGCTCGTAACTGTAAGATTTTTTGACCCCTAACGATGGCCTATTTTATACCAATAAATGATAACTTCTATCGGTGTAACTTCCTTTTTCTATACCGCTGAATAAAGTGTTCTGGGTTTTTCACATTTGTCAAGAGGATGGAAAACATCCTGACATTGCGCAATCAGCATAATTTAGCCTCTTCGCTGTGACAAATTACAGACACAAATTACACCATGTTTTCTCTACTACGAGTCCCACTTACCTATGTTGCCAAATATTTAAGGTTTAATGAGCATAAATATTTGTCAACATCAAACGCTACTTTTCAATCATGCTTGTGCGATTAAATATATGTTTGTGAAGTTTAAGGTTTAATTGGTAGTAATATTTCTGCCATATTTGTCAACATGGACAAAAGGGTAAGTGCACAGGTGTGGGCTATTCTCTGTTTTAGCTATTTGAATCACTTTTTCTTCGGTGAGACACATTACAACCATTCTGATGGGTGTTATTACCATGATAGCCAGAGCTAACATTGTTCTTGTTTTGCGAATGGAAAAGCCAATACTGTTTGTAAAATCAGTGAAAAGTTGGGTGATCGCTTCACTACTTTCGGCCCCTTGTGATGGGCAATGTTCTGCTGATACAAGAAATTATCGCTTTTCACTACTTACCTATGTTGGCGTACAAATGTTGGTTTTCAATCACACAACATAAATTAAATATAACATGGACGAAAGGCAAAGTGCATAGGGCTGTGCACTATTCTCTATTTTCGCCATTCCAATTGCTTTTGTTTTTTCTATGCCTGACTAAATATGGAAACTACTAAGTATTTTCAAACATTTTGGTATTTTGTTGTGTGTTTTTGCATGCTCATTCAAGGAGCAACCATACCCTACACATTCATAGCCAGACTGATTTTTTTTTTCCATGGATACCCAATGCCTATAACTACAATATTTTTGGTGCTCCTCATAAATCTACAACCCAATCCAATCAAAACCCAAATCCATTAACTATTAAAACAATAATTCTATAGTAATGTGACATGAATACATGGTAATGTTCAAAACCCAAAATAAATCATATTTTTTAAACTATTGAGACAAACTACTGTAAGGACCTATTGTAACACAAAAAATTCTCACAAATACAAATAAATATAAATGCTGTTTTAAAAATTTATATATACAACACACCTGTTGTGGGCTTCTCTTCTATTTTAAAAATTCACCCAAAAATACACAATCTTTTCCATCTCCCAGTGAAGCCCTCTTCACAACAACTGCAAAGTGCTTTCAAACGAACAAACTACTATTAACTTCACAGAAAACGTAGAGTGCTTTTCCCCTTTCAAATGGACAAACTACTATTAACTTCACAGAAAAGGCAGAGTACTTTCAATCAGACAAACCACTATTAACTTCATAGAAAAAACATAGTGCTTTCGAACGAACGAACCACTATTAACTTCATAGAAAACGCAGAAGACTTTTAAACCCTATTAACAGTGGTAACTTACTTAAAAGTGAAGTAAATTATAATAAAATTCCATAGGACTTGATTTAATGGCTGAATTAAAGGCAAAAGAAGATGCAGGACAAGTGAGTTGGTGGCCATTAATTCCCTCATCCTTTTCCCATGGCAATTTGCCTTTTTTCCTTTGATGCAGAACTGTTCATGTCACCACCAAAACTATTATGTGTTTTCCTCTCTAGGTGCGTAGGAGCGATTACGGAGAATGTTATGTATTTTTGACAATATGTGCGCAAGTGCATAAGTACGATGTCGATAAAAAAATCATTTTCTCTTTGTGTTGCTAGCAAAGGAATCAGGACACACGTCAAATAAGCATGATCTCGTAAAGGTTGAAAGATCTTCAATAAGTACTTCATGGGATACCGCCTGAATGCCACCTGTCCACGGTTGTCAGTGGGACCACCTAGCAATTTGCCTTTTTCATTTGATGTGGAACTCTTCATGTCACCATCGAAACTATTATGTGTTTTCATTTCTAGGTGCGCAGGAGCGATTATGAAAAATGTTGTGTTTTTGACAATATGTGTGCAAGTGTACAAGTACACAAGTGTGATGTTGATAAAAAACTTGTCTACTTTCTGTGTTGTCGGCAAAGGAATCGGGACACACATCAAACATGCATGATCCTGTGAAGGTTGAAAGATCTTCAGTAAGTACTTCCTAGGATAACGCCTAAATGCCACCTATCCATGGTTGTCAGTGGGACCACCTAGCATGTGTCAAGCTGCCTAGTTAATGTTACTTGGACGGTTAATCAAATGGTAGACCGATGGTGGTGATAGGCCAAGTACCTTAAGTAAAAATTATTTATTTATATCTTGACCATTAGTGCATTTTTGATCTACGGTTGGCGCTATCCCTTAATCCTCAAGGTGAACGTCTATTATCTTAACGGGATCACACCTAAATGCCACTTGTCCACAGTTGTCGGTGGGACCACATAGCATATGTTAAGCCACCCGGTGAAGGTTATTTGGGGGGTTAATGTCAGACAGGCCCAGTTACTAACCAGTGTAACATTCGATTGCATCCAAGAAAAATCAATATCTCTACATTAGTTGTCAGATATCTGAATGCAACAGTGTTTTCCATGCCATTGTCTCTACAGAATATGTAACTGTTATTTGTTTGGTCCCTCTTGCACGTATCAATGGATAGAGCTTGCGCAATTACATTTATAATGCCCTAATGAAGTGCGCATGTGCGCTATGACAAGTGTTTTGTGTTTTCACATGTCTGCATAACTGTAAATGTAACTGTCGCTAACATTGTCTAATCACCGCTACCAGACGCAGTAACCCCCAACATTTTTTTCCACACCTAACTATCCGTTTCATGTCCTTTCTTCGCAGTCTCCTTCACATGGTTACTGTCTCGGCGAGTTTCAGGTCAAAAGAATCCGAACATGCGTCAAACAAGCGTGATCCTGCGAAGGTTGAAAGATCTTCAGTAAGTACTTCACGGGATAACACATGAATGCCACCTGTTCATGGTTGTCAGTGGAACCACATAGCATGCGTTAAACCGCCTGGTTAAGGTTATTTGGGCGGTTAATCAGATGGTGGACTGATTGCGGTGATCATTATATCATTTATATCCCGTTAAGTGAAAATTATTCATTTATATCTTCGTCGTTAGATCATTTTTTATCTCACGGTTGGCGCTATCCCTTAATCGTCAAGATGCATGTATTTTATCTTAATGGGATCACGCCTAATTGCCACCTGTCCACTGTTGTCAGTGGGACCACATAGCATCTGTTAAGCCACCCAGTGAAGGTTGTTTGGGTGGTTAATGTTAGACAGGCCCGATGTAACATCTGGTTGCATCCAAGAAAAACCAATATCTCTCCTTCGGACGTCAGATTTGCAAGTGCACCAGTGTTTTCCATGCCATTATATCTACGGAATAGGTAACTGTTAGGTGTTTTCCATGCCACTGTTTCCATGCCATTATATCTGCAGAATAGGTAACTGTAAATGTAACTGTCGCTAACATTGTCCTCTCACCACTACTAGACATAGTAACCCCTAACATTTTACACCACACCTAACTATCTGTTTCATGTCCTTTCTTCATAGTCTCCATCGCACAGTTATTGTCTCCTTATGCAGTTAGATTTTTCAATGCATTGGACTGAATGGTTTAATTTTTTTCCAATCTAATTCACCTTTCACGTACTTTACTGCATATCTCATCATCAGTCGAAAGTAGAACCTGTGTCCTTTCTTGTCGAGGATCCCATGGTCTTGTTTATGCCTTTTTATGTAGTTTTATGTATGTCATAATATTCAAATTATGTACAATGGTGCATTCTTTCGGGAGGATAGCCATGTCCATTAAAAAGCAAATTCCATTCACTTTGGATTAAAAAATGATATAAAATCAGATCTTCAAGAATTAACAATTAATAAAAGCAAACTTCCTATTTGCTTTGATAAAAGTATAAGAACAAAGGAGACCAAATTTATAATAATTATTCATTTCCTGCTACGCGCCCTCTAATAATTCTAGCCTTCGTTGCGCTCAAGAAACACGTTTATCTATAATAAATTTTCCAATATTTGTCATGCTAAGCATTACTATCTTTATATATTAATTACCAGGAACGCAAGATAAAATATCTAGTTGTAATTTTATTTGTAATGTTTTCCGTTTCCACGCTTGGTCTCATCTCGATCTTTTTCAATCGATTCACACCTCTGGCCGGCTCCACTTTTGTTTTCTTTTACTGAAAAAACATTATGCGCGTTGTCAAGCCTTCTTTTCATCTGGAAAATAAAATCATGGTTTATGCCATATGTTGATTGATCAAACTTGTAATTCAATTCAATACTGATTCTTTAGTATTTCTAAAGTTTTTAATATATTAATTATTATTTTAATAAAATTATTAAATATTAATTGATGATTTAACTTTCTGAAACTTAGTAAATTATATTATAAATCTACAATATCAGGGGTTCATTAAAAGTTGTAAAAAATTTAAATGTAATAAATGTAAATGTAATTTAGAGAATTTAAAATTGGAAAGATTTTTATGATATTTAAGTGTATGTAATATATTTCTGTTAAAAAAATTATATAATTTTAAGCAATTTCTTAAGAATATTTTAGAATTCATAATATAAATAACAGTCAATAATAAGAATTTGTATTTGAAAGAAAAAATCTGACCTCATCAACAAAATTTTTTCCATTATTTATTTGCAAAAATCTATTTTTTTAATTCACCACCAAATAATTATAGTAGATTATCAAAAAATAAATTCAAAATAAAATTACTAAGGAATAAATTTTCTATTATTTATTTACAAAATTCTTTTTTTTTAATTCACCACTAAATAATTATAGTAGATTATCAAAAAATAAATTCAAAATAAAATTACTAAGGAATAAATTCAGACTGATTATTAGTTCTTGCCAAAGGCAGGTAAACTACTGCATCCGTTAGATGCAAATTTTATTTAATTTGACCAATCAAGATTGAGGATTTTTGAAGTCTGGTTGTATTTCCTAAAGTTCAATAATTTAACATATTTAAGAAAGTTAAATAATGCTAATTATTTATATTCTTATTGGCTGTGGCCAAAAAAGGCAAGGAGAAAAATGATATTTTAAAACTTTAATTAGAAGAAATTAAAAAAACCGCATGGTGACAGAGTATTATAGCATTTAATGCAAATTTGATGAGATCATTTAACGGAGCTGCATCCATATCCACCGCACGTCTCACTGTCAGTGCTGTACTATGAACTGTTAATTATGACAAAACATTTGTCACTTATACAACTTTGTTGAATATTTAATACTTAAATTTATGTAAATCGGTTTAATAAAAATTAAGTGAAATTAAGTGGAAAGATATATACGTGCAGGTATATCTTATCTTATTTTTTAATATATTGTAAAAACAGTAGTTTCAATATAATAGTTAATTGATAAAAAAACATAATATTTTTTAATTAAAAATAATTTTCATTTAAATAAATTTATTTAAAAATATTTTTATTAACCTGCCTATCTAGATTACTGTTTTTCATTAATGAATATATTTAAATAGTATTAATTTTTATAAATAATTTGAAAATAATATTAGATTGGTAAAAATATTATTTTATTTAGAATGAATATATTTAATGATTTCAACTTTTGAATATTATTTTTTACAGAATTTTAACATAATATTAGATAAGTAAATATATCTTAAATATATTATTGTAGATAATTAAAGAATACATTATTTTAGAAAAGAAATAATAAATTAATTAGTATTAATTTAGTAATTACTTAATTTCCCATATAATATCTTTGAATTTTCAATAATTATAATTTTATTCTTAAATTTGTTATTAAAATTATAAACAATAGAATATAATAGAATTTAAATTTCTGATAATATAATATCAAAGCTGCAGATTATTTGGGTATTTTTTGTTTTGGTTAGATCTATAAAATTTATTGTGTTAATTTTTATTTTTTTGTAGGACCAAATCTCAATGGGTTGTTTGGAAGACAATCTAGAACTAGTGTATTCACACTCTGTTGCTAATAAGTCAAAGCTATGATATGGGGAGAAGACACCCATTATTCCTCATTCTTAAAAAAGTAGGCATGTAGTTTCATGTTAGTTAAATAGATTTGTTCATTTCTTATTGGTTCATTGAATTGATTTAACTATTTTAGTAGTTTTTTTTAGATTGTTTTAATTTTCATTTTAGTCATGTTCAAATTCTATACACAAATCTAATTTTACAGCACAGATGGAGTCTGACAAAATCTAAAATTAGGTTCAACATCTCATTTCCAACTTGGAGTTACAAAACTAGCATTGCTATTCCATTCTTTTCTAGATCAATTTAGCTAGCACATTTTAGATATGTTAATGATATATTATTTAATTGTAAGTTTTTAGAAATGTCAACCATTCGGTTGTAAAATCTAGCACATTTCTAGATCAATTTAGCTAGCGATTTACTTAACCAACCCAACAAACTTTTGTTTCAAAATGACACTGAAATACAAAAATAATAGAAAAACAATGTCTACCAAGCTACCGTAAAAGAATTGCACTTCCAAATCTTATGCAAATAGCAAATAACTTAAGCAAATTTAATACATTTATCTTCTAAATGTTATATTCTTTGAAGTAGTCATCATAAAGGTACATTTACTTTATTTATATTATTTAAAATTATGCACATTATAATACCCAATATCCACATATCAATTCTAAGTTTATATATTTCTTGAAAATGAGTAATATTTTTAAAATGCACCTTCCAGCTTCCATAGCTATCACACTTTTCCTCTATTCATTTGACTCTCATGTGCACCATTGCCATCAAATTTTAGTAGCTTTTGTTGTCAAAATTGTAATATAAATGTATTTTACCTCTATTTTATTTTTAGAAGTTTCTTATTATTTCACTTCATCTTAACCCTAAAAGCATTACATCATTGGCAGGAACTTTGACGCTTGCGTCTCTTGTTATAGATCTAAAATTATTCATTTTTGGGGGACAAATATATATAGTGTTTTATTGAGGATTAATTAGATAATCAAAAAGCTAATATCGTCAATGAAATAGAAAATAAACACAATTTATTAGAAAAATAGGTCTCGTCAAGCTATACAATAGTAAAGTTTAGTGAAACAGCTATACATACTAGATTCCTTTTAGAATATGGTTGTTATATTTCACACGTTTAGAGTTTTTTTTTTTTGCTTATTTAAGTATTTACCACCAATCTGGCTTAGTCCAGATCTTTGTGGCTTGAGATGGAGATTTGGTAGCCCAGTTTTCCCTATTTATCATTTTTATTAGTTTATATCCAAATTCATCACCCCTCGGCATCCCTCACGACATCTAAATGTGGAAAAGTTAATTCCGTACAAACATGAATTTTCTACCTTCGCTGATAGGCGTGCTTTGATCTGTACTCATATTTGATATGGACATAAAATATCCTCATTGTATTCTCGAAGTTGAGGGTCGTTTGGGTGCTGGAATATGGAATGTTGGATATAGTCAATTCTGAAATATGCTGCAATTTTAGAAGATACATATTCTCAAAATGATTTATGGAATATGTGTTGGAACTGTTCGGTTCACTCAGAAGATGACTGAGAAGTTGTATTTTCCGCATTTGGGTGCCACAATCTGAAATTGGAATATGCATTGAATAAGAATTTATTTTATTATTTAATTTCATTGAATATAAACAATTTCTGATTTTTTCAAATGTAATTATGTTTTTCACATTTTGTAGGCATTTTTGAATATTTATTTTATTTTTCTATCAAGGTTAATTTTCTAATATTTTGAAATAAAGTTATGTTTATAAGTTTTTTAAAATTTTAACATTTTGTATAACTTTAAAAAAATAAATTATTTTCCTATACAAATTTATAAAATAACAAACTCCAAAATACACAGGTCATCATTATAAACAAGCCATTCATTTTATTAATTATTTTTTTCAAAATTTTGTCAACCCAGCTCAATAGGAGCACCGGTAGGAAAGAGTCGGGTGGAGAAAACCACCGGTCTAGCCCCAAAAAGAAAACTTAATAAGATTACAATTAAATGGATGAGGCATTCCTCATTACATAATGTAGATATGAAATTACAACTTGAATGAGGCATTCCTCATTACATAATGCAGATATCAAATTACAACTTGAATGAGGTATTCCTCATTACATAATGTAGATATGAAATTACAACTTGAATGAGGCATTCCTCATTTATATAATGCAGATACAGTGTTATAAATTTAGTCTGATGATTCTTTGACACTCTCTCATGCCCGAACTCTTGTTTTTGTCTATGGACACTACATACATAGAGCATACAACTACTTTGTGCTTTTGTTAGTACACCAATGAAGTACATTCAACTGCTAACTTTTTATATGAGTTTTAAAAAAAATCTTATTAATTATTATTACCTTCTATGACCTCCTTTGATTCTTAACTGAATGATCCATGCTTGTCAGGATCAAAATATGACCAATTAAATGAGTTCATACATGATATATCTCTGTTAACCTCAAAATTTCTCTACAAACCTGGGTTAGAATTCTACAAAGCAATAACCAAGAAAACACTAATGTTAAATCATGTGACTAATAGTAGATTGGGGCTCACCTGAGCCATAAACATGAAGAATTATTATAAAAAAATATGTAAACCATATATATACACACTTGAGGCAAAGAGAAGTTATGCCATATCCATATTAAAATATTAGTTACAATATGAAAATACTAAACTGACTAATTACTGAGCTCATCTCTGCATATGGTCGCAACAAAGATATGTGATTACAATACAGAGAAGGCATCGTAAAAATATAATTTTGGCATTTTCCCTAGCCTAACATGTTTTGCACTCAAATCCTTCATCATAGATAAGTGGAGATGGGTGGATAGTGTTAAGAATAGTCCCAAGAGAAAACTGAGAGGGGGGAGGGGGTGAATCAGTTATCTACAAGTTTCAATTCTTTATCCAATTAAGTATACTTAAACATAAAGCATAAAAATAATGAAAGAACACTTGAACACAACACCAATATTTTGGTTACAGGGAAACCCAAATAAGTAAAAACCCCGGTGGGAATTGACACCCACTAATAAATTATACTAGTGTATTATGATCCTTGTTAGAAGATCCTTAACCCTGTTAGGAGTTGCTTTACAATATATTTAGTACAATGACCTGGTCAAGGGTCAGACCCTATTAGGAGTCTTTTACAATTAACCCTGTTAGGGGTGAGGACGCACTGTCTAAGAGCACACTACTCAAATGAGTGAAGGCTACAACCTTCTGAATAATAGATACACATTATATCTCGATCTTGGTGAACTGCACTTTGACCTACTTCTGGATCAATTCCAATTTATAGCACAAATACATTACTTGGTCACATAGACCTTCTATTGATGGCTCAATACTTCGCACACTCTGCTCTGCTCTTCACAATCAACTCTGAACCATACCTCAACAATCACAAATGACTGCATATAAATATCTTTTCTCTAAATGAAATAATCAAGTCAACCTGTTAGAACCACCTTGAAATCATATTAGAGAAACTATAACATACTCTAACAAAGATTATGTTGGCTCTACTAAGCACGCAACACATTCTGGGACCTGTCCAATAATAATAAATGTAGACGCATGGTACACACTGTCGACTCTACCAAAATAATTGAAACTTTCTCCTCAAGCTGAATTACATCATGCACTCTTAACCGAACATTACTAACTCTCCTCCAAGCACTAATCCAAGGGTGCATACTGAAATAATAGGCGCAACTCCTGAACCAATATAATCTCTGTCGGCTCTTCTAAATAAACATAAGAAACTGCTACTGGTGAATAGCGACTGCATAACTTCACTTCTACTGATCATCAGACTCTGCGTACATGAATGTAACATCACTAACATGTCTCCATCACATATCCAAACGTGCAAGGTTCCATGATAGCTATACGGATAATCATACACATAACACTACTTGTAACTCTGTCAGGAACACTGTTGACACAAGCTATTGTATAACTATCTATACTAACAATTAACCTCTACGTCCATGATATCATGCTAATAACATGTCCATGCTACATATACTGAAAGCTTATTGTATAAGTCTTCCACACATGCTACTTACCATATGTTGTCATCAATGACAAACATACAGTCAGCACTAACTTGTTGGAAAATCTCCAATAGTCTCCCCCTTTTGCATTGATGGCAACATATGGAATGAAAAACTCCACCAATCTAAATGAACATTTATTTTATAACATTCTCCATTTCCTCTTCAAAACTCCCCCAAAGATGAGTCCTCCATCTGCTACAATATTCTTCAACATTCTCCATTTCCTCAACTGAACTACTTCCATAACTGAATATTGCCCCCCCTTAGTATATTATTCCTTTTACTTCTATTTTTCATGACTATATATTACTCCCCTTTTTACATCAATGGAAAAGGGTGCCAATCAGTTTAAGCATTGGTACTACTCCTGAAGTAGAGTAGTCAACCATCCATCAGTCCCTGAGGACTGATGCTCTCTCTTCTTTTTTCTAGGAAGACTCAGGAAAGGGAATTACTCCCAACTTTTCCCTGAGATACTCAAAAGTATCCTTAGGCAAGGGTTTTGTAAATATGTCTGCTAACTGATCTTTAGTACTCACATAGTCCACCTTGACTTCTTTCTCTTCCACTTTCTCTCTTAGGAAGTGATACTTGATCTCAATGTGTTTTGTCTTTGCATGCATCACAGGGTTCTTTGACATGTTGATAGTGCTAGTGTTATCACAATGAATAACAATAGGATAATCAATCTGAATTCCAAAATCCTTTATCATCTGCTTGATCCAAACAATTGTAGAACAATTCAAGGCTGCTGTAACATACTTTGCTTCTACTATTGACTAGAAATGCAATTTTGTTTCTTTCTTGTCCAAGTGACAAGTCTGTCACCAAGAAACACTGCTCCACCTGATGTACTCTTTCTATCATCAACACATCCTACCCAATCTACATCAGTATACACATGAAGCTCAACATTTTCTGAATTAGGATATCATAGACCATAGTCTATAGTGCCTTGCAAGTATCTGAATATCCTTTTTACTACCATGAGGTGACTTTGTTTAGGCTCTATTGCAAATATTTTAACTATGCCAACTGCATTGGAAATATCAGGTCTAGTTTGAGTACGATAAATGAGTTTGCCAATCATAGACTTGTACAATGTTATATCTACTACTGGTGAGTCATCTTCTTTTGTAAGCTTGCATCTAGTTATCATAGGTGTCCCTACTGGCTTGCAATCATCCATCTTGAATTTCTTTAATATCTCTTTCACATACTTGGACTGATTAATGAAAATTTCTTTCTCTATTTGTTGCACATTCAATCCCAAAAAGTATTTGATAGGTCCAATCATGCTCATCTCAAATTCGCTCTGCATATCCTTAGCAAATTCGGCACTTAGTTTGTCATTACCTCCAAAGATAATGTCATCAAAAAATATAGCTACAAGTAGTAGTCCTTCAGATGTCTCCCTTATGAATAGGTTACAATCTGTTGCTCCTTTCTTGAATCCAATCTTTGTTAGATATTTATCAAGTCTCTCATACCAAGCTCTAGGGGCTTGCTTAAGTCCATAGAGGGATTTCTTCAATATGCATACCATGTCAGGTCTGTCTAATAGGGTGAATCCTTTTGGCTGCTCAATGTATACTTCTTCTTTTAGCTCTCCATTCAAGAATGCTAACTTAACATCCATCTGATAAACTTTGAATTTTTTGAATGTAGCATAAGCTAAAAACAACTTAATGGCTTCTAATTTTCTCACTGGTGCAAATGTGTCTGAATAATCAATACCTTCTCTTTGTGCATATCCCTTACATACTAATCTTTCTTTATTTCTTACTACTGTACCATCTTCATTCATCTTGTTTCTGAATATCCATTTTGTTCTAATCACATTCTTATCACTAGGT
This sequence comes from Chamaecyparis obtusa, assembly GCA_027943335.1. NCBI lineage: Eukaryota > Viridiplantae > Streptophyta > Pinopsida > Cupressales > Cupressaceae > Chamaecyparis > Chamaecyparis obtusa. Next base: position 244,907 of record BSBK01003618.1, read on the forward strand.
CTTGGGACCAGTTCCCAAGTATCATTCTTGATAATCTAATCTAGTTCTTCTTTCATAGCATCATGCCAATCTAAATCATTGCATGCATCTTCAACACTTAAGGGTTCAATTTGAGATAGTAAACATACCGCCTCATTACTTGCAAAACTCTTTTTTTTTAATCTTGTTGTGATTTTTCCGCTCTAATCTCCAATGATGTCATCCTTAGAATGGTATCTAAATGTAAACTTTGGAGCTTTAGGTGATACTGTCTCATCTGCCTTTGGAGTTTCTTCTTCACTTGTCTCAGGGTCATTGAATAACACATCAATACTGTCAAACATTTCTTCAACAACTGTCTCACTTGTGGAGGTTTTGGGTTCTTCTTCAATCATAGGTGAGTAATCATGATATCTTTCTTGAACTATAAACTTTTCATCAATCTTGACATGAGCACTTTCAATGATCTTATTTAATCTCAAGTTAAAACATCTATAAGCTTTACTTTTAGTAGAGTAACCAAGGAAAATACCTTCATCACTTCTTGCATCAAACTTGCCTACTGCTTCATCCCTCTTGATGTAGCACTTGCTTCCAAATATTCTAAAGTATTTTACTGTGGCAACATTACCAAACCATAGCTCATAAGGTTTCTTGTCCACGTCTGGTCTCAATTGTATTCTATTGATGGTGTAGACTATTGTATTGACTGCATCTCTCCAATAGGTGTGTGCAACTTTTCCTTCAATCATGATGGTGCACACTATATCAAGGATGATCCTATTCATTCTCTCTGCAATCCCATTCTGCTGAGGGGTTATAGGTGCACTTAACTATCTTTTTATGCCATGTTCTTCACAGTGCTCATAGAATATGTCAAAGGTGAATTCTCCTCCTCTATTTGATCTTAGACATTTTATCTTTAGTCCAGATTCATTCTCAACCTTAGCTTTGAATATTTTGAACTTCTCAAAGGCTTCTGACTTATCTTTCAAGAACGCAACCTACATTATTCTAGAATAATCATCTACAAAAAATATGAAATACCTTTCACCATAGTATGATCTTGTTTGAGTTGGTCCACATAGATCTGTATGAATCAGATCCAACTTGTTCTTTGCTGAGTTATGCTTGCTCCTGAATGAATTTCTCACATGCTTTCCCATTACACATTCCCTGCATATAGTATCAACCGACTTTTCTATGCTCGGTAGGTCTCTTACTACCTTAAAATTGCTAATCTTTACTATGTTATCAAAATTGATATGACATAGTCTTTTGTGTCATAACCAACTGTCATTTGCTTTAGCAACAAAACAACTTAATTTTGGATTAAGCTGAAAAACATTATGTTTTGTTTTTAATCCTGATGCAATCACTTCTCCTTCTTTGTTGTTAATGATGCACTTGTTTCCATTGAATTCCAATCTGTAACCTTTGTCAAGTAACTGCCCAACACTTAGTAGGTTATGTTTCAAACCATCAACATAAAGAACATCATCAGTGCTATTCTTTCCATCCAAGGTGATGGCTCCTCTACCAATGATGGGTTTGGGAGTGTTATCTCTAAATCTAACCATGCCTCCTTTGTACCTATCCAAATGAATGAATCTATCTTTGTCTCCTGTCATGTGATGTTAGTAACCACTATCAATGATCCAATCTGTCTTGATGTCAGCTTGTGAAATTAGAGCTAATTCTTGTGAATCCTTTTTATCTTCAAGAGAAATGAATCCAATTTCTTCTTCTACTGATTCTTATCTAATACTCCATCTTCATCATAATAGCATTCCTTTGTATACTTAGGCTTGTAGTTATTCTGGTATCTTTTAACTCTTGTAGGACACTTAGATGCAAAATGACCAATCTTATTGTATGAAAAGCATTTAAATGGTAATTGACATCATCTAATTTTTTCTCTTCATCATCATCATCAAAATTACTAGAAGTTCTTGTAGATTTCTTACCATGGACTGATTCTTTAAACGCTGTCTCACTTTTAGGTTTTGTCTTCAATCTTGAAATCTCAACAGCTGAAATTTTTTTGATCAAGGTCTCTCTTTTGAAATTTGATGTAAGATGCATGGTCTCATCAAGGATGTTGATCTTGTTTTCATATTCTGGTGTGAGAGTGGTCATCAACTTATCCATAATGTCTTCTTCTGAGATCTCTCCACCATTGTTCCTGATTCCTGCAATTGCTTCATTAATCCTTTGGTTGTAAGCTCTGATGTTCTCTTCAGGTAGCATCTCTAATGCATTGTATCTTTTCTTCCAATTTTTTCCATGCACATCCTTTGCTTGTTTGTCTCCTTCAAATATGTCTTCTAGGTGCTTCGATATCTTATGGGCTATATCTACTTTATTTATTTATGAGAACTCACTATCAGATAGGGCACTGATAAGGGCTTCTTTGGCTATTGCATTCTGATGAAATAATTTTTTTTTCTTTTCAGTGGCATCATCTTTTGCAAGGTCTGCTAGAGTAGGGATCTTGACTTATTTGATAATTACATCAAAAACTTCAAAAGTAATGCATTGCAAATGTGTCACCACCTTGTTCTTCCAGTCAAGATAATTCTCTCCATCAAACTTAGAACTTTCTTTTTTGAAGAATACCATCTGATCAACCTGACGCTGTTAAAATTTCTCTCAGAGGCACTTGGCTTTGATACCAATTATTAGGAATAGTCCCAAGAGATAACTGAGAGGGGGGGGAGGGGTGAATCAGTTATCTACAAGTTTCAATTCTTTATCCAATTAAGTATACTTAAACATAAAGCATAAACATAATGAAAGAACACTTGAACACAACACCAATATTGTGGTTACAGGGAAACCCAAATAGGTAAAAATCTGGTGGGAATTGACACCCACTAATAATCTGTACTAGTGTACTATGATCCTTGTTAGAAGATCCTTAACCCTGTTGAGAGTTTCTTTACAATATATTTAGTACAGTGACCTGGTCAAGAGTTGGACCCTATTAGCAATCTGTTAGGGGTGAGGATGCATTGTCTGAGAGCACACTACTCAAATGAGTGAAGGCTACAACCTTTTGAATAATAGATACACACTATATCTCGATCTTGGTAAACTACACTTTGACCTACTGTCTGGATTAGTTCCAATGTATAGCAAAAATACTTTACTTGGTCACATAGACCTTCTGCTGATGGCTCAATACTTCACACACTCTACTCTTCTCTTCACAATCAACTCTGAACCATACCTCAGCAATCACAAATGACTGCATATAAATATCTTTTCTCTAAATGATATAATCAAGTCAGCCTGTTAGAACCACCTTGAAATTATATTATAGAAACTATAACATACTCTAACAAATATTTTGTCAGCTCTACTAAGCACGCAACACATTCTGGGACCTATCCAATAATAATAAATGTAGACACACGCTACACACTATCAGCTCTGCCAAAATAACTAAAACTTTCTCCTCAAGCTAAATTACATCATGCGATCTTAACCAAACATTACTAACTCTCCTCCAAATACTAATCCAAAGGTGCATACCGAAATAATAGGCACAACTCCTGAACCAATATAATCTATGTTAGCTCTTCTGAATAAACACAAGAAATTGCTACTGATGAATAGTGACTACATAAATTCACTTCTACTGATCATCAGACTCTGTGTCCATTAATGTAACATCACTAACATGTCACCAGCACATATCCAAATGCGCAAGGCTCCATGATAGATGTACAATCAATCATACACAGAACATTGCCTGTAACTCTATCAGGAACACTACTGACACAAGTTGTATAACTATTTGTACTAACAGTTAACCTCTGCGTCCATGATATCATCTTGTAACATGTCCATGCTACATATACTAAAATCTTACTGTATAAGTCTTCCACATATGCTACTTACCATATGTTGTCATCAATGACAAACATACAGTCAGCACTGGCTTGCTGGAAAATCTCCAACAAATAGGTGTAGATGAGTTGTCATCGACCCAACTAAAGTATCCACAACCATTATTTCCCTGTGATGCCCAATCTACATTAGTTCTTATAATATAATGAATAGTATTTACATTACAAACATTAAATATATACACATTAGCAACCTTTTTTCTATTTGGGCAGCACCGAAATTGTCATCCAGGGTTGCTCTATGTCTGGGAAGTCTTCAACATGCACTTCCCACCACCACATTGATAGTTTGGCACATTGTCAAGAGCCATCAAGCCTATATCAATAATGCACCAAACCATCTTTACTACAATTATTACATAAATATTATAACATATAATCATATGATTATAATAATCATACATTCACCACTATTATTCTATTGTAGATTTATGTACTTAAAATATATTTACAATCAATGGTTTTCGATGACATTCATGAGGTCATTTGGAAATGGAAATGTGATATCTAACAAATGGCTCAAAATGCCTTCAAAATTGATAGTGGCGACACTCTAACATGTTTGACATGTCTTGATGAAAGTGGCATATAGCTAAAACTAGTGTTAAATACAATTGATCACCTTTGAACAAAGATGTCATTCTAGGGCAACAAGGACAATTTAACTATACCTGAGCTAGAATTAGTCAACTTCAAGGCCTTCATAAAGAGGGTTTCCAATGAACGAGTCTCTTCAAAGGATACAAAACAAAGAAAAGCATAGTCCAACAAATAAGAATTATGTCTAGCTCACTAGCTATTGATATATGCAGTTTCCATCCATGGGTAAATAGGATGTCAATTGTTAGTAACCTGTGGTTCCTTATAGCAGTAATAAGTTTGCAAATCAACCTAATATATTCATACTTAGTGCTCATAGGATATAGAAACATCACTGACTCTCAATACATCATTCAAAATCCAACATCATGTGACTATAAAGCAGATACAACAACAATAGAGGGTCTTTAAACTAGAATAGTTCTCACAAATTAGTACCTACTAATGGTATGAGAGTTCAAGAATTTTAGGAGGTAGAGCATAAGGGAATCAAGCCTCAAAATAATCAATAATTCTGATCAAATCCATCACAAGATATCCTGAATTCTACTGTAGAGAGATACATCGAGTCATACAACCACAAAGCATTCAAAATTTATATGAACATTGTTTTAATATGAAATAGTAGTTATAATTTGAAACATGGATCAAATAAACACACAATTGTATCAAAAGATTTTACATCCTAACTAGAGTCCTCCAAACTTCTGTATAATATATGTGACTCTCTCCCCTTCATTCATTGTGAAGAACCCTATGGCTATTGCAGGATCATGCAAAAAATTATCATATGCATAAAGCATAGTACCCTCTCTAAGGATAGGGATTTCTAAAAAGTGCTTTATACACATCTGCTGCATCATTTTTCATAGTAGATGATTTATCCACTTTTAGAGGCTCTGTAAGACCTACTATAAGGCCTCTAGTCAGATCTTTGATCACTTCAAAAATTGATTCCAACGAATCTACCATACTTCCCTTCTTCCTCTTTGGCCTCCTTAATGATGCTGAAGGGTTGTCCTTAATGATGCTGAAGGGTTGTCTCTGCTAGTTGCACTAGATTGGTTCAATGTAGGTGTATTGATACCATCATTAGCCAAATCAGTAGTAGTCTCAAAAGATGTAGTATCCATACCATGATAAGTGAAATCTTCCTCATCATTGAAATCTTCCTTTGTCTCTTGAGCTATTATAGCTGCAGTGCCCTCAGCTATGTCATTCCCAACAATAAAGGATAATTCATTGTAGTATTGAAATGGATGCCTCGTATACATTCTGGCATTTTTAAATTCCTTTCTCTATATGATGGCATAACAATTGAATTCATTAATTGTATTTCATTAGTAAAAAAGATATATTCAACTTAAAAAGAGATTTTAAGACCATGTTACCTTCAATAACTCATCTCAAACACTATCATCAGCATCCATAGTTTGAGCACTCTCATTCCATGCTAAACCGCTTGTATTACTCAAGTCTTTCATTACTCTGTACCCTTTCTTCCAAGTTTTGAGCTTTTTCTTGAAGTTATCCTTATTAAGGTTCATTTTCAACTATGCATTGAACCTCCTTTCAATGGCGATCCAAGCTTCTTTTTTGAAACCCCCTTCAATTTTTTTTCCAAGTTGTACTTTCTCCTATAGCAAGTCTAGGAACTTGTGTTCCATTTCTTTGGTCCAGAAAACCTTCTTACAAGAAGAAGTTGGATGGCTCACTTGAACGTCAGCATCCATGTTCATCAATAGATCCATGTAAGACATACTTGAGGCACGTGCACAACAACATGAGATTACCCACTCCTTTTGACTGCACTAAATATGTCATAACACAATGTTGATGATCAAATCTAAATCTAAGTTAGGGATGAAATATCAATTGCAATGTAAACAGATGCAAAGAGGCATATACGTAGATGTAAACATTAAATATAACAACATTAAACATAACATGACAATATTAAATATAACATGACAACATTAAATATAACAACATTGAATATAACATGGCAACACTACAATATGTCATAACGCAATGTTGATGATCAGATCTAAATCTAAGTTAGGGATGATAGGTCAATTGCAATGTAAACAGATGCAAAGAGGCATATACGTAGATGTAAACATTAAATATAAAAAAATTAAACATAACATGACAATATTAAATATAACAACATTGATTATAGCATGACAACACTAAATATGTCATAACGACTTTTAATATAATATCAGCTCGTGAAATTTATGAAATCTGACATTAAATTTTGAACACTGCCATAGTATTTATTCAACTGACTAAGATCGAGATCTATAGTCTTCACACATCCTTCTTGTTATTTCATCTTGAAATTTCCCCCAATCATCTCTTTCACATTGGCTCAACCCATAAGTCTCAAGCACTGATACATCTATCCGATCACGACCATCTTCCTCTTCAAATTCTACCTCAGATGGAAGGTCATCCTCTATCATAATGAAGTTGTGAAGTATGAAACATGCCAAAACAATTTTTATTTTTTTTTCTTGATTTGATAAGATTTCGTATGCTTCAAGATAGGAAAACGCTACTTCAAAATCCCAAATGTATGCTCTATTACATTCCTGAGCGAGGAGTGTTGATGATTAAACAACTCTTGTGGGGTGTTTATTAGATTTTGTCTTCAAAACTCCTTTAGGTGGTAGTGTGTGCATTGATAAGGTGCAAGAAATCCTGGTACATTTGGATATCCAGCATTGACCAAATAATATTTACCTAAATAAAACAAAATGTCATTGTTATAGCATTGTCTTATTTTTTGTATGCTTCACTATATAATCATATTTTACATACCTGGGGGAACTACTAGTGGATCCGTTCTAGATAGAGTTGAAGCTAGAACATGGCTATCTGTAGTAGACCCTTCCCAACCAGCAAGGATGTATTGAAACTTATAATCAAATGAACACACTCCCATAACATTCTGTGACAAGTTTCCTTTTCTATCGTGATATTTAGCCTGTATGTTGACATCCACAGTGACTGGTATATGGGATCCATCAATTGCTCCCACACAGTCTTATAGTTAGAAAAATCATAATCCAATGAACACAGGATAATAGGATTACAACTCAATCAAACAAAATTGAACCACTGGGAGATATACCTTGAAGTATGGATCAAAATGGTTCTTCCCACTGATTTCCCAAGGAGTGTTTGGACCAGGGGGTATAAAATAATCTACATGGAGTGCTAAGATAGCCCTCAAGACCTTGTGGAAGTATCGTCTTACCATCTCTCTGGAGTGCCCAAAGTTATGGGCAATCTTATGATTCCTTAGATTGTGGCCAAGGGTATGGAGGAACATGACTAATTGTTCTTCTAACGTGAGGATTTTTGTATCTTTGATGCTTCCTTTTTACCTTAAAATATTGGCTTGTTGAAAGAAGGATCGTCTACTCATGCATATTTGGTCAAAGAAATCCGTCTCATTGGAGTTGTTAATACACTTATAAAAAGGAATTACATTTCTTTTGTGCTTACACATATTTTGACTACCTTCTTTTGCAAACACTGTTATGTTTGCGACAAGGGTGGCAAGAACAACTACAACAATAGGCATGACTCTTCTCCTCCTCATAAAATATCCTTGAAGTTCAATATCATCAATAAGATCCATCAATTACCTAAACATACCAACAAAACAATCACCAAACAACATAAGAAAACACCCAACTATAATGAAAGAACTAGTGATTGTGACTGTAAAAAGAGAACTGTCACTGTCACTGTTCAACAAGGACTTAATGATATTTGATTGATTAACTTATAGACTAGTTTCCACCAAAGATCACATGAGAAAAATTATAAAAACTTCAAAGTAAATAGGACACAGTTATCTTTTTATAGTCACAGTCATTGTTAAACATGTTCATATCTTATAGTTTAACAGTGACAGTGACTGTAAAAAGAGAAGTTCATTAAATAGGTGACATGTTCATATCTTATTGGTAACTATAATCTATGAACATGTTTAATAGTGACTATGATTGTAAAAAGAGAACTGTCACTGTCACTGTTCAACAAGGACTTAATGATATTTGATTGATTGACTTATAGACTAGTTTCCACCAAAGATCGCATGAGAAACATTCTAAAAACTTCAAAGTAAATAGGACACAACTCTCTTTTTATAGTTAGAGTCACTATTAAACATGTTCATATCTTATAGTTTAACAGTGACTGTGACTGTAAAAAGAGTAGTTCATTAAATAGGTGACATGTTCATATCTTATTGGTAACTATAAGCTATGAACATGTTTAACAGTGACTGTGACTGTAAAAAGAGAACTATCACTATCACTGTTCAACAAGGACTTAATGATATTTGATTGATTGACTTATAGACTTGTTTCCACCAAAGATCACACGAGAAACATTATAAAAACTTCAAAGTAAAAAGGACACAGTTCTCCTTTTACAGTCACAATCATTGTTAAACAAGTATTATAGAAAAATAAAGGCCCCACCACTTCCATTACTCACAGTGTCAACTCAAAATCTTTTTGTCAATTACGAAGTACTAGATCACTGCCTATCACCTAAAAAAATCAATCCTCAAGTCACATATGCTACGTGTGAAATATTGGCTAATGTTGATATGAAGAAGATGTCTGGATAGACTCACAAGTCATTAGCAATCAACTCTACTGTCGCAATAGTAGTGCAGAGTATAGCATTAGAAACTAATTGCATTTGCAATTGCTAGTGGCTATTTACTTGCTATGCAAAGCCATTTAGTTGTCATGATATTGATATTTACATTTCACGAGGGGTCAATGAAGCAAATAGGAAAGATTATAAACACTTCAAAGTAAATAGGAAACATTACAATCACTTGTTCTCTCCTTACACTGCCAAATCATCCACACATTAATAGTGCCCATGGAAAAAATTATCTTTGTTTTTGTTGTCATTCATCTGTTTCTTCTCTGCTTTTGCAATGGGAATGAGAAGCTCTTCTTCAATTCAAGGTAGGCCTAAATTACTCCAATGTTGAGGAAAAATGGTTTTCTGCCTCTACCAATTTTAGTTTGTGGGAGAAGGGAAGCCATTGCTACCTCATTTAGTTGGTGTTGAGATTACGTTTCATGGAAATGAATGTTTCATATCTAAACTTCCATAATATTCTATGCAAATCCTTAACTCTAGCTGGTTTGGGATTATCAGGTACTCTTCCCTTCCAACTGTGAATAATGTATAAACTATTGAGTAGGGTACATAGAAAATGGCACTACAACATTTGGGGTCAAATTTTGATGCCAATTTGCAATGACACTACCATTTGTGTTTTTTTTTGCAAGTGCCCCCAATGGTGTCATAATAGTGATGATAACGTCGTAATTGCAACACCCGCTTAGTTATAAACAAAAAAAAGAAAAACAAAGTGTCATTTGTAATTTTTGTGGATTCAAAGAGCTGTCGCGAAGATGACACTGGACTTTTGCATGGCACGAAGAGGGCATTCGAGTTTGGTGTGCGTGAAGAGGCCACCACCATGTGGGAAGAGGGCACTGACCCTTGAGGTAGGCATTTGAGATTTGTCTTCTCATTAACTCAATTTCATTTTGATAGCATTTCTTGATTTAATGGCACAATATGAATGTTAATAGTGACATTGTTTACATCTTAGCATTTGGAATGCTCGATGACCCGTGAGCTTTGAGAGCTAGGGCATCATTGCTATTACCTTCAAGGCATTGTGTGAAGTGTTTTATCTCTCTTTATTTTATTTTTTGTTGATATTCACTATGTGGTACTCCCCGTTTATGATCATTTCATGAGGAAATGTCTTGATGGCTCACGGGCTGCAAGCTAGGGCATCATACATTGTTTATGAGCTCACTATTGAATATTGGCATTGTTTACATCTTTTCATTTGGAATGGTTGATGACCCACAAGGTTTGAGAGCTAGGGCATCATTGCTATTACCTTCAAGGCATTGTGTGAAGTGTTTGATCTCTCTTTATTTATTTTGATGTTAATATTCACTATGTGGTACTCCCTGTTTATGATCATTTCATGAGGAAATGTCTTGATGGCTCGTGGGCTACAAGCTAGGGCATCATACATTGTTCATGAGATCACTGTTTAATACTGGCATTTTTTACATCTTTTCATTTAGAATGCTTGATGACCTGTGAGCTTTGAGAGCTAGGGCATCATTTCTACTACCTTCAAGGCATTGTGTGAAGTGTTTGATATCTCTTTATTTGTTTTGTTTTTGATATTCACTACGTGGTACTCCTCGTTTATGATCATTTCATGAGGAAATGTCTTGATGGCTCATGGGCTGCAAGCTAGGGCATCATACATTGTTCATAAGCTCACTGTTTAATACTGGCATTGTTTACATCTTTTCATTTCGAATGCTTGATGACCCGTGAGCTTTGAGAGCTAGTACATCATTTCTATTACCTTCAAGGCATTGTGTGAAGTGTTTGATCTCTCTTTATTTGTTTTACTATTGATATTCACTATGTGGTACTCCCCTTTTATGATCATTTCATTATGAAATGTCTTGATGGCTTGCGGGCTACAAGCTAGGGCATCATGCATTGTTTATTACTCACTGTTTGAGCACCTCATGTTCCTATTTGATTGGATGGTGATCTATTTGTTACATTGATGCTATTAGATCAAATAGGGACATCAATAATAAAATAATACACTTACTATTTTGAATTTGAGCTCAGGCATCATGCAATGTTATTGCTGTCAAAATAGTAAGTGTATTAATGTATGATCTAATAGCAACAACCTCATTGATCATTACCTTTGACTTCTTCATCATTATAGAAGAGATAACTACCTACAACTATATTTAATAATTCATCCTTTGAAGTTATATGTTAGTTTACAATGGAGAAACTATACAAACTCACCAATTTAATCCCAAAACATCATATAACTAGAATTAATCACATCTCACAAATGTATAGATTATACTACATACCATTGTATTATATATATCAAGTATAATTATGAGTTTACATCATATATTTAGGCTTAATAAAATCTTGGCACCCCCTTTTGAGCTCAGGCATCATGCAATGTTATTGTTGTCATTGCATGCATGCTACTGTTGTACACCATAACAACAACAAGAATGCAATGTTATTAAATTTTGGGATTGGTGAGTTTGTATACTTTCTCCATTTTAAACTAACCTATGTCTTCAAAGGAGGAATTATGAAATATAGTTGTAGGTAGTTATCTCTTCTATAATGATGGAGGAGTCAAAGGTAATGATCAATGAGGTTGCTGCTATTAGATCATACATTAATACACTTATTGTTTTAAATTTGAGCTTGGGCATCATGAAATGTTATTGTTGTCATTGCATGCTTGATGCTGTTGTGCACCTTATATTGTTTTATACACTATTTATTTCATTGAGACTGTGAGCTTGGCTTTTGTAATGTATTTTCTATTATTGGATCCATGTTTCCATGTTGTTGAGGCTATAGATGCATTGAATCACCACTTCCATTCTATTTTGATAGCAACAATATAACAAATAGAGCATCATCCAATCAAATAGGGACATCAGTAAGATATTTAATGCATTATTACTTCATCATGATGATAAAAATTTCATTGGCTCAAAGCACATAGAATGTGGGAAGCTTCATTACTTCATTAGATCTATACTTTTGTTAATTTCACTAGCATCATGCAGCTTTCTTACTTATCCTTTAAAATGCATATTCAAATATACTCCATGCCATAGCATTAATGTATAGATGATGCAGATTTGTGTACCTCTTTGTTTTGATTTAGCTTACTCACTGCATGCAATGGGGCCTCCTTGGGGCTGCCAACCATGTTGTGATGTTATGATCTTTACTTGAATCCATGATGTACTCCTCCCTTAATATGCAAATTTGATGCTTTTCTCCTCTAATTTGATGATGATGTATGCCCCTTCCATTTCTTACTCATGCTTGCTCATGATTACCTTACTTTCTGCAACATTCTTCTAAGTGCACATGTCCTGTAGCATGGTTTTTCTTTCAAAAGTGTATGTCTTGACTATGCACATGCATAATTATAGATGTAGATTAGTAATAGGATGTCATTCCTTGCTTAGATATTTTTTATCTAACCCCCATATCTCTTTTCTTTGTAGGTTCTGGATCACACAGGGGCACACTATATTCATCCCCGGGTCAAAAATTCTTCAGGTAATGTCTAGCACCCTTATTATTTATGTTCATCCTTTTATGTATGCATGTACTATTGCATTTTATTATGAAAGTTATTTTCCTTGTATAGTATATACAATTTATTTTTCATATATATACATGTAATCTTTAGATGCAAAAATTTATTTTCCTTTACATGTATCTTTGCATGAAATGAACACAAATTAAACAAGATCATCTAATAATGCAAACTAGGGTATTGTAGTCACTCATCTAGTAGTTAGTTCCCCAAACCATTACTAAGGATTGAACATAAGTCTAAGTCCCCAAACCTATTGTTCTATGTGTCCTTATTGCCTATGTAATTTTGGTTCAACCCCTATAGGATACCCAAACCTAGAGGCCAAGGAAAGTACCCAAGAGCGCTTGAAAGAAAGATGAATGAAACCATTGTCCTTATGTGGGTAAACCCATATAAGTGTTCTTCCTTTGCATCACAACTCCTACTTGAGGATCCACAATCATGCATTTATGTTCAAGACTTATTATTACCTTGGTCCTTTTGAATCTTAGGATGACATCTCAGTTGGGAAAGCCAAACCAAAATCTTTCATAGACCAATAACAACCAAGATATGTGGGTGCTCTTCTGTTGTACAATTATACTCATAAAATATATGTACAGTTATAAAATTTCATGCCTTGAAATTTTATAACATAGTTCCTCTTCATCAAAATACAATGGAAGTGGTGATTCAATGCATCTACCCACATTCAATGTGCTTTGAGCCAATGAAATTTTTATCATCATGATGAAGTAATAATGCATTAAATGTCTTACTAATGTCCCTATTTGATTGGTTGGTTCTCTATTTGTTATATTGGTTCTATCAAAATAGAATGGCAGTGGTGATTCAATCCATCTACAGCCTCAACAACATGGTAGCATTGATCCAATAATAGAAAATAAATTACAAATGCCAAGCTCATGGTCTCAATGAAATAAATAGTGTATAAAACAATAGATGGTGCACAACAACAGCAAGCATGCAATGATAATGTTAGTCCATTTTCCCATCATAGAAAAATCCTATGAAAATGGCCTGTCCTTGCAAAATTTTGGGTAGTTTTTTCGCCCTGCCTGCAAGTTTGTCTTAATATGCATCGAAGTTTTACATGGTTTCACCACTTGCGCCCTTAGCCATTTGTTATTCATGATGTCACCATGCTCCTTCCTAGATCACATCTCCTAAAAAACAAAAAAATCTAGGTGAGATGTCATGCCCTAGTTTTGGCGTAGTTTTAACTTGCAAGCTTAGTATATGATGTTTCATGGCCTGTGCTCTTGGCATTTAGTAGTTCATTATGTTCCCAAGGTCTGGTTAAGAGCGCATGTCCTAAAATATTAAAACTAGGGAGATATTCAAGTTTTAAGGTCTGTTGGAAACTACTCTTTCATATCAGGTGGTGTCAGAACTGAACAACATTAAACCCTCGATATTTTTGCTTTCCTTATTACCTTTTTCTCAATGTGAAAACCCTAGTTGTTTTCAACCTTTCACCTCTTTGCAGCTAGTCTCTAATGCCAGCATTTCCTATGTGCGCAGCTACGACTATGTGGGACCCAGTTCTTCATGGTGTTTCATTGCTTGATCTTCAGTTTCCCGGGTGGTTAAGTGCTCCTCATTCAATGACCCAACATTTTCTTTGATCACATGGTCGTGCAGCCCTATGATTAGCTCCTTAACTTTTAGCATTCTGGTGATCAGTTAAGTTTACGTAATGGTTTGGTTGTGCAGTAGGGTGTGGTTTAATAAAATCAACGGTTGTCGCATGATTGTAAGGAATATTCTTTCCCTTTGTGATCATGCGACCACCGTCTGATTTTTGGCTGATGTCACGATGCGTCCAATGTCAGTTGTTGAAGATGTGCTCAATTTTGATTGGCCAAGAGGTGGAGATGTGGCATTTGACCTGTTGGGGCTTGGTTGACCATTTCTTCTATCTTTTGTAGACAGCTCAATCCACCGGGAAGGAAACAAATCGACGGTTGTATTTTAAAGTTCTCTTAGTTAGCCGTTGTTGCCAGTTTTGAAATGTTTTCAAGGGTTCTTTGCAAGGTTAGGGATAGTGCATCGAAGGAACCATGATGCCAGGCCATTTTTGGTCATTTTTTATCTCCGTTGCAGGTGAGAATTTATAAGGAAGATCCTGGTGGCCATTTTATGCTAATCTTGTGTCCTGGGGAACTTTAGCTGAGGAAAGATTGATAGATGGGTCACGCCTTCTCTGCTGCAGCTGGAGGGTTTGTGATGATTTTTTCCTTGAAGTGGGTACTTGGCCAGGTTGGGTACTTAGATTGATGATTCATTTTGATCTCGCCATCCTTGTGCTAGGAGCCTATCTTGTCTGCATTCATTGTTTTGAATGTTTAGATACTTGTTGCAATCCTGGTGATAAAAGGATTTTTTCTTGATCATTCAAAGGCATTGGGAGTTAGGTGTTTTTATTGATGAACTCGGTGAACCTTATTGTCTGTTAGGGATTGTAATATTTTTGCTTTAGTTTTTGTTAATGAAAGATAAAAAGTTGCAGGTCTAAGCTGTAGTTTGCAAGCTTGAATCTCTAGGACTGATTGTATGCATAGAAAGGATTCATCATACTTAATACAAATATTTGATTCCTCTCTCTCCTTTGTGTCAAGTTAGGTGAATTTTGAGCTTCCTAGTTCATTGCATAACTTTGTATGTATGTATCTTCATTCCTGATTTCCGGTCTAGGATTGGATTAGATATTTCTCTAGATGGGATATGAGTTTACCCTTGTCTACATAAGGATTCTCTGTAAGTAGTAAGAATTGTGGTAGATGTATTTATGGCTATGAATCTCAGATTGTGTCTGATTTTTGCTTCTTTTATGTCTATGAAATCTTGCCCATTGGATAAGGCACTGGCCTAATCAAGTAAATCTTTTGCTAACACACACTGATTGAAGTTGTTGCAATCACAAAATTGGAATTAAGAACCATTTTAAGTTTAAATCTTTGGTTGAGAAGTTTTGTTTTCCCATAGTAATGGAGAGTCAATGAATGTGAGGTTGGCATTTAGTACTTTTTTGGTATCATCTGTTAGATGAATCCAGTCTTGGTGTTAGGTATAATTTTCACTAGGTTAGGTACACCCACCTTGGTTTTGTAGAGCCAAAAGTGAAGAGAGAAGTCTTGTCCCTACAATTGGTCTAGTTACCTTAAGATCCTTTTACATTTTGGAACTAACCACTCCTAAAATCTGTTTGAAGGTATGCTGGCAGCCTAAGAGTGTAAGCCATTTTGAACACCAACAAAATGGCGACTCTGCTAGGGAAATGTTACACAAGTCTAAAATAACTAGTGGGTCATCATTGGTAACACAGGGTTATTCATGTCCTTTGTCCTATCAAACTCATTATGGTGTTTATTAGTGATAAAATAGTGTTCTAACATTCCCAATATATTGGGTGGTGACTCAAACAATCTTTGCAGCAGTGCAAGTTAGAAAATCATTTACAAGATGAGTTACAAAGGTACTAGGTCTCGGAGAAATAAATATCCTGAAGATAGATCGGAAGAAGGTCTTCCAAGCACTTCTAGACCTAGTTAGACAAGGGAGGGAAGAAGAAATAAGAGTATGTCTCATACTCAGAAACATAAAGAAGATACAAGACAAGAAGATCAAATCCAGCCTAGTCAAGAAGAAAATACCTCAGAATATGAGGAGGCTGTTGATTTAGGTTTAAACTAGTATGAGGATGAGGTTCAAATGGGAGATGTTGAATCTAAGACTACTCTCCTGGAATCAGAAGAAATTTTTGAAGTCTATGAGTTGGAAAGAAAAATCCAAGAACAAGTTGCTATCAGATAGCAAAGAGAAAAAGAAAGAGAAGACAAAGTTAGACATGCCATGATAAGGGTTGAACAGTTAAAGAGGCAGTTACTAGATTTGGATGTGATAAATCATGTCCCAAAGCCTGAAAGAACAAGGGAACAACTTGTTGTGCAAGAGGTATATGAAGTGACTAGACCTAGAGATAAAGGTAAACAAAGAGCTATTGGAGTTACAATCGGTGAACATGTTAATGACAAGGATCTTTTAGATCAGGAGTTAAGGTTAGATGTTGATCTTGAGAAGGCTAGAAAGGAGAAAGAAATATGGGCTAAAGAACTTGAGAAAGCAGAATTGGAGGCAACTACTGTAGAAATGAGGAAGAAGATTGAGTTTCTCAAGCAAACTTTAAGACCTTCAAATGCTGCTACTTTTTCTTTGGGACAAGGTGGAAATCATGGGAACCTTGCCACTCAAACAAAAGATACCCCACCACTGGATACTGTTAAAGTTTCTGCTGTTTCAAACATAAGGACATCTACATCTCAGGGAGTTGATCCACCTCAAGGAGGACCTATACATGAAAGGTACAAACAACTTATCTTCTTCAGTATTCCTAGTTATCCTAATGTAGTTCCTGATGAAATTAGAAAGAAGCTCCCTAAATTTGCTGGAAATAATGTCACCACATGCGAGGAACACCTAAAGCACTTTATTGATGTGATAGATGATTATAACATTGAACCCGATGATGTTATAATGAAACTATTTGTACAATCTCTAACTGAGGATGCTAGGGACTAGTTTAGAGGTTTGCCTCATGCTAGTATAGGATCTTGGAATGACTTTAAACATTGTTTCAAGGAACATTATGGTGATAAAACAAATGAGGGTTTCATTTTTAATGAATTCAATAATATAAAGAAAAATCAAAATGAGAATATTCTTGAATTCAATGTAAGATTCCAAAAGGCTATGCATAGACTCCTGCAAGTTATCAGACTGGATGATAGGGTGTGTCTCGTGACATACTTGAATGCTTTTGAAGCAAAAATGGGGTACCTTTTAAGGGATAAGAACCCTAGAAATCTCAGGGAGGCTTACAAGTTGGTTGTTAACATAGAAAGTAATAGAAGAATATCAAGAAAGTTGGGGAGAAGAGAGGACTGTAAGCCTCAAATGCAAAACAAAAGAGAGACAGGAAGATCTACAAACTTGAAACCCAAAGAGGAGGATAGCCTAAAGTAGATTCTAAATGCTTTAGAAGGTCTGAAGCCTGGTGAGAAAAGAAATAACGGAGTTGCGACTAATGACATGTCAACTTTTAATAACTTTAGTAGGTAGCCAAGAATGCAAAATTACCCATAAAATACTTAGTGGAAGGATGGCAAGCCCATTTTTCTAGCCAAGAGGGATAAGCTTGATGATAGGACTCCTAATCCTTTACAAAGAAATTTAGTTAATATGAGTGATGATACCCCATGGTGTGCTGCTTGTCAATCTCCTCACAGTCATGAATATTGTATTATTGCATTGAACATGTCTGAAAACCAAGAACAAGATGAGCAATATGATGAAAATGGTTGTGCAATGATCTCTTCACATGCCTGGGATGAGGTTGACTCTGTTGATGAGGAAGAGGAGTTTGATGATGTTAGATGTGGTGCAGTGAAATGTGAGGAGCATACTTTCCTAAGGTGATCTTCTGATGAGCAAATTGCCTAGATCACTACAGACATGGTCACTCAAGCCAGGAGCAATTATAATTTGAGAAGCAGGATAGATGTAGATACCAATGGTAAACTAGGTAGCACGTTTATCAAGAAATCATAAAATAACACACAACAATTTGGGGAAAAGAAAATGGGTGTCGATGCCATCAACTTGGTGAAAGTAAAAAAGAAATTTGGGTCTGTTGTGATGCAAAAAGGTAAAGAAAAGACATCAAAAATAGTTGTTCCCTTGCCCCAAAAGGGAAATGAGTCTCTGCACAAAGATAAATCTGACTTGACTATTCAAATGGAAGATAAAGATGTCACTGCTAAAAAAGGGGATGTGGGTGACCAGAAGTATGTTCGTATTGATATGACTAAGTTGCTTTCACAAATTAATGTCAAGGTTCCACTTTTGGAAATGATGAGGATAGAAGAGCATAAGGTGAAAGTTTTGGATTGGGTAAATGGTGCCTCTTCTACAAAGGTCTAGGAGATGAGTAGGAGTGATAAGCATGTGATTCCTTTGGATGACACACCTGATAGTAAAAATGAAGAAATTGTCTCTAAAATTCCTCAGATGTATTTGGATGCAAATGTTGTAAATGTTGCATCAGGATTAGTTGATCCTTTCTTCCTATCACTTATAATAAATGGAAAATTGTTGAAGAATTGCATGATTGAGTCTGGGGCATCAAATAATGTCATGCCTGCGAAAATCATGAAATCAATGGGACTAAAGGTTGATACACCTCATGGAAGATGCCAGGCTATGGACTCAAGAGAAGTGCCAATTATTGGTACCATTAAGGCTTTTCCTTATAAATTGGCAGCATATCCAGACAAGCAACTAACTATGAGTGTTCTAGTGGTTGATATCCCTCCTCAATATGGGATGTTGTTGTCTAGGAGATGGAGTGCCTCTATGGGAGGAAGTATCCAATGTGACCTCTCTTTTGCTACTTTTGACATTGGAGGAGAAAGTGTGAAGGTGTCAAGGGAAACTAGAACCCCACATATGATTGAGGAGAATGAAGATGATAATATGAATTGTTTTGTGGACATTGAGATTGGTTCTTTCCAAGTTTAGGAGAGGGAGGTGCAAGAAAAGGTCAACTCTGTCCTCCTAACTGAAGATGAAGATAATATGGTAGAAGGAAATATCTTATGGACTTTATATTTTGATGGAGCAAATTCAAAGGAAGGTGCTGGAGCAGGAGTGCTATTAATATCCCCAAATGGTAAAAGTTTTAAGTTTTCCTTTGCTCTCATGTTTTCTTGAACAAATAATGTTGCTGAATATGAAGCCCTGCTAATTGGTTTGAGACTAGCATCAAGGCATGAGATTAAATGTCTTAGGGTGATTGGTGATTCTGAGCTAGTAATTTCTCAGATTAGATCAAAATATGCATCTAAAAATTGAAGACTGAAACAATATAGGAATGTTGTTTGGGATGAAATTGAAGGTTTCAATGCATTTGGTATTGATTGGATGGATAGAAGCCAAAAAAGGATGGCTGATTTATTGGAAAACATAGCATTAAGACTAGATGATATCAATTTTGTAGGGATATCCAAAATTGAGGTTCAGTCTAGGCCCTATATCCCAGATAATGTTGAAAATTGGCATGTATTTTCTGATGATCGGGATATACTGAGATTCTTGCAATGTGAGTCTCACTTTGGTGGTCAGGAGATAGATTTCAGCACTTATGTTGACACTAAAAATGGGAAAGAGACTATTTTTGGGAAGGAGGTTTTGCAATTGAAATCCAATAGGGTTCCGAGGGGACTGGTTTCTCTTGAGATGGTATTTGATAATAAAGAAAGGGCTTGTTCTACTAAAATTATTGATAAGCTAAATGACTTGGAGGAAATAAATCTAGGAACAAGTGTAGCACCCAAAAATGTTTATATTGGTAGGAGATTGTCTCTGGAGATTAGAAAGACACTAATTAATCTTCTCAAAAAATTTAGAAATGTTTTTGCATGGTCTTACGATGACTTGAAATCCTATAGAGAAGATCTGTTTCAACATGAGATACCACTGAAAGAAGGTACCAAACCATTTAGACAAAAATTAAGACCTGTGAACCCTACCTTGGAACCAAAAATGCAAGATGAACTCAAAAGGATGATAGATGCAGGGATCATCAAGTCTATCAGACATTCCACTTGGGTGTCAAACTTGGTTCCAGTCAGAAAAAAGAATGGTGACATTAGATATGTGTTGATTTTAGGAACCTGAATGTCAATTCTTTGAAAGGTAATTATGGTTTGCCTGACATGGAAAATATGTTGCAAAGAGTCACTAGATCAGAGCTGATGTCCATGATGGATGGCTTCTCTGGATATAATCAGGTTATGGTCAAGGAGTTAGAGCAATTTAAGACTACATTCACTACCCCGTGGGGGACATACGTTTATGTTAGAATGCCCTTTGGTTTGAAAAATGCTGGAGCTACTTTTCAGAGAGCCATGGATGTGGCCTTTGTAGATTTTATAAATAAGTTTTTGGTTGTGTATTGGGATGATCTCACAACATATTCAGCTAAGGAAAGTCAGCATTGCGAACATCTTGAGAATATTTTTATCAGGGCCTTGGAGTATGGGGTTTCATTGAATCCAAAAAAGTGTGCTTTTGGTGTTATGGAAGGTAAAATCTTGGGACATACTGTGTCTAAGGATGGAGTGAGGATTGACCCTGAGAGGGTTATGGATATAGATAGACTTTCCCCACCTAAAAATGTTAAAGGAATACAATCCTTTTTTGGGCAAGTAAATTTTCTAAGGAGATTTGTTACAAACTTTGCAAAAATCAGTATCCCCATCTCCAGAATGTTGAAGAAAGAGGCAAAGATTGAGTGGGGTGAAGAAGAAAATGAGTCTGTCAGAAGTATCAAATAGTCCATCAAAGATGCTCTAGTTTTAACGACACCTGATTATGGTAAGCCCATGCAGATATTTTCTTTTGCCTCTTGTCACACAGTTGTAGCAGTTTTATTACAAAAGAATTCAGACGGATATGAACAACCCATATCATTTTTTAGCAAATCCCTACAAGCAACAAAACTAAAATATGACATTACTGAGAAGCAGGCATATGCCCTAGTTAAAGCTATCAAGGCTTTTAGATGTTACCTTGTAGGAGCTAAGGTGGTTGCTTATATTCCTAGTGCTGCAATTAAGGATGTATTGGTGCAACAAGAAGTTTCAGGGAAAAGATGTAGATGGATCAACAGGATCCAA
The DNA here is from genome assembly GCA_027943335.1 of Chamaecyparis obtusa. Taxonomy (NCBI): domain Eukaryota; kingdom Viridiplantae; phylum Streptophyta; class Pinopsida; order Cupressales; family Cupressaceae; genus Chamaecyparis; species Chamaecyparis obtusa. Next base: position 266,401 of record BSBK01003618.1, read on the forward strand.
GAATTTAACATTGACATCCAGATTACAAAATTGGTAAGAGGCTTAGGTCTTGCAAAATTAATGGCACAAAGTAATTTAGTTTCCAACCATATAAATGTGTTAGAAGAGGAACAAAGGCCATATATTTGTGATATGGATTGTTGTGATTGGTACACAGATGTTATTGGGTACTTGCAAAAGTTGACTCTTCCCCTTGACATGGATGAAAACAAAAGGAGGACTGTTAAGTTGCAAGCTGCAAGGTATGCTATTGTAGATGGTAAGTTGTGGTGGAGAAGCAATGAAGGAGTGTTGCTCAAATGCTTGGACCAGGAGAGATCCAAAACCTTGTTAGATGAAATGCACCAAGGTGTTTGTAGAGGGCACTATATGGAAAAAACCAAAGCCCATAAGATTCTTAGGTCTGGTTTCTGTGTCATGCCCATCAAAACACAGTCTAAATCACACCAATTTTTTTTTTTTAAAGGAATAAATTAGGTCTAATATAGTGTTGCAGGTTAATAGGTATCTTTGGCAATAGATCACAAAGACTTTGAAGATTCAAATTGTTATCCAATGTCAGTTTCCAAAAGGTCACTAGCAGATAAAGTTATAACAAGGGATTCAATTAAGGTGGTGAAGTTGTAACCGAGTTCAGTAGGGTTAGGATGAACAATTCTCGATAAGCATTTGATGCTACCAACAAGGTCTATCAAGGATTCCTAATAGGTTTCCCAATCACTATTTGTATTGTTAGAGTGACCCTTAACAAAGAATTAACTAGAATTAAACAATCCACGATTAGGTCACCCTACAAGACATACAATGCTAGGATCGTAAGATTTTCGTAATTTTATTTTATTAATGTTACCAAGTGGGTTTCAATGATAGGAGGTCTCGATAATCGAATTAACGAACAATTCATTATTTTAGTAATCATATAGGTTATTAGAGTTAAAAGAACATTGCCTAGAATATTCTTTAAATAATGTTCTTATAAATATTGATTATCGATTTCGATATGCTTAAACTAATAACAACTTTGTTTATTAAGATTATAAAGATAATTTATATTGATCCAAAATATGTTAAGTTATATAACCAATTAAATGATGTGAATATTAACCAATTAATAAAACTATAAATATCATTGGATAATATATTTAATAAATAATAATAATTATTTTATATATATATATATATTAATAAATGTTTATAATATAATAACTAATTAATAAAATATTAATTAATTATTATATTATAATATATTAATTATTAATACATATACATTAAATAGTACTACAATAAAATTTTAATAAACCAAACTTATTAAAACAACAACTAAATAAAACAATAAAAGTTTACTAAGAAATTATCCTAAGCTAAGCAAAATTACCACTAATAAATCTATCTAAGCTACATATTAATCACCCCTAAACCTAGCTAAAAACACCTTTCCCCTTCTAGGTTCACGTGCCAAGAGAGAGAGGGGGGGAAAAAGTCAACCCCATCCTATAACTAGAGGGGCGCATAATAAGGAAAGAGGAGTGTTAAAGAAGGCAGCGTGGAGGAGTAAATTTAGGGGGGTCGACTTAAGTTTTCAAACACATATCCTATGCAAACAATGAAAAACAATCCCCAAACCTTGTGCAAGTTTCAAGGGGGGGTAAGAAAAGATGGGGACATGGGGGTTTGGGCCCCACCCCAAACCAATACACTAAGTCTGAAGAGTACTCACACAGGCTAGGAAGAAGGAGCTTTGCCATGGAAATCCACATTGAAATAAGTATTAGATGCATCCAAGGACACTTGATAGAAAGTGCATTGGCCAATGGAACAAAGAATATTAAATGCTATGTCAGGTCATGCCTTCTCTACGCCACCTCTTTGGGAATGCAATTAAAAAGGTATGGAGGTATTACATTATAATTATTTTATTTGTTTATGACAATGAGTTGGCAAGTTTTATAATTTAATAAGGATTGTGGCAAGGAAAATGTATGGGAATTAGTTCCCATACATTTTCCAGAGACCTGTAGGTCTCCATTGCCATTTATTTTTGCTTTGTTTTTCTTTTAACTTGTGTGTTGCATATTATTTTCTCCTACATACTTAATTTAATTTAGATGATTGTGCATACTAATAAGAGGTTAAATTAAGTTCATTCCTAACATTATAGTTCATTATAGAATGCTTAAAAACTCTAAACTTCATTCCTCTTTGCAACTAAGTTATTGGTTTTTTCCTTCCAAAATTAACATAACAAATTATCAGTTTGTTTTGCAAGGCTAGAAGGTGAAAACACAGATTTATACATTACTTGAATTCAAGCAACAATTACAATAATGAGCTCAATACAAGATTTATAACATTATGAAAACTCTCTCTCTTCATTCTATTAACCGTCTCTTTTGCAATACAATGTAAATGCCATTTAGCAATGAAGGAAATCTATTCTACATTTTCATCACAACATAACCATACTCTATTATTTTCTTAAACAACAACTACATCTTTCCATTACTATCTCAAAAGAGAAACTTCAAGAAACATCATTTAATATTCTATTCAATGCTTTGAGGAACTTCATTATTACATTTGAAAACACTCTATTCTATAATCTTTGCTTTTCATAAGAACATGATTATGTCATTTCATAAATGAACTATCAACAAGATTTACAACACTTCCTCACAACTCATTACAACAACACTTGATTCAATACATGACTTGGAGATTCATCTCCAATACAATAACAATTTACAACATCACATTACTCAAATGATACAACTACAATATGGAAAAATCTACAATTTCCTCAAGTATTCAACTCCATCCAAGAAGTCTTCAAGGCTCCAAAATCCTGCAATAAAACCATTTTCAAGGAAGACCATGGGAGCTCACCTCCCAGCCTAGGCCTCTAAGAGGCCACCCCTGAGCTAGGGGAAACCACAAAGAATGGTGAACATTCAAACACTCATACTTACATTCCACAAAAACCCAAATTCCCTCAAGGATAAAACATAGGATCTAACATGATCCTTTAATGGGGTGAGGGTGGGCAACCCATGGAGAAGCCAATGCCAAAATATGGCCACACATGGACCACAATAAACAATATCAAGGGCCACACATGGACCACAATAACAATGTCAAGGGCCACACATGGACCACAATAACAATGTCAAGGGCCACACATGGACCACAATAACAATGTATCTCATATCAATGGCACACAAGGCCAAATCCCTCCTTATGCCCCCCAAAAATGCCCCTTGGGCTAAAAATGTAAAGGCTACTTGGGGACAACACACCAAAGCTTATCCTTCCCCACACATGGAGGAGACTCTGCACATGAGTTGCCTCCATCCCCACACCCCCTCTTGGTTGCTCTTCCCTCCCAAGGGTGATTGAGCCAAGAGTAAAAAACCCAAAATCATATCACAAAAGAAAACACAAATACCATTTCATGCTCTCACCATGACCAACCATGGGGAGCTAAAACACTTAAAAAAATACTACAACTACAAGATTCCACTACAACAAAGAGTGAGATGAAGAGCAAGATCCTCCAACCTATGATCCAATGCAAAAATGGTGAATTTTTGTGCCTTTTCCTTCTTCTATCCCCAGCTTTTTCCTTCTCCAAGTTTAGTGGTCTCTAAAGGTAGAGAGTGGGTGAACAAGCTCATTATTTCCCCAAATCCCCTCTAAAATGGCCTCCAACTCAATCCCCAAAATCCTAGGAAGATGGAACCCCATGCCATTGGTTGGTCTTCCCAAAGTCTAACACAACCCCTTACACCCAAAAAGGTGTTCCATGGAAGTGGAAACCTAAGATTGGTCCAAAATGAAGAGAGGACAATCTTGGACCACATTCAAACTTGCATTTTCTCTCAAATTCAAAAAGGCACTTTTGAAGGGGTCAAAAAGTCAATATTGGGCTCCTAACTTGCTAAAAGTACCCCTAACCCATGGGTAAATGGAATGGGCTACCTCAAAATGCATGAAACTACCCCCTAGGGTCCCATTTAACCCTCCAAAAACCATGGTTAAGTGTATGCACGAAAAAGTAAGATGTGATTTCACTTTGGGGTCCTATGACAAGTGGATGCACTTTGGATTTCCCCCCCCCCAAAGAAGCTTCTAGAACTTTCTCTCACACTCCAAGCACATGACATACCTTAGTTAACATATAACTCTAGTGTCAAGTGACACTCACATAATTAACATCACAATTAAGGTATGTCCACAATATTACAACACTTAACCTTCCTACACATACATTCACATTACGGTTACAAATAAAACACTTCACAATGAGGCCTTGGTCTCTTCAATAGATGGGGCCTTGGCTTTACTGTTAGCACATGCATTCAATGTGGTTTCCCCGAACATTTCCATGGTCCTTCCACCTGCAAAACCTCAATGCTACATCAGTAATTCAAGGAAGAAAACCATCACATATAAACATATAAGATGTAATATCCACACATTATTCATAACTCAATTGCATACATGAAATCACAAAACAGGTAATGTTCTCACACAATTCAATTGAACATTCAATCACATAGAATGAGATGTCATAATTCAATTGTCTGCATGTAATCATATAGAATTCAATAAACACATCAAATAAATTCAATTTGCATAACTCAATTCATACTTCAATTGCATATAGAATTCATAATTCGAATGCATACATACAATCACTTTCACATAATTCCTAATTCCAATGCATACTTCTAATCACTTTCACATAATTCATAATTCAAATGCATACATACAATCACTTTCACATAAGTCATAATTCAATTGCGTAGATAGAATCACCTACAACACAATGTTCACATATAAATCATAATTCAATCACATGCTTGTAATCATATAGAATACAATAATTATATCAATCTCAATTCAATTTTCATAATTCAATCATCTATAACATACCAACAACTTATCATGAAATATTCAATTCTTCACTAAAGTGAGCATGTAGCATATTGCATATCTAATTCAGTTGCAATTAAATCACGACACTCCTAAACTTCTCCTAAGTATTTAACATTTTGATTCATATTCAAATTAAATCTCCATTTCCTAGTTACTTACGTAAGTGTATAAAATCCATCACATCATCCCAACATTCATAAATCAAAATAGCCATAATTTAGAATTCATATTTATATCATAAAATAGTCATCAATAATTCATCGCGTAACATTTAACCCGAAATGAAATACACACCTCAACCTAATTCATTTCTTGATTTTCATTTTCCTAACAACTTATAACAACATAAATTCTCTAATTGCACACCTCTGTATTTATCTAATTATCATAATGTTAGTCATAATGTATCATAAGGTCAACATTGTACGTATAGAAAGCTTCATCAAATGCAATGCATTCTCATCTACTGTAAACAAATCTTTGTCAAAAGAGTAAAATCTACTAACTAATTAGAACATTAAGCCAATCACTAGGGCTACCATAATGATACAGAAAATCTATATCTGGTCTAGGGTGAGGCCTCACATTCTGGTGGCCTACAATCTTTAAGGATGTTCATCAGCTTGTAAGAAAATGTGATACATTTCAAAGATTTTCTGGTAAGTTGAAATTTAATAAGAATTTACCACTCAAGCCTGTTGCAGTTTAGGCCCCTTTTCAAAAGTGGGGGATAGATTTTATTGGGGAGATTCCAAACAAATCTAGTGGTAGGCATTCTTACATACTGGTAGCGACAGAATATTTTACCAAGTGGGTTGAAGCTATTCCCACTAGAAAGGCTACTAGTAAAGTTGTGACAGACTTTGTAATGCAAAATATTCTTATCAGGTTTGGCTGCCCAGAAGTTATTGTGGTTGATAATGCAATGTGTTTTAGATCATGAGAATTTAGTGACTTTTGTTAGCAGTATGGGATCCGCATTTCATTTTCTTCCCCGTATCACCCACAAGGTATAAATGGCCAGGCTGAGTCTAGTAATAAAAATCTGATTAAGATTCTCAAGAGAGTGTTTGATAAAAATAAAAAGGTTTGGGATTCAAAGTTATAGTTGGCATTGTGGGCCGATAGGGTAACTATAAAGAAAGCCATAGGGTGTTCTCCCTTTGATTTGGTGTATGGGATAAATGCTAGATTGCCTCAGAATAATTTATTGCAGATGTATCGGTTTGTTTAGGCATATGATGAAGACCTAGATGATGAGATGATAGTAAGAATGGATGAGTTGATATAGTTGGATGAGGTAAGGAGAGATGCACATGAAAGAAATGAAAGATTACAGAGGCAGTGTAAGGATTTGTATGATAGAAGGGCTACCTAGAGAAGCTTTGAAGTTGATGACCTTGTCTTGATGTAGAATTCAAGGTTGGAGGATAAACATAAGCATGGAAAGTTTGACCCAATCTAGTTAGGCCCTTATCTTATTGAAAGTAAATGGGGAATAGATTTGTATATCTTGAAGGATTTAATTAGTGATACTTTGGAATTGCCTATTCATGGACAATTTCTAAAGTTTTACTTCTCTTGAAGTATCTTTTCCATGAGCAGTAGTTTAGGGTTTTTCTTGTATAGTCGTGTTGTTTTTAGTCAAGTTTTTGATGGTCTACTTCTCCCAAAAATTTTGAATCCTTGTCATGCCTACAAGAGGCATGCATCCCCAGAAAGAGCCACCATTAGTCCATTTTCCCATCATAGAAAAATCCTATGAAAATGGCATGTCCTTGCAAAATTTTGTGTAGTTTTTTCACCCTGCCTGCAAGCTTGTCTTAATATGCATCAAAGTTTTACATGGTTTCATCACTTGCTCCCTTAGCCATTTGTTGTTCATGATGTCACCATGCTCCTACCCAGATCACATCTCCTAAAAAGAAAAAAATCCTGGTGAGATGTCATGCCCTAGTTGTGGCGCAGTTTTAACTTGTGAGCTTAGTATATGATGTTTCATGGCCTGTGCTCTTGGCATTTAGTAGTTCATTGTGTTCCCAAGGTCTGGTTAAGAGTGCATGTCCTAAAATATTGAAACCAGGGAGATATTCAAGTTTTAAGGTCTATTAGAAACTGCTCTTTCATATCAGGTAGTGTCAGAACTGAACAACATTAAACTCTCAATGTTTTTGCTTTCCTTATTACCTTTTGCTCAATGTGAAAACCCGGGTTGTTTTCAACCTTTCACCTCTTCACATCTAGTCTTTGATGCTAGCATTTCCTATGTGCGCTGCTGCGACTATGTGGGACCCAATTCTTCATGGTGTTTAGTCGCTTGATCTTTAGTTTCCCAGACGGTTAACTGCTCCTCATTCGGTGACCCAACATTTTCTTCGATCACGTGGTCACCCAGCCTTGGCAATTAGCTCCTTAACTTTTACCATTCTGGTGGTTGGTTAAGTTTCCCTAATAGTTTGGTCATGTGGCGGGGTGTGGTTTAATAAAATCAACAGTTGTCACATGAACGTAAGGAATATTCTTTCCCTTTGCAATCATGCGACTGTCGTCTGATTTTTGGCTGATTTCATGGTGGGTCCAATGTCAAGCATTGAAGATGTGCTTAATTTTGATTGGCTAAGAGGTGGTGATGTGGTATTTGACCTTTCAGGGCTCAGTTGACCATTTCTTCTATCTTTTGTAGACTGCCCGATCTGCCAAGAGGGAAACGAATCAGCAGCTATATTTTAAAGTTCTCTTAGTTAGCCGTTGCTGCCAGTTTTGAAATGTTTTCAAGGGTTCTCTGCAAGGTTAGGGATAGTGCACCGAAGGAACCATGATGCCAGGCCATTTTTGGTCATTTTTTAGCTCGCTTACAGGTGAGAATTTATGAGGAAGATCCTAGTGGCCATTTTACGCTAATCTTGTGTCCTGGGGAACTTTAGCTGAGGAAAGATTGATAACTAGGTCACGCCTTCTCTGCTGCGGCTGGAGGGTTTATGATGATTTTGTCCTCGAAGTGGGTACTTGGCTAGGTTGGCTGCTTAGATTGATGATTCATTTTGATCTCGTCAGCCTTGTGCTAGGAGTCTGTCTTGTCTGCATTCATTATTTTGAATGTGGTTAGGTGACTTTGATTGTTGTTTTGAATGTTCAGCTACTTGTTGCAATCCTGGCGATAAAAGGATTTTTTCTTGATCATTCAAAGGCATTGGGAGTTAGGTGTTTTTACTGATGAACTCGGTGAACCCTATTCTCAGTCAGGGGTTGTAATATTTTTGCTTCAATTTTTGTTAATGAAAGATAAAAAGTTGTAGGTCTAAGCTGTAGTTTGCAAGCTTGAATCTCCAAGACTGATTGTATGCATAGAAAGGATTCATCATACTTAATACAAATATCTGATTCCTCTCTCTCCTTTGTGTCAAGTTAGGTGAATTTTGAGCTTCCTAGTTCATTGCATAACTTTTTATGTATGTATCTTCATTCCCGAGTTTCGGTCTAGGATTGGATTAAATATTGCTCTAGATGGGATATGAGTTTACCCTTGTCTACATAAGGATTCTCTGTAAGTAGTAAGAATTGTTGTAGATGTATTTATGGCTATGAATCTTAGATTGTGTCTGAATTTTGCTTATTTTGTGTCTAAGAAATCTTGCCCAATGGATGAGGCACTGGCCTAATTGAGTAAATCTTTTGCTAACACACACTGATTAAAGTTGTTGCAATCACAAAATTGGAATTAAGAACCATTTTAAGTTTAAATCTTTGGTTGAGAAGTTTTTTTTCCCCATAGTAATGGAGAGTCAATGAATGTGAGGTTGGAATTTAGTACTTTCTTGCTATCATCTATTAGATGAATCCAGCCTTGGTGTTAGATATAATTTTCACTGGGTTAGGTACACCTGCCTTGGTTTTGCAGAGCCAAAAGTGAAGAGGGCAGTCTTCTCCCTACAGTTGGTCTAGTTACCTTAAGATCATTTTACATTTTGGAACTAACCACTCCTAAAATCTATCTGAAGGTATGCTGGTAGCCTAAGAGTGTAAGCCGTTTTGAAACACCAACATAAAACAATAACATTGCATGATGTCTGAGCTTAAATTTGAAATAATAAGTGTATTAATGTATGATCTAATAGCAGCAACCTCATTGATCATTACCTTTCACTCCTCCATCATTATAGAAGAGATAACTACCTACAACTAGGGCATCATGCATTGTTTATGAGCTCACTATTTGAGCATCTCATGTCCCTATTTGATTGGTCAATGCTAAAACAATGAGCTCATAAATAATGCATGATGCCCTAGCTTGCAGCCCACAAGACATCAAGACATTTCCTCATGAAATGATCATAAACGGGGAGTACCACATAGTGAATATCAACAACAAAACAAATAAAGAGAGATCAAAAACTTCAGACAATATATGTTGTTTTATAAGATTTTATTAAGACTAAATATATTATTTTATGAGTTCACTGTTTGAGCACCTCATGTCCCTATTTGATTGGTTGTTGCTTTGTTTGTTATATTGATGTTATTATATCAAATAGGGACATCAATAATAAAATAGGGACATCAAATAGGGACATCAGTAATAAAATAAGACACTATTTTGAATTTGAGCTTATAAAGATTAGGATATCCTACTATTTTGAATTTCTATGTGCTTTGAGCCAATGAAATTTTTATCATCATAATTAAGTAATAATGCATTAAATGTGTTAATGATGTCCCTATTTGATTGGCCGGTGCTCTGTTTGTTATATTGTTGCTATCAAAATAGAATGGTAGTGGTGATTAAATGCATCTACGACCTTAACAACATGGTAGCATTGATCCAATAAAAGAAAATACATTACAAATGCCAAGCTCATGATCTCAATGAAATAAACAGTGTATTAAACAATATATGGTGCACAACGGCAACAAGCATGCAATGACAGCAATAACATTGCATGATGCCCGAGCTCAAATTCAAAATAATAAGCATATTAATGTATGATCTAATAGTCGCAACCTCATTGATCATTACCTTTCACTCCTCCATCATTATAGAAGAGATAACTACCTACAACTAGGGCATCATGCATTGTTTATGAGCTCACTGTTTGAACACCTCATGTCCCTATTTGATTGGCTAGTGCTCAAACAATGAGTTCATAAATAATGCATGATGCCCTAGCTTGCAGCCCACAAGCCATCAAGACATTACCTCATGAAATGATCATAAACGGGGAGTACCACATAGTGAATATCAATAAAAAAACAAATAAATAGAGATCAAACACTTCACACAATATATGTTGTTTTATAAGATTTTATTAAGACTAAATATATTATTTTATGAGCTCATTGTTTGAGCACCTCATGTCCCTATTTGATTTGTCAGTGATCTGTTTGTTATATTTATGTTATTAGATCAAATAAGGACATCAGTAATAGAATAGGGACATCAAATGGGGACATTAATAATAAAATAATACACTTACTATTTTGAATTTGAGATCATAAAGATTAAGATATCCTACTGTTTTGAATTTCTATGTTCTTTGAGCCAATAAAATTTTTATCATCATGATGAAGTAATAATGCATTAAATGTCTTACTGATGTCCCTATTTGATTGGCCGGTGCTCTATTTGTTATATTATTGCTATCAAAATAGAATGACAGTGGTGATTCAATGCATCTATAGCCTCAACAACATGGTAGCATTGATCCAATAATAGAAAATACATTACAAATGCCAAGCTCACGGTCTCAGTGAAATAAACAGTGTATAAAATAATATATGGTGCACAACAGTAACAAGCATGCAATGACTGCAATAACATTGCATGATGCCCGAACTCAAATTCAAAACAGTAAGTGTATTAATGTATGATCTAATAGCAGCAACCTCATTGATCATTACCTTTCACTCCTCCATCATTATAGAAGAGATAACTACCTACAACTAGGGCATCATGCATTGTTTATGAGCTCACTATTTGAGCACCTCATATCCCTATTTGATTGGCTGGTGCTCAAACAATGAGCTCATAAATAATCCATGATGCCCTAGCTTGCAGCCTGCAAGCCATCAAGACTTTTCTTCATGAAATGATCATAAACGAGGAGTATCACATAGTGAATATCAACAACAAAACAAATAAAGAGAGATCAAACACTTCACACAACATATGTTGTTTTATAAAATTTTATTAAGAGTAAATATATTATTTTATGAGCTCACTATTTGAGCACCTCATGTCCCTATTTGATTGGTCGGTGCTCTGTTTGTTATATTGATTCTATTAGATCAAATAGGGACATCAGTAATAAAATAATACACTTACTATTTTGAATTTGAGCTCATAAATATTAAGATATCCTACTATTTTGAATTTCTATGTGCTTTGAGCCAATGAAATTTTTATCATCACGATGAAGTAATAATGCATTAAATGTCTTACTGATGTTCGTATTTGATTGGATGGTGCTCTATTTGTTATATTGCTGCTATCAAAATAGAATGGCAGTGGTGATTCAATACATCTACAGCCTCAACAACATGGTAGCATTGATCCAATAACAAAAAATACATTACAAATGCCAAGCTCACGGTCTCAATGAAATAAATAGTGTATAAAACAATATATGGTGCACAACAACAACAAGCATGTAATGACAACAATAACATTGCATGATGCCCGAGCTCAAATTCAAAATAGTAAGTGTATTCATGTATGATCTAATAGAGAAACCGCATTGATCATTACCTTTCACTCCTCCATAATTATAGAAGAGATAAGTACCTACAACTACCTTATCATGCATTGTTTATGAGCTCACTATTTGAGCACCTCATGTCCCTATTTGATTGGCCGATGCTCAAATAGTGAGCTCATAAATAATGCATGATACCCTGGTTTGCAACCTGTAAGCCATCAAGACATTTCCTCATGAAATGATCATAAACGGGGAATAACACATAGTGAATATCAACAAAAAAACAAATAAAGAGAGATTAAACACTTCACACAATATATGTTGTTTTGTAAGATTTTATTAAGACTAAATATATTGTTGTATGAGCTCATTGTTTGAGCACCTCATGTTCCTATTTGATTGGTCAGTGCTCTGTTTGTTATATTGATGCTATTAGATCAAATAGGGACATAGAATTCGATATCAATCTATCATATATCCATTCCAAATGATATAACTCAATTTGAATAAACATACATTCCAACCATTTGACAAAATGTCCATATGAAATCTAGAGCAATACATTAATTTTATAGAAAATTCATGATTTATAATGCCCCTTGATTTATAGTAAATTAATTTTATAGTGAATTCATGAATTATAATTTATTTGTAGCAACTCAATGTGTTTGAACTCAAGAATACCCCTTGGTTTCCTACAAAGCCTTTGGTGAAATCTATCAAAAAATGACAAGCTATGAAAAGGTGACATGAAGCTAATGAAAGGAGGTATCTCTAATTTATTTTGTAGATATACACATTAAGGATCATGTCAGATAATACAAGGGAATTTGATCAAAATAGGGAGACAATCGCTAGATTGTTGTCTAACTTTCAAAGAGAAGGCGATGACAAATCTTATTGTCCATGCAAGAGTTGTAACGACTTAACAACAAGAAGAATCAAAATTGAAAAAGAAAAGAGACATTGTAGGGAGAATGGTCACATTGTAGGTGGATTTGATTATCATCCAGTGGTAAGTTGTTTTTTATATTATTTTCATAATTAATATACATATGAACCATGGAAGGAGGTTTGATTATCACATTGAAGGGGGGTTTGATTATCATCATTTTTATATAGGTCGATCTCCCTAGTGTGAATATGGAGGAACATGGAGGTGTGAGTATTGAATTTGAAGATCATGATCCCATGGAAGATGATGATCATGCGCCATAAAACACATTTGAAAATGATGGTATGAATGCATTGATCATTGACATATTTGGTACCAGTGTTGCTAGTGTTGGTGCTTTTGCTAATGATGATTATGATGAGGATGACATTGATGATGTCCATGATATACCTCTACTTGAGAAGGTGGACACAACCCCTTATGAAGGCTCCCAATCTACTTTTCTCTCTGTTATATTGTTGTTGTTGAATTTGAAGTTTATGAATGGTTTATCCAACATAAAAATGTCATGTATGCTAAGGTTTGTCATATATGTCATTATAGTCTATAAAAGGTGAAACATGTACCATTAAGATTGTTTATAGTAATGAATTATATTATTTTTTGCAAATTGATAGGTGACTTTCTGTTACCACCATCAAATGTTCTCCCTCACTCGTACCGAGAATTATGTGCCACTATGAAATATATTAGAATGGAGTATCAAACAATAGATGCTTGTCCTGAAGATCATATTATTTATTATAAAGAAGATGAAAATGCAACATAATACCCTGAATACCATATGAGTAGATATCAAGATGATCAAATGACAAAAAAGGTGCCTCGCAAGGTTCTTTGTCACATCCCCATTATTCCACGTCTGAAATGATTATTCAGGTATAATAGCTTGGCACAATTTATGGATTACCATACACATGGCAGGAGTTGAAATGACATTATTCCAATGCCTATGGATGGTTCATTATTTATGGACATAAAGGAAAAGTGACCACACTTTAAAGAACAACCTCAAAATCTCAGGCTTTCTCTAGCTGCAAACGGTGTCAATTTGCATGGAGAGATGAGATACGTTTACTCGGTGTGGCCTATTTTTGTTATAAACAATAAAATTCCTCCATGGATGTCAATAAAGAGGGAGCACATTATGTTGGCAATGATTGTTCCAAGTATCTTATTATTTTATAGTTATCTACATGTAATTATAAGTCTTGGAGTGAAATGGCCACAATAATTATCTGATGTTGTTGTTAATTCAACTAGGTAAGTACCAAGTGAAAGATATGAATGTATATATTGTGCCTCTTATCGATGATTTTTTGGTGTTATGGAATGGTTTCACTATGTATGACATCTCTAGACCAATTGGATAAAGACAATTTCAATTCCATGCAATGCTTGTGTGGACAATTCATGATGCTCTAAGGTTGAGTCATTGTCACATATATGGTTTGTCATAACTGGAGGAGTAGTGGTTGCATTGCATCATTTGGGTATACCACTCAATTATGTTGTGTTTCCAAAAAATTGTGACCATGATGCCTACATTTATGTTTCTCAACTGTTGTGTCCCAGGACCCCTTATGACCCTTTACGACCCTTTATAATCCCTAAGAATACATCTTAGAGGTCTTAAAATGTCGTAAAGGGTCATAAGAGGCTCCTAGGAGGGGTTAGATGAGCTTCCACCTTCACGTGGTTGGCCCTGTTAAGTAGAGAATGTTAAACTATTCTCAAAACAAAGAGAAGCTCAATAATTTAAGATCTCAATCCACGTATGAAAAATATATATTTCTTATTAAAAAATAGTGTGAGCTATCGCAATTACGATGGAAACCACATAATAATTGATGGAAAAACTAAAAGCGAAAACTATCTGTTGGAAACATAAATCACTTCAAGGAGAAATGATCACTTCAGCTCACCTCAAGAAGTCTTGACCCAAGATCAAGTCATATAGATCCATCTCAATGGCTACCAAATCAACAAATCTCTGCCAAGAACCCAATCACAAAGAAACACCATAGATCGCACCATGAACCCATTGTGAAGAGGCATCCAATGTCTCATAAGTCACATCAAATGACCCACTTTCTATAATCTAAGTCTCTTAGCTCAGTTCACCAAGAAGAAGACTTGTTCCAAGTCATCACAAACACCATAGTGATCTATGAATCTCCAATGTGCAAGTTCTACAAGTCACTCTCTCGACATCATGTCTAACTCATTTGAAACTATGGAAAAAATGGTAGACAATCCCAACGATTCGTCACAACCCAATCTCAAAAATAATGCAAAGAGTAGCTCGATTCTATCTTTAAGACGATCAATGCATAGTCAACTCAAACTCCAAGTCAAGTCACTACTACACTCCATAGGAGAAAAACACATCCAATTCAGACCAAAGAAGTCAAGAAGTCACCCAAATCAGATAAAAAATGCAATTGGGTCCGCATAAATCCCATGAACACATCAGGAAGAATGCATCTCTGATCATCACACTAGCTTCTTGTGCTAGAGTAGTCGCTATCACAAATCTCAATTTGGTAGGATCCATTCCAAATCCAAGTCTCTAGACTCGACTCAATAATCCATGAGCCACTACTGAATCTACTGCAAAGTCATCTCCAAATGACATAACCAAATCACGAGCAAGAATAAAAGACCTCGACTCACCAAACCACCTTGCAAGTCGATCAAGATCTGAAAGTAATGCAACTAGCTCGAACCAGATCTGTAAGAACACCATTCTGAATCAATACCAACTCGATCAACAAATATATTTTTTTTTTAAAAATTGATTTTCATCGCAACTATGATGACCATAAAACATTGATGGCTATCTGTCAAAAACATTCAACATCCAGTTGTCACATGTACAACATCATTGTCGGTAAAAAAATATAAATGATGGATATCCATTGTAAACCTCTGATGGGTATCCATCTCATGTACAACATCACTATCATTAATAAACTACAAGTGACGGATATTCATCGTAAACTTCTGATGGATATCCGTCGCATGAACAACAAATCCGTTGGCAAACAAACTACAAACGATAGCTATCCGCTAGAAGATTCTGATGGGTCACCGTCATTTGTATTTTTTTTGTGACAGATGGGTGTCGCAATTGCAACAGCCACAAATAGGCATGACGGTATGTTCGCCATGTTGGCACCCACTTTTTGCGATGGCCATAGTCATCATAATTATGACACCAATTGAAGCCATCATTTTTTTTAATAGCAAAACTAAAAAATGGGTGGTGTCACTTAATCGACGGTATACGATCAGAATTTTGACGGTCGGCTATTGGAAAAGGGTCTCAAATGTACTAGTGTGGATGTGTTGTAGGACATTGAAACCAATCTAATACCTCACAGTGTGTGTAGACAAGGAATTGCATGAAGTGGATTTGGAGAATTGGCTTTAGAGCCTCCACACGACTGCATATGATGGGCTTGGACAACCTGTTGTAATACCCCAAAAATGGGCTATATGTTCATTAACCTCCTACATCCTCAAATCGAATGAAATTGACATCGAAGTCCTAACCAAAGGCACATCTGAACATCATCGAATCCTAATTGATTATCTCAAATTCTGCATCAGGGAATATTCCTAGTAATATTCCTAAGTATCTCAATTATCTTTAATTTTATAATTATTTGGCGATAAATCATATTTATCCTAAAGTTTGATTAGTTGAATATTCTAAATATTTAATTAATTAGATTTAATTCTGCCACTTAATTATTTAATTGTAGTTAATTCTATTTATTCCTAAGTATTATTATTTAAATTTGACAATAAATCAAAATTCCTATCATTAATTGATTAAATTCTTATTTAATTAATTAAAGAAAGTTGTCATATTTAATAATATTATTTTTGGAATAAAAGTTTGAAAAAATAATTAATTAACCCATAAATCAATTGTTTTATTTTTAAAAATCAGTTAAGTTGGAAATAAATCACTTTATTATTAAATTAATTCATAAATAAAGCATGCACAATCATAAAAGCAAACAACTATCAATTATCAATTAAAGCTAAACTCTATTTTGAGTTAAAACTTAGCTTTTGCATATTTTTGTGAGTTAACTATCTTTTATTTAAAAATATCTCAAAAATCAACTTGAGTTATTTCAGTGATTTATGGCTTTTTATCCATGCACCTCTAAAGCCCTGGATTTCTATAAAAACAAGGCTCAGCTCTTCATAATTCATCTCTCAAAATCCACTGAATCTCATAATTGTGCAAACTTATGCTGGAGAATCGACATCTGGAGAATCAAAGCTTATTATGAATCAAGGCTATTGTGAGATCAATTTCATTTGCATTCATATCATATTAGTTTTCATTAGTTAGATCATTTAGCATATCATAGATCAATTTTCATATTAGCATAGTTTCATATCAGTTTTGATCATATCATTGCATCTAAAATCCAAAATATAGATTAATTGCATTCATATTTCATATCAGTTTTGCATTCAAATCCTTCATTTAGGTGTCATCTAGGTTACTGATCTCGATAACAATCTGAGAACATCAATCTCACACCTACTAGAAGGCAGTAAATCGCCTGGTTAGTTTAGCTTTCAATTATTGCATGATTTCATTTTTGCTAACCTCTAATATTTTACTAAAGTGTTGTGTCTACAGATCAGGTACAATTTTCACACACATTTCTGGCACCCACCGTGGGGCAACCCACCTTTACATGCTGGTTTTGATTTTTTTTTTGGAGCTAAAGCCTTAAAGTTTCAAAGATTTAATTTTATCTCTCAAAAGGCTTAGATTTTTACTTTCAAATTTTTTTTGTAGGTTGGACACATATCAAGGAAGCTACAATAAAAAATTTAGAATTTTTTGAGATGTTTTGAATTTTTAATAATTTTTTTCTTGAAATTCCAGAAAAAATTAATATCTGACGCAAATCAGCATATTTTTCAAAAAAAATTATATTTTCGAAAATCTCTTTCAATTCTACAGGGGTTCCATTCTTTGTTTTTTAAATTTAGTCACAATCTAATAGCTCAAATAGTCAATTTATAAAAACTAGTCTATTTTGATAAAACAGGTCTCTAGGGCACAAATGAAGAGATTTTTCTAAAATTTTTACATTTTTGGAAAGCTCTCTATTTTTAAGTAGGGGTCTCTATTTTGAATTTCTATTTTTGTGACCAAAATCATATAAAAAAAAATCAGATCTTGTTGACTAGGTCAAATATAGCAAAAAAAATAAAGTTTTGTGATGGGTATGCACTTTTTTTTTTTACATGGTTTAATGAATGATATGAGTTGTCATTTGGGTTAATTGTTGGTTATTAGTGCTGATAATAATTTATTTTTAGAGCTAACCCTATGGTTTTCATAAGTTGAATATATGTTGCATATCTTGTTTTCTTGTTTGCTTGTTGGAGAGTTCGTCACTTGCTTGCATGGAAAAGCTCAATAAGAATTGCTAAAAATTAGGTAAAATCTACTAAGCGCATTGTGAGGATCTCAGGTATTCTCCTTCATCTAATAATATTTTGATTTAGACTTAAAATAAATCCTTATGTGTCTAGCTTGTGTGCATCTTTTCATGCTTTTGTCTATTTCTACACACTTGCATAATTGATACTAGGTTGTGACCCCTTAAGGATTCATTAAGTAGTCTTAGATACTTGCGATTGATCTTGATTGCTATCTTGGGTTATTGGACTTGCTAATTTGCCGACCCCTCATTCCACCCCATGGTTGCAAGGTCAGCGCCACATTAAAGGGGAGGAGTCAATAGGACAGAAGCGTTAAGTGTTCCACTTGGCAACCCATTTATGCTTTTAGGAACTCACTTATTTTCTAAGTTGGGGACTCATTTTCATCTTGTATGAGGTGTTAAGTGTTCCACCTTGTGGACTCATCTCATATTCGCTTTAAGCGTTAAGTGTTCCTCTTTCTGCTTTTTGGGTACTTTTAGTAGATTTTCTTTTGGAAACATACATCTGTGCTCACATAGTAATCAGGCCCTATGAACACTATTCATGATTCTTGAGAGATTGGATTCCTAGCGAAATCCTTTTTGATGATAGAATCCTTGTAGGTAGGGAGGATACTTAGTGTGTTTCACATTCAACTTGGTTGGTGCATCTTCTCTTATTGATCGATACCTCTCCCCAGAGAGGTTGATAGATCACGTGGGGTTGACATCATGACCTTTGGTGAATCAAAATTGGTTAGTGCACCTTCTCTTATTGATCAATACATTCTCTCCCCAAAGAGGTTGATAGATCACGTGGAGTTGACATCACAGACCTTGGTGAAGCAAAACTTTGTCTTAGCGTGTCAGATTAATTTTCTTGCTTTGTTTAGGTTAAAAGTGAAAAGGCGTCAAAAACCTTGGATCTGGAGCTAAGTCCCCTTGTGGTATACTATTGTGAGTCACCTTTAGAGAGGGTTAACCATAGCAGACAATCCCTTCACAGGGAAAACTGCATTGACAAAACCTCAAGCGGTAATAGCCATTTTCATCGTGGTAGTGACAATTGCTATATAAATGTCCTTGTGGAAGAAATCTCCACGGGTATGGTTCATTGTGGGTTGTCAGATCTCCCTAGCAGCTCCTGAAGATTAAGTTCTCAGACTGTGTCAAAACCCTGGTGCACCGGGATTGGAGTTCACCCCTTTGGATCATAAAAGTTGTAGAGTCAAACCATTACTAAAAACCCTAGCGAGGCCAAATTTTCATTTTCTAGGGTATATATGCATTATTGCAAAACATTTTTGGAACATACACAATTAGCAATTTTGAGGATTAGAATGAATAAGTCACTTGATTGTTCATGTGCAAGGTTGCTTTTGCCCTTGTTCATTATTTTCAGACGTGCTTGAAATCACTTGCTTGCTATTCTACATGCTTGTTTATCTACTTGGCTATTAAAAATGATCAAATCTGGTATAATCTTCAAATCTAGACAGTACAATTTGCAAACAATCTAAATCTGAAAACCCTAAAATTTGCAAAATTTGACGTAAAATCCTTTTTGGAGTTAAAAGACATTTTAGGAGGTCAAAAGTCATATGAGTTTTTGCCAAGTGTCATTTCATTACTACCCATCTGTCGTATGATTGAGTACCTAGTGTCATATGAGTTTTCATGCCAGCAAATTCTAAAAGTCAAAATCCTACTTGCAATTATTGTATGAGTTTTTCAACTATCATTTCATTGCCTACCAACTGTCGTACAAGTCTGCAGAAAGTCATTTGGGAAAATTTTGAAAAGTTGTCAGAAAATTGTCAAAATTGCTAGATACTTCAGCTTTTACAACCTATTTCCAGAATCTGTCATACAAATCACTGTGTCAAGAACAGAGCAGTAGCCATTGATAATTAGTACATATGTCTCAAAGAATCAGTACACATGAGGAAGAAACTCTGATGAGGGCCATGATGAAATAGATGCATGCTATGCAAGTCAAGATTAACAAACTTGAGAAAGAAAAAGAACCTAAAGAGTTCTCCATGGAAGCTCTATGCCCTTTTCCATTTGATAAAGACTTGTACATGTCACCATGCCTCCAGATAGAATTTGAGCAATGTGATAACCCTTATGATACCTCTTCCATGGAGAGTGACACATCCAACTTTGGAGACTATGATGACTATGACGACAGACAATGTAATGATACCTATGACACCTATGTTCCTAAGAATCCTCCTCGTTGTGTGTTCCTACTTACTACAAATGGGTCGTCACATTGGATAGATCATGATGGTGATCCATATGACTCTGATTTTGAAGTAGAATTTGATGATTTTTGTGAACAATATCTCTTTGATCCTTTTGATATCAAAGAACAGAAAGCCTTCCGCGCTGATTTCAAACATCAATATTATAAGAATTTCTCTTCTAAGAGTTCTCAGATTGAAAATAAAGATTGCACTCTCAAGCAAGATCATGTTAATGTTGAACCTTTGTCTAGCAATGGTTCCCTTCCATCCCCTACTTCCTCCAATATCCATACATTTCCTAAAGCTTCCGAGTCTTTCAAATCTTTCACAAAACCTTCATCCGACACAAGCCCTGATACTTTTCATATGGTTCCCTATAGTTATCCTCCAAGGCTACCTCTTTAAGAAATTCAAGCTAACCTTCACTTGGCTGCTAATACTTTCAATAATGCTAAAACTAAAGAGCCTAAGCCTTCATATGCTACAATGCCTACTTCAGCTAGTCCTTCACCATGTTAGTCCATTTTCCTGTCATTGCAAAAATCCTTTGAAAATGGCCCATTTCCTTGCAAGTTTTCTTGAAGTGCCCTTAGCTTTGTGTTCTTCATTATATCACCTTGCTCCAGTTCAAATTGCACGTGCTGAATCACAAAATCCAGAAAGTTATTCAAGTTTCAAGGTCTGTAGGAAATAATTTCAAAAATCTGCCACAGTGTCGAAAACCCACAATGTTTTGAAAATCCACAATGTTTTTGGTCTGTGTGAGAACCTTCATTATTTTTGACCTTGTGCTTCCCATTTTGTGCACTTGTCTTCTGGCATCGAAAACCCTGTGTGTTTTTGGTCTTTCGCTGTGTCGAAAACCTTGTGTGTTTTCAACCTTGGTCCTAAGTGTGCAAGCACGATTGGTTGGTGGGCACAGTTCTTCTCAGTTGCCCAGTGTGGTTAAAGTTTAGATAGAATCGGTGGTTGTCGCATGTTCACATGGTGAAGATGCACGGTGTTTATCCTTCACGCTTCTATGACAGCCTTTGGATTTTTCTTGTGCAAGCGTGAAGTGGGTCCAGGTCTGCAGGCTCTCCCTGATTGGTTGTCACATGGCCGCATGTGAGACTTTTTTGACATGCGACCGTGTAGCTGCTTGCCACCTATCCGTGTGGGTCCTAGTTCTTCACGATGCTCAGCTGCCTGGCACTTAAGTTTTTATTCCATGACCTAGCGACTTGCGGTTATCTCCTGGTCGCTGATTCTTGGCGGTTAAGTCCTTAACATCTGGCGACTTGGCTAGTGGTTTTCTTTGCTTCAGTCATGAAGTCACGTATTGGTGGGCCAGGGTTTTCAAGAGGCTTTTGATCTATGATGGGCATGCGATCATAAAGAATATTCTCATGTCATGTGATCATGCGCCTGTCGTTGATCTTATTTGCTACAAGTGGTGGTCCTGGTGTCAGAAAGGAAGTGAAGGTGCATGTTTTATTGGTTGCCGCATGATCGCATGTCAGAGTTTTCTGACATGTGACCATGCAACCGGTTGACATCTATTGCTTGGGGCCTATTGGTGGATAAGTGCGGTGGGACCTATCTGCTCAGTGGCACTGATGTGTAAATTTTTGGTTGGTTGAGCCGAATGGTGATGTGGAATTGCGGTGGGACTTGACATCTGTATAAAATCAACGGTTGGCGTAAAAGCTTATGAAGTGTGTCTGATCTATGAGATTATGCGATGGCCGTGGATCTTCCTGCGTAGGCCCGGTTGAATTTCTTGGTGTTTTTGGCGGTGTGGATAAAATATTTGGTGGCCCAACAAAATCTTCTTCCTGTCACTGGTTCGCATGATGTTTTAGCGGCAATGCTATTATTTCTACGAACTGGTAAAATGTCTTCAATCGCCAGTTCGCCAGATAACTTAAGGGGTTATTTTGACATGTGCAGTCATGTGTTCATTGAATCTAACTGGGGTTTAGATTTTCATTCTACAACTGGGATTTTCCTTTGTCGTGTGTTCGCTGAAAGTAACCTGAAGTGCCTGGATGAGTTAAAGTCATGAACCTGGGAAGATAGGAGGATCTACGGTCAGGACTTAAAGTTGACAGAGATTTGAACGAGGACCGCCGATGTGCCACTGGTGCCATGAAGTGACCATTGGAATTCAAATTCAAATTTGCAGAAGGGTTTGCAATGACAGAGGTACCAAAAATTCAATTTTTGAGTGGCCAGAGTGGGTAGAATGGATTGTCAAACGCTGCGGAGTGGTCCAGGCTACCATGATTGTTGCAGAGGAGTGTCTTGCTGTAGGGGAGTAAATGAAACAATACCCTAAAATTTGTTGCAGAGGTCAAATGTGGCTGGATTTCTTAGGGTTTGATGATGATTTGGTACTTGGACCAGTACAGGGCTAGTTGACTATTGAATTAGACTGTTTGAGCTTGCATACTACGGCTTGATCCCTGTCTTGTCTATGTTAACTCCTCGGTGGGGTTAGGTGAATTTGAATTTTGAGTTGGAAATGATCATTGTGCTTAGATTGTAACCCTGGTATAAAGGGATTTTTGTGATCATTTTTTATTATTGGGAATTAGGTTTTCAAGCTTTTTCTGGTTGTGAGTCTTCTGCCTAGTCTGAATTGTAGTGACCTATTTTGGTATATTTTGATAATAGAAAGAAAATTGTAGGTCTAAGCTATAGTTTGCAAGCATGGTTTCTTTGGATTGATTGTATACACTTGAAGATTCTTCATACTTAATACAGGCACATGACTCTTATCTCTCCTTTGTGTCAATATAGATAAATTTTGAACTTTCTAGTTCATTGCATAACCATTTTATGTATATGCCTTCATTCTTGAGTTCTAATCTAGGATTAGATGAAATGATGCTCTAGATGGGACATAAATTTATCTTTTTTCTATGTAAGGATACTCTGTAAGTAGTAAAGGAGATTGTAAATGTGTTTATGGCTTTGAATCTTAGATATATTCTAGTGTGTGTCTGTGTAGTCTGTCTGAGAAACCTTGCCCAATGGATGAGGCACTGGCCTAGATAAGTATTTCTTTGTTGACATATCCTGATTGAGGTTGTTATGATTCAAACTTATAAGTTAAGAACCATCCTTTTAAGTTTTGAGTATTTGGTTGTATGTGGTTCTACCCATAGTAATGGAGAGTCAATGAGTGTGTGGTTAACACTTAGTACTTTCTTACTATCCTATTATCTATTATTCAAACCTAGTTCTTGGTGTATGAAGTATATTTTATACTATGTTAGGTGCACCCACCTTGGTTTTGTAGAGCCAGAAGTAGAAGAGGGCATATTAAGTCCCTATAGTTGGTCCAGTTGCCTTGCAGAGCTCCCACACTTGGAACTAACCATTCCTAATATCAGTCTCAAGGTACATTGGCAGCCTATTAGAGCATAAGCATCATTTTGGACACCAACACACCATCTCTGCAACAGTCTTCCATACAATCCCAACATGCTTCCTTGTCCTTAGAAGTGGCTCTATGTCAAGAGGACTCTAAAAATGATAAAGAAAAGAACATAAAGAAAGATCAAGATCAAGAACCCTCCATGTCATCCACTCCTTTTCCTGATGTCTCTTATCTGCTTTAGGGTTCTTTTGATCCAGCACACCCTTTTTCATGCATTCCACCATGTCTTAAGTCTTCTGTTAAGCAAGATTAAGCTACTACTTACATTGTTGAGCTTAATGACAATCAAAATAACCTTATTACACTTGCGCTTTCCAAAGATGATACTTCCATTAAGGTTCATAAAAATGGTGTTGTTACTTCCAATGTTAAGCCTATTGACAATCAAGAGAAAAATTATGAGCTTATGCTATCCAAAGATCATTGTCAAGATCAAAGTCTTTCATCTTCTTATTCTACCACTCCATGGTCACTTCCACTTTCTACTCTTCCTAAGTCTTTGCAAGCTTTGAACAATCCTATCAAAGAAGGTGCTTATATTCAAGATGTCCATGATTCTATTGAAAATTCTAACGCTCACTCTAAAGATGCTGATATCCTTGGTTGTCATATAGATGATGATGAACTTATTGATTATCCTTTTGTATCTTCCACTTCCATCCTAGGACCTCTTCCACCATTACAAAGGGCTTCACGTCTTCCTCCCATCTTGGGTCCTTATGTCCCTTCACTTTCCCCTCCTAACTCTCCTAATTTTCCATCCATCTTGGGTCCTTACATCCCTACATCTCCCATCTTTTCTCAAGATCAACATAGATGCATACCCTTGAATCCTTTTCATCCATCCACCCATCTAAACCAGCCATATCCTCCCTCTTCCACAAGTCCCAAGTCCTTTGGAAGTAACTTCAATGTTCAATACAAAAAAAAGAAGCAATACAAGAATCCATCAAAAAAAGAACATCACCATGTCTCCTCTAATAGACATGGAAACATAAAGTCAAAAGAGATATCTAAGAAAAATACTACAAGACAAGTATGGGTTCCAAAATCCATCATTGAAGATATTCTCTCTAGATCATCAAAAAGAAATGAAAAGCCTACAGCTATATGGATTCCAAAGTCTCTCTTGAAAGATTCTGCTGTTGATAAAAAAGTGAAGTTGACATTCAAGCTTCCAAAGACTTCCACTTCATCTTCTTCCAAAAACATTCTTCCATTCCATGTGCGTAAACCACAACCTCTGCTATCCATTCACCATATTCCTTCACGTATTCCTTCATTCACATTTCCTCCACCCTCTCACCACCTTTCAAGGTGTGTGTTGATGTTGATCTTGCCTTCCTTTCCATTTACCCTTTCACAATCCTTCCATTCATTATCCTTCTACCTTATATCCTTTTTCCTCATTTGCCTATTCCTCTTATCTTCCAACCTCACTCGCTTTACATAAAACCTTATCCTCCATTTTTCTCTTCCATCTCCCTTTCCCTATCAGCATCTTTGAGCATATCATTTTGAATCCTTGGCATATCATGGTTTATTCTTTCAAGGAGCATTATCTAAAAAGCTTGCCTTCTTCCAAAAAAAAAAAGAGAAATGAAAAAAAATAAAAATTGAAAATGTGCCTTGGTGAAAACTTGGAAACAGGCGCCTTGGTAGCAAAAATAAAGAGAAATAAATTCATCCTATGGTGAAAACCACTCCCTTGTGGTGCCTTGGATAAGTACCATGATGAAAACCTGGCAATCAAGCATCATGCGTAGTTCTTCTACATATTTCATCCATTCCATCTTCTCTCTTTGATCTTGACAATGTTGATCTATACACCAACATTTGGCTATCTTGTGAGCTATCTTACGATGATCTTGCTTTCATTCCATTCATGTTTAGCCTTTATATTTATTTTCCTCCATTCATTCTAGCCTTTTGCTATCCTTTTCCCCTTTGGTCTTGATCTAGGAAAAAAAAAAGAAAAAAAGAGTAAAACACGGTGCTATGAAGCCTCTTGACATGTCTACTCCTTTGGATTGCATCCTTTCCTGCTCTTGCATTATGATTTTGTAACTTATCCTATGCTGGCCTTTTATTACTTGTCCAAATGCACTTTACATGGAAATTTTTCTCTAGCTCGGGTATTCTTGAGGAGTCTACCCTTGAGGATTTCTTCCCTTCATTCTCTTTCATTCTCTTATCTTCCATCTATTCCACCAGCTTGCCAATCCCTCTTGTTCTCCACCTTGCTAGACATTGGGACTGCACGATATGATCTTTCTTGGGAGTTTGCAATGGAAAAAGATGCTATCAAGTATACCAAGTATCAGAACTAGTATTAGAACTAAGTATCAGAACCAGTATCAAAATGCCCACTGGGGGTGTACCTTTTGCTTTAGTCTATGGGTCTAAAGTGGTACTGCCTATTTAGGTCGAAATCCCATCACTAAGAATCAAAATGCATGGTCTAGTAACTGATGATGACTATAGAGTGTCTAGGTTGCAAGAACTTGAATTACTAGATGAGTGTAGGCAAGTAGCTTATGATCATCTCAGAGTATATCAGAAGAGAATGTCTAGAGGCTACAACAAGAAAGTTAGACACAGAGAATTTCAGGTTGGTGATCTAGTCTTGAGAGAAAATCCTAAAAATCAATCCCATCGAGAATGCAAGGGGAAGTTTGAACCCAACTAGCTGGGTCTCTTTGTAATCACTGCTACTTTTGGCTCTAGTGCCTATCAACTCTCAACGACTGAAGGAGAACAGCTCCGAGAACTAATCAACGTTCTCCATCTGAAGAAATTCTATGCCTAAGGCATTCAGTCTATGGTAAAATGTCCTAAAAAAAATGAACATCTTGGTGAAAACCTAGCAATAGGCACCTTGATGATTCACAAAAATATCAAAAAATATCAAAAGTACAAAAAAAAATAAAAAAGTGCCTTGGTGAAAACCTAGAAACAGGCGCCTTGGTAGCAAAAATAGAATCTCTGCCAAGATGGTGAAAACTCGGCAAACAGGTGCCACTTGTTTCAAAACACTCCATCTATCAGTGCAATCTTGGTCTTTCCCAGCTTTTAGTCTTGCTTTAGTTTGTACATATCTCCTGGTTTGTTTCTGCATTCTTGTTCTCAATAAGTCAGTTTGTACACCAATCAGCTCAAGCGTATGTATCCTATCAATGTTTAACACTTGGGGGCAATTATAGTCATATCCTATGGTCTCCAGTATACTTTAGACATGTCATATCCAGTCATAGTCCTTTGAAGCTATATTTGAGTCAGTCAGTCAGTCTCCTCTCCAGAAAGGATTTTGCATCTACAACGCAATCAAACATCAAATTGGAAACAATCTATGCTTTTTACATGCTTTTATCTCCTTGTATGCTTACTGATTTGCATTGAGATTTTTGCATAATATGTCCTTTCGAGCTCTTCGATGATGTCCTTTGCAAGATTTAGAGAGTGATGACTAGGGGCATAATATTTTCTTTGTCTTCTGCTTGTATGTGAAAATCTAACAACTTTGGAAATTCTGGATTGAAATGGTGTCCGACTGTAAGAGCCTCTATCTCAAATTGGATGGCCATGCGTACCTCGACCATTGATACCAGGAAAATTTAAGGAAGTTTGATCTAACTATTGTCTTTTTGAGTGAGTTCTTTCTCCTATTGTGAAACATGATCTTACCTAAGGATGTGAACGATAAAGGGTCACTATGGGTAATTCACACTAGATTTAGAATGATCTCTTGATTATTTGATGTGTTTGTAACGCAAGGCATATTTAGGTCATCACTACGTTTATGTTTTGATGCTTATACAAATTTTTATATCAAAATGGACATGATATTCAAGTCATCCTGGTGTTTGTGCCTTGGTGCTTATATCTAATCTGACATTTCGAAAACAAAACCAATATTCATATGTCCATGGTTGCCTAGCCAGCGGGTGTTGTATTGATTCTTGCGCATACAAATTGATATTCATATGTCTATGGTTTCATAGCTAGTGGGCATTGTATTGATTTATCTAGTTACCTAAAAGTTCAATGATGATAACAAATCGACATATGATCAGTGACTAGGTCCTAGGTCTTAGGTTACATTTTATTTTGCATGTTTCTTTTCATTTTTGCATGTTTGCATGATCTCACAATGGCTAAACGAACTTCAATGCTTAAACAATTCTCCACTTGTCTCTTCAAATCTAACAAGAGCTGAATCTCACATGAAGGTTCCTCCAATGAAATAGCAAGTAGAATCCTTTTTCGGGATCAAAATCAAAATCTGAAATCATTCATATTATTAACTACTTGCATAATCAACCTTCAATCATCATAGAAATCCATTTTTTAACTTAACTAATTATCTTACATCAAACTATCAAAATTTCAACTTGGTCAACCATGGTCAACTCATGGTCAAACCTCATCAAACATGGTCTCCAGGACCTCTAAATGATGCAGAACACATTCTCGGACATGTATAACCACTTCTTAAATCAATTAACATGCTTCTAAACTTTAACACTAACTTCTCTTGTCAGATTTCAATTTTAATCCCGAAGGGGGCATGGTATTGCATATCATTCAAAGTTTGTAAATCAATTTCTATCAATATCTTTCATCAGTGATCAAGACAAACAATCATGTCTAGTTACTGATTCATCAAAATACCTCATCACTCGGGGCAAATCTATCATCACTTGGGGCATATCAGATTCATCAAGATCCATATCAATCTAGTATTCTCCTAATCTTGTAAAATGTATCAATTTTTGCAACCATCGGATCATAGTGTTCTTTTCTTGGTTCTTCAACAACTGAAGGGTTCAGATGTGATACCTGCTAGTTCTACTAAGACAATTGAGTCTAGAACCAGTCACTCACTTCTTCGCAATCATAAGGTTCAGAATCAGGCATTTTGACACTTTTTCGCAATCATTGGTTCATTTGCTGTTATAGTTAACATTATCTTTGGTCATTCAGGACCTATTATCTTCATATCAAATCAATATCAATCAGCTTCTGTCTCATATCAATTATCAATTTTGAATCCGTTTCATATCTCTATCAAACACAGACTATCTTTGAACCACTGTGCTTTGCACAGTAATTCAAAGAGGGGCAAAATGTAATACCCCAAAAATGGGCTATATGTTCATTAACCTCCTACATCCTCAAATCGAATGAAATCGACATCGAAGTCCTAACCAAAGGCACATCTGAACATCATCGAATCCTAATTGATTATCTCAAATTCTGCATCAGGGAATATTCCTAGTAATATTCCTAATTATCTCAATTATCTTTAATTTTATAATTATTTGGTGATAAATCATATTTATCCTAAAGTTTGATTAATTGAATATTCTAAATATTTAATTAATTAGATTTAATTCTGCCACTTAATTATTTAATTGAAGTTAATTCTATTTATTCCTAAGTATTATTATTTAAATTTGACAATAAATCAAAATTCCTATCATTAATTGATTAAATTCTTATTTAATTAATTAAAGCAAGTTGTCATATTTAATAATATTATTTTTGGAATAAAAGTTTGAAAAAATAATTGATTAACCCATAAATCAATTGTTTTATTTTTAAAAATCAGTTAAGTTGGAAATAAATCACTTTATTATTAAATTAATTCATAAATAAAGCATGCACAATCATAAAAGCAAACAAATATAAATTATCAATTAAAGCTAAACTCTATTTTGAGTTAAAACTTAGCTTTTGCATGTTTTTGTGAGTTAACTATCTTTTATTTAAAAATAACTCAAAAATCAACCTGAGTTATTTCAGTGATTTATGGCTTTTTATCCATGCACCTCTAAAGCTTTGGATTTCTATAAAAACAAGGCTCAACTCTTCATAATTCATCTCTCAAAATCCACTGAATCTCATAATTGTGCAAACTTATGCTGGAGAATCGACATCTGGAGAATCAAAACTTATTACGAATCAAGGCTATTGTGAGATCAATTTCATTTGCATTCATATCATATTAGTTTTCATTAGTTAGATCATTTAGCATATCATAGATCAATTTTCATATTAGCATAATTTCATATCAGTTTTGATCATATCATTGCATCTAAAATCCAAAAATATAGATTAATTGCATTCATATTTCATATCAATTTTGCATTTAAATCCTTCATTTAGGTGTCGTATAGGTTACTAATCTCGATAACAATATGAGAACATCAATCTCGCACCTACTAGAAGGCAGTAAATCGCCTGATTAGTTTAACTTTCAATTATTGCACGATTTCATTTTTGCTAACCTCTAATGTTTTACTGAAGTGTTGTGTCTACAGATCAGGTACAATTTTCACACACACACTTGTAAGAAGATCTAGGATCTTCAAATTTCATGGCCATTGGAAATGCCCTAACATACATTTATGGCATAGATAAGGTAAGTGGATTATTTGGCAGAATGCCTCAAGTATTTCTCACCTCATAGGGTCCCATGGTTGTAGGATAAGCACCAAATGGATTGGTAAAAGTGTCTGGACAACAAATTCCCACAAGATCAAGCAATGATTAATATCAAAGGGAAGGTGTTTCATGTTGGGATGATAAATATAGAAACAAAAATATTGTTAATGCACAGAGAGGGTGCATATTTGATATAGGTCAAACAAGATCAATTCAAACACAAAAGATGATATTACTCTTAGGATATGAGGTATAGTAATCAGATTATTAAGTCAAAATTCCTTAATTACTTCAGTGATGTAAGTATAGTGTTTATAGTGTCACATTCAATGCAAGGGTGAGGAGCTTGCATGTTAAATGTTTTCTTCATTTTTTAGAAAAAAACCCATGTGAAATACAAGTGTTTTAGATCTTCCCAAGAGTTTCAAAGTGCATAGATTCAAAGAAAGTGTTAGGGTTTCAAAGCACAGATCTATTTACAAAAATAAGAACCCGCAATTTTTTTGGAAAACTTCTTTGAAAAAGAATAGAGAAACATGTAATGTATTTAATTCTTCCTTAATTCAAAACCCAAATTAGAGAAATAAGCATGGAGTTGCTTCACATAGACTATTCTAATTTTGTTAATAGAGGAAGGTTTCTCATTCTTTTATGTGAAGATATCATAAGGGTTTCAAGTTCACATAGAAGGTTTCTCACAGTTTGCATACAAGATCTCAGAAGTCTGTAAGTTCAATCTATAAAGATTCACGGTTGGTGAGTATATTGGCAAATGAAACCCTCATGGCTGACACCAAGCTGAGAGAAACAAAACCCATTTTCATAATCTTGTTGAAACATAAGATAGGGTTGTCTCCTACAATGGATGAATTTTTATGATGTTAAAATCTACCCTCAAATTTCAAACCCTTGTGAAGGTAAGCAAATAAAATCATCTCAACTCTTTGTTTTAAGTCACAAAAATAGGGATGTCAAGAAGACTTCAAGTTTAACTATGGAGCAATGTGGGAAAGAATTTGAAGAACCTATTAAAACAAAGCATCCACACAAAATTCTTCATGTAAAAATGTCACAAAAGTGTCTTCAAAGAGAAGCCTCCAAACCCTAGCTACCCATAGTGCCACAGAAGTCTCCAAAAGGTGAAAAACTAAAATGTAAAAATAAAATGAGATAGCTTTAGAAACTTCCAAGTAGATGGAAACTGGTATTGCAGTTGCCATGAAGAAGGATATGCAAGATGTGAAAGCACAAAAATGACATGAGATTATTTTGACAACATCCCCCAAATGTAGTTAGTTTGCAGAGATTGTCAGATATGCACAAGGCAGATTTGGTAAAGTGTTTTTTTAAAAAGTTTTTAATCTAATGCAAACGATCAGATGCAAAGATGAAGAGGAGAAACGCGAAGAGGAGAGACTTACTAGACAATGAAGCCGAGGTTGAAAATTTCTTCTTTGCAGAGTAGCCGATTTGCAGAGTAGACGCTTTGCAGAGTAGCTGATTTGCAATGCGAACGGTGAAAATGAAAAATGAAAGAGGAAAATGAAACGGAAGGTTAAAAATTGCAGACCTCAAAAATTATTCATTGCAAGTGAACCCGATGGACATTTCAAAATTGGCATTTGAAAAGTGGAATTAGAGCCTCAAATTCTAATTCCACCTTTTCAAGTGGAAGATGAAATGCCCATTTTGTGGGCAAAATTGGAATTTTGAAATTCCAATTCCTTCTTTTTTGGATGGACACAAACATTGAATTGAACTATCCAAAAATCTAATTCTGGAATTAGAGCTCATATTCCAGCAACCAAACGGGCCCTGAATGATGAGATGTGAGTGGAGGAAACTACAAATTATTACGATTTAGTGGTTTTCAATCTCAATCAAAAGATTTAAATTTAACCTAATTCTAAACACAACCTTAGAATCACAACCTATACTAGCAGTGGCATACGTTGTGCATGCAATGGTGATCTGATAGGAAGTATAAATTTTTTTAAAAGTGAAATAATTTGCAATATAAAAAATTCAGAAAATTATACATCATATTCATAAACAAGGCATATATAGGTGTCCATTAACATTATAAAACATCAACTTTATCTATTATTATTTTTTTCACTTACATAATAATAAATTTAATTTTTGTTATTTGTGGAGCACTGATATACTTAAACATTTGAGTTTTAACCAAAAAGAGGTCAATTAGTCATACAACTTTACTTAGTACTGAAAACTAAGAAAATTAAAATACAATCAAATGTTGTATTAGAACCTCTTAACAGATAAATAAATAATAAAACTATTCTAACGATAATGAAGCCCTTCCACAATTTCATAGATTTAAATATCGTTAAATTACTTCGACAAATTTCTAGGGAAAACATGAGCAAACTGGAAAAGAAAGGCCATTTAATCTTGAAAATGAATAAAGTTTTCGAATCTCAACCTTTTTTGGTCATTTAAAATTTGCTAATCATTATTAATAATCTTTCAACAATTAATTTGTATTCCCTTAAATTGTATTTCTTTGAAAAATATTTATTAAAGGCAACACAAATCTTTATCGAATTTTACATTTCAATCATCAGTCAATAGAAAATTCTTAGTAGAATTGAACTTTTGAAAATTATAATTAATTTAAAAATAGAAAAAGCTCAAATGGATTATTTATTTTATGATTTAGATAACTTCAAACATTAAAAGCATAAATATTGAAATTATTCAATGACTGTGATGGACTTTAATACGTTAAACCTCCAATAAGGAAGTTCTTCCAAAATTTTGTACACGAATGCAAAATTTGAAAACTCAAAATGCAAAAGCTTAAATACGAAGATCTTCAATACTCGCAACGATTTGAATAGTTTAAAGCTTAAATCAAGAAAATTTCTTCCCGAATTTCAAAACCTTTCTTAAATTCATGAATTTAAACAACGACAAATGTGCAAACAATAAAATTCATCAAAAAAATCTTGAATGTAGAAATGATAAAAGAGTATTTACAAAAGCCTTTGGCACATTTGTGAATTTAGAAATGGAATAAGTGTAAATATCAAATTCTTTGATCAATTAAAGAATAGTAAAATATAACATAGAATAAGCATAAATATCAAAATTATTCGACAAATTAAATAATACTAAAACAGTACAAAGTATAAATAACAAAACCCTTCTATGATTTGATGAATTTATCTAGGTCGATTGAATTATGAAGGTCTTCGACAAATTTGTGAGTTAAACACCAAGAATCTGAGATTAAAAAAATGAGGAAAATCTAAGATCTAGAATAATTTTTTTGATAAATTTCAACTGAGCTCAATCCTTTATCTTGAATCCCTTCCCCTGTTCAATAAAGAAGTATAAGTAAGGCCATGAAAACTTCAATTTAAAGTAATGTACGTTCACTATTAAAACTGAATCTCCTAAATCTTATCCTTCTGAAAAAGAAAGAGCAAATCATAGAACTTACAAGACTGAACAAAGATATGTACACATACTGGAAAAATAACATTAAGATAAAACAAGGTAAGTTGCTATTTTTTTACAAAAAAACTGAAGTATTTTCCATAGCCAGAAATGGAAAACTATTCAAGAAGAGGGTTGACAATTTTCTGGCAAAAAATTTACATTTTAGCAAGCAAAGCTCCGACAGATAGCCTATCGGCTAAAAATAGGCAGAAAAATATACCCTTAAATTGACACTTAGCACTTTAGTGTCTTGTAGATATGTCTACACTGAGGAAAGCGTGTTAGAGTGAATTATTGGAGATATATGCAGTGTAAATTGATCAGAAAGTTGCCCTTTTACATATTCATCTCGGTCCACTCTGTGTGGAAATGGTCCAGTATATCAACATTATTACAATAGTTCTTATAACATCTAGGTCATATTTAAGTGCAAACAATAATGAATTTATACATTATATTGTTTAGTTAAGTAGATAAATGAATATGCTTAAGTATTGAATAATAATAATAATAATTTTATTATTATTATTATTATTATTATTAAGCTGATAGGCTTTGTGTAGGAGCTTTGTTCCCTGAAATGACTTTTTCTCTCTAAGATAGTTGTTAGCCCTCTTCCTAAATAGTTTTATTTTCCTACAATGGAAAATAGCAACTTACCCTGTTTTCCCCTTAAAATTCTCAGTAGAGAAGATGAAATGTTTGCAAATGAATACTATGTAATACATGGAAATGAAAATAAATTCAACAAGCTACTGAATACGTATATGGGTTTAGAGAATGTTTTGTTGCATCATTTACATGATTTGTGTGGGAAATGTATTCTTATTGAATATGTGCTTCCCGTATCACATTTTTTTAGAGTGGTGCTTTTAAATTTGTTTTCAGATATTGTATGCTTATTGAATACGTATCCCATGATATTCTTACAGTCTCTTCATAGTTTTGATTTCTCTTGCATGCATATATAATGGTAGTAACCATCTAGCTTCCCTCCTAGTATAAACATTTTCTTATGAGGGATCAGTTGTTCTTTGGTGTAAACAAATATTTGGGGTGTGTTTGCAATTCGTATTTTAGATTATAAGTTGCAATTGAGGAAGGGAGTTGAGTTTGCAGTTAAAGGGTTTTGTATTATATTTCAACATGCGCTGTAATTTGTAAGTTATAATTTGGGAGCAGATTTCATGTTGCAAGGGCTTTCTACAATATGTAAATTTTATTACATTTTACTCTTTCGACACATAAAACTAAGTTGCATGCTTGGACATTTTCTGGTTTTGGTAATCTTGACTCATCTGGATAGAATGCAATCCTAGTGAATTATTTTTGGGATCATTTTTATCCCCAAAATGCCTCTGGTAGCAACTAAAAGTCTTACATTCTCATTGGCTACAAGCATATATTCTCCTATTTGACATTTTGAGTTGAAAGTGCATTTGAAAGAGGCAAGAAGGGACAAAAGAAATAATGTGTTTTAAGTTAATTGTAAGCTTTCGGGAGAAAAAAGATTAAAATTGCAGGCAAATCTAGAAATGAAGAAAAAAAATAGTAGTGACGTATTGATTGTAATTTGGTAGGGAATGAAAGTGAAATGAGATGAATTTGGAGAGCTCGGTGTCATTTTTTGCACACCTTTAATTTCTAGAAATATTATTCTTTGCAAATAATTTTTGCCCCATTGATACTTGCAAATATTGTAAGTAATCATGCATATTACTCAAATGATTTATTTAATTTCCTCAAATTCCTGAATTCATTTAATTTCTTTGATTATTCATGTCCATCTTTCTATTTTTACCACTAAATTGGAGGTATTTTTGCCATTAAATATTCCACTCCAATAAGTATTATGAGAAAGCTCTTCAACATTTTGAAGAAATTCACATTCAACTAATAAATATTTATGCAAAATCAGATTATTTATTTGTGTAGATGGAGTTGCATGATAAAAAAGATAAAAGATTTTTACTTCATAGTGAGAAGCTGCCTTTTTCTATTTGGGAAGGTTAGTAAGTTATAATAAAAAATGTAATTCTTTAGCTTTTAATAGTTTATAATAGAAAAAAATATTCAAAAATTAGAAAGTGTAGTTTTTAGTACCCTATTTAAATCAAAATATTTAAAGTAATAAAATTACTAAGGAATAAATTCAGACTGATTAATATGGATCTTAAATTATTCATTTTTGGGGGAGAAATGTATATGGTGTTTTTTTGAGATTTAATTAGACAATCAAAAACCTAATATCATCAATCAAATAGAAAAATAAACACAATTTATTAGAAAAATAGGTCTCATCGAGCTATACAATGGTAAAGTTTAAAGTTTATTTTGCTTATTTGCGTTAGTCAAGATGTTTGTGGCTTGACATGGAGACTTGGGAGCCAAGTTCCCCATTTATCATTTTTATTAGTTCATATCTAAATTCATCACCCCTCGGCATCCCTCACAACATCTAAATGTGGAAAAGTTAATTCCGTACAAACATTAATTTTCTACCTTCGTTAATAGACATGCTTTGTTGTGTATCCATATTTGATTTGGACATAAAGTATCCTCATTGTATTCTCGAAGTTGAATTATGAGATGTGAGTGGAGGAAACTATAAATTACTATGATTTAGTGGTTGTCAGTGTTAATCAAAAGATTCAAATTTAACCTGATACCAAACACAACCTAGAAAATAAGTATAAAAATGTGGCACCGCCTACTGTGCCACATATTTGCACTAGACAGATGTCATGTCCCATACACATATTCATATCCTTCCTCATACACATTCATACCTTATAATTACTGACTTGTTCAATAAAAATAAATATTGTTAGAACTGTAGTGTGCATACTACATAGTACATTTAGTGAGTTGTTAAAGGGAAATCAAATATTATCACAACTGTATTTGATGTAGCAACATAAATTATTTTAGGAATTATCAAAATTAAATTATAGTAATTTAATATGTTCTTTCATTTATTTAAAAAAATTATAATTTTTGTCATTATATATTTTTTCAAAAAATTTAAATGAATTTATTTTTGAAAAAATTATTTTTTGCCTTTACATTATATTTATATTTTAGATAATTTTAAATTTTAAAAATAATATTTCTATTATTTTAGTGACAATGTATTATTATATTTCATATTATATTTTCATATTTTCTATGTTTAAGTCATACCAGTGAATGAATTGTCATGCAACTATGACTTAAGAAATGCTATGGAGTAACATTTTTAATTCAATTTTTTTAATATTTAGATTACCTAAATCAACATTATTTTTTTCACTTTTTAAAAAATACTATTTTTAATTTGTTTCCTTTAAAATTTTACTTATTATTTTTAGTAATAATAAATATAATATTTTAATATTAATTTTTATTAATATTTATATGTTTATATTTTTATTTTAAAAATAATTATGTTATAACATTATAATATTTAATTTTATTATTCTAGAGCACATATTATATAGAAATTTTTAAAAAAGATTATTATTTTTAACTTTTAAAAATAAAATATATGGTAATTGTTTTGATATGTATTGTTTTTCAAATTTCTTCCCTGTCTTCATCTTTTCATAATGATCATAAGAAAATGGTGGTGAAATCCTAAGTCTATCCAAGGACTTAACTCGTGATATGGCAAAAAATGTTAATCCTTCCTTTCTCTTAGTCTAATGTCAATTGTTACCTTCGAAAGTGTCAATCCCTTTGATTTATGGATAGTAAGTGCCCAAGCCAAATGTAAGGGTAATTGACGTGTGTGCCCCCTTTGTATTGGTGTAATTGGAATGAATTTTTGAGATGCATCTTCAAATGGAATTCTAGAGTAATTGTCAAGTTGAACCATAGCATATGTTGGCAAATCTGGTGGGGCACAACTGTAATGTACCTATTTTTTAGGCTCTTGGGATTAGCCTATCATGTGACCCTCAAAGGATAATGAGGATGGATAGAGGGTCTCTTTCAATGGGCATCTACTTCAGGATTCAGTATGCTTTCTTTTGGCTTTTGTTTGGCATCATTCAGACTTCATTTGCTATAGTTTTGCCACGTTTACTATTTATAGTAAGCCTGATGTTGTTCGAGAAGGAGCCTTTCTATTTTTGGAAAGTGCATTTGGTCACATGGAGAAATAATAGGCATGACTCTTGTTTCAGATGACATATTAAAAGGATCAGTATTTTGAGAGTTATTATTATTTTGGTGGCCAAATTATTATTAAATCATTAAATTGCTTATTATAAAGTTATAATTTAACTTTATAATTTCACTTAAGTTGAGGGTTGAGTCATCATGGGAAGGGGCCATTTATTTAATTAATTCATGTAAGCCTAAGCCAAGGTATTATTTTAAAGTATTGGAGTAAATGAATTATTAAAAGGAAAAGTATATTTATTTATCCCACATTGGTAAGAATTGTGTTTGAGCTCTCACAAGAAAGAATAAAAAGGGACTTGAGAGCTCATTCTAAGATATATATTGATCTTTTGATAAATTTGGTTGTGAAGAAGATGGCTAGGGTTTGAGGATTGATTCCTCTCTTTTGGAAATTTGAATCATCACTTATTGATGGTGAATTTTGCTACTGAATTTTGAGAATATAATTTTGGTCCTGTGTATTCGAATTTGATGCTAAAGTATATCAAATTCAAGGATATTTGAATAAATTCTGAATTACAATTGGTGATTCAATTTTCTTCCTGTGGCTATTGTTTGGTAGAAGATTGTTCTATTTCTACTAGAGCTACGATCTATCTGTTGGCAGCGTATGGTAAATAAGTGTTGTGGACTTCACTATTTAGGAGCTGCGAATTCATTTGGAAGATGACATCACTTTTCCCAACCTATGCGTAATTCACCTTGTGGCTATGTTTTACTCACAACAGGCTGCATTATTTATTCAGGAGGTTGCAATCACTCATTAGAGGTTGTGATTGTTCAAATGATGGCTGTGTTAATAATCTGGGAGGCTGCATTCTTCATTTGCAGTTTTGCTTCAATTCTCTTGGGCTGCATTTCTTTTCCAGCAGTCACATGTAATTAAAGGTGCCCATATTTATTTGTGAATGCTTGTAATATTAGGGAATTAATTTGATAGTTATTGTAATTCTAATTTTTTGTAAGCATTTAGTGGTGAATTAATGGTTGTAGTTATTTATCAAGAGGTTAAAAATTTGAGAAGTATCATTGAAATTCATATTTGATGTTCATTAATTTCTATATATTCTGAAATAAATTTAGAAGTGCAATTTAATTTGAGGAAAGAGCTAGATTGTAAATGAGAGCCAGCTGGGCTCTTTATAGTGGTATCAAAGCATGTTTCCTATCATCTTGTGGGGAATGAATTCTTTTATATTCTGATGATATTTTAAAAGTGATCAACACTCTCTCTTTTCCTAGCTATGGACAAATACAAGAGGCCTAGTTTTGGAAGTCGGCATAGCAGTATGGAAAAAAGAGAGGAAATAAATGCCTTAGTGAAAAGTATGGAAAGACTTAGGCTGCATAAGTAGAGATTGGTGGAGAGTTTTTTAGATCCAGTGGTAGTAGACAAGGTAGTGAGGTATATGGTCTCTACTTTTAGGAGGCTAACTTCAAGATTGCAGGGAAGAAAGCTTGAGTTTTCCTCGATTGGTGCCCTTGATGCAGATGTACCCATATTTAGTACGACACCTGCTAGTCCTATCTACAATGTTGATGATGGATTTATTTCATAGGAACATGTGGATGTTTCAGTACCATTGGTGTATAGTAGTGTTGAGCATCAATAAGTTGAGGCTCCCAGAGTAGTTGCTATGGATTGTACAGAGGTAGTTGATGTTGTAGTTATCACTGAGTGTTTAGAATCTTTTGTGGAGGGAGTTGTTATTGGAGATTTTTACGTCAGCTATAGTAGTGTTGCTCTAGTGCAAGAGGCATCTGCTTCCTCATATGGGACCAATGCATGTATGAAGTCTCCTAGTTGCGACGTTGGTGATTTGGGTGTTATAGCGGAGTCGGTTTATGATGGTTCATGCTCCAACATTATTGGTGCACAACTTGACGTTGAGTCATGTGTGCAGAGTCAGGTGTCAGTAGTTGAGGCTTTAGTAGGAGGTGTGGATGCATATAGTATAGACACATCTGATGATGCTTTTAAGAATGTTGTGAGCCACATTGGGGATGACACCCCTTGTGAGATGTTGGGTGATGACTGCGAGGAGTGTATGAGCTCTGATAGCTTTGAGGTTTATGATAGCAGTCGCAATGTGGTATCAATGCATGAGACAATGGTTTTTTCCTATATTGAGGATGTGAGCATGGAGCTATTTAGTGATGACACTCATGATAGGAGTGTTGCAATTGAGTTGAGTGACATAGATTCATGCCATAGTGTAGATGATTCACATGATGACATTGAGTCATGTATGCAACTAGAGTTAGTGGAGGAGTCACGGATAGATGATGTGGACACTATCATCATAGATATCTCTGATATTGAGAGTGAGGATGATGGGTATTGTAGTGTTTTTGTCTTTTATATCTGACTTTGGGTGTGGACTTAGCATTGTCATATGGTGGTGGTGGGTTCTAGGATTCTTTATTACAGGGACTCACGGATGAGGATGGGGAAGCATATGAGTGGCAAGAGTTTGCTACAGCTAGGGCTTCCACTTTTAGAGAGTGGTTTACTTATTCGGTGACTCATGAGGATGATTCTTTCTACAATGAGACATCTCTGATTTATTAGACCTTATGAGAGGACTCTGAGTTGTTAGTGAGTGAGGATGGATCCTAGGATCTA
Source organism: Chamaecyparis obtusa (assembly GCA_027943335.1). Taxonomy (NCBI): domain Eukaryota; kingdom Viridiplantae; phylum Streptophyta; class Pinopsida; order Cupressales; family Cupressaceae; genus Chamaecyparis; species Chamaecyparis obtusa. Next base: position 306,841 of record BSBK01003618.1, read on the forward strand.
GATTGTCAATCGATTGTATAGGATGAGGGAGCTGGAGATTGTGTTGAGTCATATTCAATAATAGCTTCCTCGGGGTTAGTTGAGGATGAGTTTGATGCTTGTACTCAATTTGTAGGTGTGTACTCATATGAAAGTACATAGAGTTATGGTGATCTTGAGGGGAGTTTTTTGGATGTAGCTTCCTTCCATAGTGTGGATAGTGCAGTTGAGATTGTACATAGGAGGCCCGTTGTATAGAGTCATCATGTGACTAGCTAGTTGAAAGTTGGTGAGAGAGATATTACTACTACTCTCAAGCATTTTGATGCTGCTCGTCAGCTGTTGGTTGTTTATGATTAGGGTGATCCTATGACAGATGAGCACAGGGGTAGTTACCTTTCCTTGACAGCGATTCATTCTTTGCGTGAGGCTATTAGGATTTTGAGATAGAATTATTTATAGATGGTAGCCGATAGAGATCACCAAGTTGAGTGGGGGAGTATAACATATGAGGCACTAATGGACATAGAGGAGGAGGTGAGTGAGCTTACTCAGGAGCTCACAATGACTTTTGAGTCTTTAGAGGGCACTTAGTGGGCTCTTCAGGAGTCACAATTTCATTTAGAGGAGGTGATCATGGAGTTGGAGCATATTCGGTCCACACCAGCCCTAAACCTAGTTCGGTTGCATATTGAGGTGGTTGGTAGTGAGTTGGCTTCTATGGTTGGGGATTCATGACATGATGATGTGGAAGACACATCTATTCAGGATGTGGGTGCACTAGGTACGAATGAGGTAGGAGTACCAGTGGAATCAAGCTCTCATGTTGATTTGCTTCCTTTTTCTAGAAGTGAATCTATTTCTTTATCCCATATAGCTGATAGCATGGGATAGTTGGCAATGCCACATTTTCAAAGGGATCAGTTATGTGTTGCAGGGGAGCAAGTTGATGCTTCTAGGTATAATTTCTACTGCACCGAGTCATTCATGGAGTATTTAATTAAGAGTGTAGATGTGTGAGAGAATTCATACAGAGTGTCTGAGGGTACTCTCATTTGAGGCTCTTGTGCTATTCAAAGGTTGGTAGGGAAGATTGTGGAGACTCTATCTACTATGCTTCTCCACAGGGATTTTGAGGTTGGGTTTTTTGAGAGGGTTACTCAGGATCCTAACCAGCCTACGGTTATGTGGAGTCAGAGATTGGAGCCATCTCATGATTCACAATTGGGTAATGATGAGCCATTGGCAGAGATTGGGGCTTTCTACTGACATTATATGGTGGGGTATGATCATCATTTTTCTTTTGACCCATAGGTAGAAGATTTGATCTCACATAGGTGTAGACTAGCTCCAGTTTCTTATCATCCATTATGGGATAGATTAGCACCATCTTTTGCAGATGGAATTGGCAGTTGCAAGTTAGACTACTTGCAATATCGACACACCTAGGATAGTTTATCAAAGGTTAGAGTTGGTAACAGTGATTCAAACACATTTGGTCATTGTCTTCTTCTCAGTGCAATTGGGTGTGAGTGTCGGTTATACAGGGACTCAAGTTTTGATAGATTTGATGTTTCAGTTGGGTTGAGTTCTGCTAGCTTATTTTCTACATCGACATCTACAGTCGACCTTTAGATGATGTTTTCAGTGATGTCAATTATTTGGGTGTTGAGGGTGGTTTTTCAGTTGCAAGTGTTTATACTGTTGATTTTTGGATTTTCTTCACAGGAGTATGGAGAGGATTGGGACATTACTTATGACCATTCTTGGGATCCAGGTGGTCTATGATGCTGCTTGTTTTTCTTGATTTCTTAAGGACAAGCAATCTTGGGAAGGGAGGACTGTAATGTCCCTATTTTTTAGGCTCTTGGGATTAGCCTATCATATGACCCTCGTAGGCTAATGAGGATGGACAAAGGGTCTCTTTTGGTGGGCATCTACTTCAGCATTCAGTATGCTTTGGTTTGGCGTTATTCAAACTTTATTTTCTATAGTTTTACTATTTATAGTAAGCCTGATGTTGTTCAAGGACCCTTTCTATTTTTGGAAACTACATTTGGTCACATGGGGAAATAATAGGTGTGTCTCCTATTTCAGATGGCATATTGAAAGGATCAGTATTTTCGTAGCCAAATTATTATTAAATCATTAAATGGCTTATCATAAAGTTATAATTTAACTTTATAATTTCACTTAAGTTGAGGGTTGAGTCATCATGGGAAGGGGCCATTTATTTAATTAATTCATGGAAGCCTAAGATGAGGTATTATTTTAAAGTATTGGAGTAAATGAATTATTAAAAGGAAAAGTATATTTATTTATCCCACATTGGTAAGAATTGTGTTTGAGCTCTCACGAGAAAGAATAAAAAAGGACTTGAGAGCTCATTCTAAGATATCTATTGATCTTTTGATAAATTTGGTTGTGAAGAAGATGGCTAGGGTTTGAGGACTGGTTCCTCTCTTTTGGCAATTTGAATCATCATTGATTTGTTGGTTCCCAAAATGGACTTTATGCTCTAACAGGAAACCAATACATCTACAGATTTTGAGGATTGGTTAGATCCAAACATTTAGCTCTATAGATGATTGGACCAACTGTAGGGACAAGACTGCCCTCTGCACTTCTAGCTCTACAAAACCAAGGAGGGTGCTCCTAATCCAGTAAAAACAATACTTATCTCACTAATCACTGACTGGATTTAAATGTAACAGATGAATGATAAGAGAAACCTAAATGATGACCATTCATTCATAGATTTTTCACTATCACTAGGTGGTAATTTATTCTGCAAATCACTGAACTTCAAAGAATTTCAACAATTTTATGCTTAAAGATGGAAATACCAATAGAATCCTTTTAAACACTTATCTCTATGAGAAGAACTTTAGTGCCAGCCAGTGTCTTATCCATTGGGCTACACCTCCATTGCAAGACTATTATACATGAACAAATATACTAAACTTTGAAAGATTTCTTATCCTTTGAAAATACTAATCACCCTGTGGTGGATTTTGTCAAAGGATTCCTAGATTCACACTACTTACTGATGTATCCTTAAGAAAAACTTCAAAGAATCTATGTAACATTCAAATCTTATTTAATCTGATCTTGGATTAGAGCTGAGAAATATAGACATACACACATAGATCATCTATGCAATGAATTGGAACAATTCATAACTCAAACAGAAATATTCAAGGAGAGATATAAATCCTAGATTTTATTCAAATGCTATACTATATCATGCTCACAAAATGCTTTACAATGCAACCTTCTGAAAATAACTTGAACCAGAAAATATTGTTCTTTTATAGAAATAATGTCTAAAATACGGTCTATGATATCCCAGACTCAAGAAACTTATCAGTAAAATTGATCAAGTTCTCGATCCTTTTACACTGATCCTGGTAATCCTTTTATAGAACAAGGATTACAAACAAGCTTTGGATCTTCTTAGAAAAGACAAGAAAGGAGTCCTCAAATAAGACAAAAAATGAAAATAAAACTTTCTTGTTACAAAACATTGAGATGGATCATAAAGATGAGTGCCAAAATCTGGCAATAGCTTCCAAGGTCAATTCAAAATTTGCCAGGTGTTACATCTGTGCTTGCTTCTTTAGGGAGTTGGGGTAATGCCATATATTGCCTCCTCAGAGGATGTTTCTTCTTCTTTACTATCCTCTGAAAGGGACGCTGCTTCCCGGGCTAAAAAGGTATCCTTAGAAGGCCAATTAAAAACCAAAATCTCATCCCTCTTTGGTAGAATCCTATTCCAGCTAATAACCAATTGATGAATTTCAGTTATCACCTTAGTAAAATGCACCCTGGCATCTTGCAACATTTCAATTGTTTGTACAAAAGGAAGAGTGTCTTTAGTGCTAATAACAACTTCAATCTTGACTGACACTCCATTCTCAATTTGTTCCAACCATTTTTCCCTCTCTTTTATGGTTCCATCTCCTTTAACAATACCTGAGAATATCTAAAAATCATTATGGAGGCATGTTACTCTCAAAAGAGCTTCCCTTCTCTTTACTTCTTCCCTAGATACTTCAAAATCATGGAGAGATTTGACAATTTTATAAGTAATTGCCAATTGGGGGCACACAGTTGTTAGAAAGTAAAGACCACCAAGATAACTGAGAGGGGGGGGGGGGGTGGTGAATCAGTTATCTAATAATTAAACCATTTATCAACATTAAATTCAATATCAACTTCAATAGCTTTAAACCATATAATTAATGTAGTAACCAACCATAGAATGATAATCATACACAATGACACAATAACACAAGATATGTTAACGAGGGAACCTCTTGATCAAAGAGTAAACCCCGGTGGGAATGATGCCCAAAAAATGATGCACTAATATGAAAGTTCCTTGTTAGAGGATGGAACCTATTAGGAGTCTTATGAAATACATTTAGTACATATGAATCTCTGTTAGGAGATTTTGAATCCCTGTTAAAAGATTCTAACCCTGTTAGGAGCTATGGAAGACAAAAGGACCCACTGCCCAAACAGCTTCAAGGCAAGATCTCTAAACTCACTGTCCAACAGATCTTAGGATTATTCAATAGAATAATATGAAATATGTTACCTCCTTCACACTGTGCCAAAACTGCACTCTCTGCTACACAAGATCACAAATTCAGATCTTTGTACTTCACAAGTCTTCCTTCATCACTAAATTATCTCTTTTCTTCACTTCATGCATACATTCACATCACAAATTTCACAACTTCATATCATAACTATTCTCATCCTCTCATAAAAATAAAAAAATTCCTTCCTTTATACCACACTCAAATAATTACAAATGAGTCGGCATGCAAATACAAAATAATAATTTCAACATGCTACATCAAAATTACATAAAATTGTCAGCTTCCAGATACAATAACTTTCCAATAGTGTGACCTCAAAGTTTGTGCTATGAACCACATCACCACAAATGAGTCTCAAACTTCTCTTTAATTGTGCAGAATCAGATTCCATCCAGGTTAGGAGATATCCTCCGATTACCAAAAGCTGCTGCACAGGAATACTGCTAGAATACTACTTCCACCAAAATGATTATAACGTTCATGAATAAATGAATTTCTTTATTCACTCTTAACCATAGAATAATAACACATCAAAGAATATACCATCAACTGCACATAACTCAATCTACAATATAACATGTGTGCAAAACAAAACTGTGCCTCCTTTTCTGCTAAACTCCAGAATATCACTGTGTTGACATCAATGACAATCATAGTCATGAATGCAATAACCAATGCTATAGAATGACTGCCAAAGGCTTCATCATTCATTCCTAACAATCTCCCCCATTGGCATTGATGGCAACATAGATGAAAAACATCCAATGTTCCAAAAATCCAATCACTGCTGCTCATCATCAATCAAATCTTGCTTCATTTTCCTATTCAATCTCTCTCTCAAAGTTGTTCCTCAATTTTTTTCATGATTCTCTCCCCCATTGACATCAATGATAGAAATTCCATCACTATGTCAAACAATAGCTCAATGTCAAAAGACACTATTCAGAAAATACATTCACAAGAGTCCTCAATGACTCAGCTCAGATACACATACTCCCCCATAGAGGAAGTACCAACATCCAATCTAGAAAATAGATAGGGCCATAAACCATTGGACGGATGCAACCAACTGCATCATTACTCAAAATTAGGTTGGGGCATAACCCCAAGCATACCTCTCAGATACTCAAATGTATCCTTAGGCAAAGGCTTAGTAAATATATCTGCTATCTGCTCCTTTGTGCTTATGTACTCCAGTCTGACTTCTTTATCTGCAACTTTCTCTCTTACAACATGATACTTGATCTCTATATGCTTTTTTTTAGAATATAAGACTAGATTTTTTGACATACTGATTGTACTTGTATTGTCACAATATATGACAATGGGATCATCAAACTTGATTCCAATGTCCATCAACATCTGCTTCATCCAAATTATTTGATTACAATTGTTTGCTACTGCTACATATTCTACTTTAGCTGTACTCTATGAGATACAATTCTTCTTTTTGCTCAACCAAGAAACTAATCTTCCTCCAAGAAAAAAGGCTCCACCACTGGTGCTTTTCTTGTCATCAATGTTGCCTCCCTAATCAGCATTAGTATATGCACATAGAGTAAAATCATCAAAAATTTTATACCACAATCCATAGTCCATTGTGCCTCTAAGATATCTCAATATCCTTTTTACTGCTGCATAATGTGACTCTCTAGGTTCAGCTTGAGATCTTGCTACCATTCCAACTGAATGTTGTATATCTAGTCTAGTGTGTGTCAAGTACTGCAATCCACCAATCATAGATCTGTATTTCTTTTGCTCAACTTCTAGTGTCTCATCTTTACTAGATAGTTTATGTCCTGTAACCATAGGTGTTCCAATTGGTTTACAATTCTCCATACCGAATCTTTTCAACAAATCATTCAAGTACTTTGTCTAACTTATAAAGATACCATCTTTGTTTTGTGTTATTTGTAATCCCAAAAAATATTTCATTTCTCCAATCATACTCATTTCAAATTTTGTCTTCATTTCATCAGCAAATTTGTCACTAGCTTCATCTTCTCCTCCAAAAATAATGTCATCAACAAAAATAACCAAAACTAACAATCCATTCTCAATTTTTTTTGTGTATAAGTTACTATCAGCTATTCCTTTTGTAAATCCCAATTTTAACAAATACTTATCTAATCTAGCATACCAAGTTCTAGGTGCTTGCTTTAGTCCATACAATGCTTTCTTTAGTTTACATACCATGTCTCCTTCTGGAGTCAAAGGAAAACCTTCAAGCTGCTCAATGTAGACTTCTTCTTCTAATTCACCATTCAGAAATGCTGACTTCACATCCATTTGATACACTTTGAATTTCTTAAATGCTGCATAAGCCAAAAATATTCTTACTGCTTCAAGTCTTGCCATAGGGGCAAAAGTCTCTTCATAGTCAATTCCTTCTTGCTATGAGTATCCCTTACATACCAATCTTTCTTTGTTTCTAATTACTTTTCCTTGTTCCTGAATACTCATTTAGTTCCAATCACATTTTTTTCTTTAGGTCTAGGGACCAATTCCCATGTCTTGTTCTTTTCAATCTGATCCAATTCTTCTTTCATAGCTTTAATCCAATGTTCATCTTCACAAGCTTCATTAGTAGACTTAGGTTCAATTTGAGAAATCAAACATAAATGTACCTTCTTTCTATTCATAACTCCTCTGTCCAAACTTCCAATAACTTGCTCAACAGGATGATGTCTTGATATATACCTGTTAGATGTCATAGTCACTGATCTTTCTTCAACTATAGATTCTTCTCTAGATTCTTCAGCATGACTTTCATTCAACAATTCACTGTCAGTCTCAAAAAATTGTTCAGTAGTTTCAATGTTAGGCTGAGGGTTAGTTCCTTCATCAGATTCATAATCAAGCATTCTTTCCTAAATTTTAAACTTCTCATCAACTTTTACATTTTCACTTTCAACAATACTTTTAGTTCTCTTATTGTAACATCTATATGCTTTGCTTTTCAAAGAATATCCAAGAAAAATTCCTTCATCACTTCTAAGATCAAACTTTCCTATATCATCATCTCTCTTAATATAACATTTTCTTCCAAAAATTCTAAAATACTTAACTGAGGGTGCATGTCCAAACCACAATTCATAAGGTGTCTTGTCTGTGTCTGCTCTAATTTGTACTCTGTTCATTGTATATACTGATGTATTCACTGCTTCTCTCCAAAATGTCTTTGCCAAATCACCTTCAAATAACATAGCTCTAGCTGCTTCAGTCACTGATTTGTTTCTTCTTTCTACAATACCATTTTGTTCAGGTGTTCTAGGGGCTGATAACTGTCTCTTAATACCATTTACTTCAAAAAAAGTGTTAAACTCTTTAGATGTAAATTCTCCACCTCTATCAGATCTCAAACATTTAATCCTCATTCCTGATTCATTCTCAACTTTATTCTTTATGACCTTAAACTTATCGAATGCTTCAAATTTTTCTTTCAATAATGCAATCCACATCATTCTTGTAAAATCATCAACAAGAATCATAAAATACCTTTCTCCATAGAATCCTCTAGTCCTAGTAGGATCGCTCAAGTCTGTATGAACAATCTCCAACTTTTTTGTAGATGTGAACTTCTTGCTAGGAAATGAACTCCTTTTCTTCTTAGCCATCACACATTCCTTGAAAATCATGTTAGTAGGCTTCATATTCTTAGGTAAGTCTCTTACTGCAAGTGTAGAACTTACTTTCACAATATTATCAAAGTTTATATGACAAAACCTTCTATGCCATAACCAACTATCATCAATCTTAGTCATCAAGCATGTCATCTCAGTAGGGTTCAACTGAAATACATTACCTCTAGTTCTAGATCTAGTTCTAATTATTTTTCCATCTTTATCCTTAATCACACAAGTTTTCTCAGTAAACCAAACTCGATATCCTTTATTCACTAACTGTCCAACACTCAAAAGATTATGTTTCAATCCATCAACAAAGTAAACATCATCAGTATTAGTCTTTCCATCAAGAGTAATAGATCCTATACCTTTAATCAAACAAGGTACATTGTTACCAACTCTAACAACTCCTCCATCATAATTGTTAAACTTTATGAATTTTCTTTTATCTCCAGTCATATGATGTGAACAGCCACTATCTATAATCCAATCAGCTTTCTTTTCAACTTGGGAAACTAAGACTTTTTCTTCTTTAATAGTAGATTCATAATTTTCTTCCTTAATTGCTACAAATCCTATGTCATCAAAGTTATCATTATCACTGTCACTCAAATGTCTTTCAATTCCTACTTCAATTTCTTCATCATTTGCATAATAACATTCTTTAGATCTTCTAGGCTTAAAATTTTTTCTATACTTCTTAACTCTCTTAGGAAACTTAGATGCAAAATGACCATATTCTTGACATGTCCAACATTTAAATATTTTCTTACCATCTGGTTCTCTTTTCACAATCAAGGCAATACCTTCTTCAATCTTATTATCTTCATCAGATTTGGATCTGCTACTGCTGGCTTAATCTCCATTCACACTTGTACTTCTAGACAAAGTAGGTCTGATGCTAAGAGCACTAAATGTTGTCTCCATTCTAGGTAGTTCTCCTGATAATCTCAAATTCATCTCTGCTGCTTCCAATCTTCCAAGAAGTGTCTCTCTTGAAAATTTTGGTGTACAAGGTATCACTTGTTCAATCATTTGTGTAGTCTGTCTGAATACCGGTGTCAATGTTCTCAAAATCTTCCATATTACTTCATTCTCTATCTTTTCACCTCCACAAAACTTTATTCCTGCAATAATTTTTGACATCCTACCAATATAGCTTCTAACAAATTCATCTTCCATCATTCTTATGTCTTCAAATGCACAAATCCAATTATGTAACCTAGCTTTCTTTGCATGTTCATCACCTTCAAAAGTAGAATGTAAAGCTTTCCAAATATCATGAGATTTAGTTAAACTTTTTACTTGACTGTATTCATTCTCTGGAAGTGCTGATAAAAGTGCTTCTCTTGCAAGTATGTTACACATAAATAGATCTACCTCATCTCTAGAACTTGTTTCAAGATTGTCTTCTTCAATTATAGTCCTTTCATTCTTTGTAATCAACTAATAACCTGGTCCTAAACACAAGAGATGTGTCTTCATCTTTTCTTTCCAGCTGTCAAAATTTACTCCATCAAACTTAGGGCTTTCTTTCCTAAAATTCACCATAGATCTCCTTAAGTTGTTAAACTTCTCTTTCAAGGACTTGTTGCTTTGATACCAATTGTTAGAAAGTAAAGACCACCAAGATAACTGAGACGGGGGGGTGAATCAGTTATCTGATAATTAAACCATTTATCAACATTAACGTCAATATCAACTTCAATAACTTTAAACCATATAATTAATGTAGTAACCAACCATAGAATGATAATCCTACACAATGACACAATAGCACAAGATATGTTAACTAGGGAACCTCTTGAGCAAAGAGTAAACCTCCATGGGAATGATGCCCACAAAATGATTCACTAATATGAAAGTTCCTTGTTAGAGGATGGACCTTGTTAGGAGTCTTATGAAATATATTTAGTACATATGAATCTCTATTAGGAGATTTTGAATCCCTGTTAAAAGATTCTAACCCTATTAGGAGTTATGGAAGACAAAAGGACCCACTACCCAAACAACTTCAAGGCAAGATCTCTAAACTCACTGTCCAACAGATCTTAAGATTATTCAATAGAATAATATGAAATATGTTACCTCCTTCAAACTATGCCAAAACCGCACTCTCTGCTACACAAGATCACAAATTCAGATCTCTGTACTTCACAAGTCTTCCTTCATCACTGAATTACTTATTTTCTTCACTTCATGCATACATTCATATCACAACTTTCACAACTTCATATCATAACTATTCTCATCCTCTCATAACAACAAAAACATTCCTTCCTTTATACCACACTCAAATAATTACAAATGAGTCGGCATGCAAATACAAAATAATAATTTCAACACGCTACGTCAAAATTACATAAAACTGTCAGCTTCCAGATACAATAACTTTCCAATAGTGTGACCTCGAAGTTTGCACTATGAACCACATCACCACCAATGAGTCTCAAAATTCCCTTTAACTGTGTAGAATCAAATTCCATCCCGGTTAGGAGATATCCTCCGATTACCAAAAACCACTGCACAGGAATACTGCCAGAATACTGCTTCCACCAAAATGATTATAACTTTCATGAATAAATGAATTTCTTTATGCACTCTTAACCATAGGCTAATAACACATCAAAGAACATACCATCAACTGCGCATAACTAAATCTACAATATAACATGTGCACAAAACAAAACTGTGCCTACTTTTCTGTTAAACTCCAGAATCTCATTGTGTTGACATTAATGACAATCATAGTCATGAATGCAACAACCACTGCTACCGAATGACTGCCAAAGGCTTCACCATTCATTCCTAACAATAGTACTATGATCTTTAATTGATTTGAGAAATGTCTTCAAAACATTTTCCCTAGGCATCTAGTCATTCAAAATCTTGCCCACGGTATCTTCTTCTTTTCTAAAAGAAAGCAAAATGTCAAATAACTACCCTGCATGTTTATAAACTTCTCTAGGCTTTACATTCCTGACAAAGTGCTGAATGGCATCCTTTATTTTCTTTTTAGATTTATGTTGTTCTCTCTATTCTATATCTTCACTACTTAAGGAAGGGGGAAGAGGAGACATGGGAAACTCAATAATGGGGCTTGAGGAGGAAGGACCAGCAGTGGAAGAAGGTAGTTGCAAATGTTGTGGTACTTGGATTGAGCTTTCCTCCCCCAACCTCTTCTTCAAATCCGCAATTATTTTATCTTTCTCAAATAATCCTTATTTCAAATCTCCATACGCCCTCAGTATTTCGTCAAATTTTCTTGTGAGTTCCTCCTTCTCTTTTGCTTCCCTTTCTACCACCTTTTATGCAAGCTGAGATATGGCTACCACCATACTTGACGCTTCTATTTCTGATGTGTCCAAAACCCTCTTGACTATGAGACCACCAAAGAGACTATCATTAATTATTTTCTTTCCTTTGTTTTTCTCATCTCTCTTTAATGACCATATGACCAAAGCCTGATGGTCATTACTAAAAGAAACTCCTTTGACATCCTATTCTACCTCTTCCTTAGTCTTGTACACAGGTGTAGTTTTCTTTCTAACTGCATCAAGGACTATTGCATTAGCTATGTCCCATTCAGGGAGGACAAGTACTCCTACATTCTTTACCAATTCTCTCCCCTATTCTGGAGTAATCCCTTCAAATCTATCTGTCATCTCTTTCCTAATTTCATCTTCAATAGTTTTAATATCCTTATCAGGATTCTCCATGTGCTTCTTCTCACAGGCTTCCTCAAATTTACTCATGTTCATTTTCCATAAAAATTGTAAAAAGGCCCATGTCTTCACAAATGCATCATCAGCCAGAAATTCTTCACATGCCTTTTTGATTATAGGGTCCAATTCTGTCCCTGCAATTTGTCCTGTAGTTAAGCCAAGCTCAGGCTCCTTTAGTTGCTCTAGAATCCCCTCATTTATCTAATCTTGAGTCATGAATATCTGACCCTGAGATCCCATCTGTTGAACCTACTCTATGATCTCCTAATCATCTCTAACATTCAAGGGTGACTGTGAAGGAGAGTATTCTTCCTCTAAATTATGAGGCCTCTCTTCTATCTTTTGTTTCTTGGTGGGAGGTGAAAAATCAAGGATGTCTTCACTTGGCTAGTCCCCTGGTACATTTGTAACTTCTTCAACCTCCTTTTGCCTCTCCACCTTCTTTGATGTAGAAGGGAGATCTTCTCTTTTCTTCTTTTGTTTCTTGAAATTAGATTCCAGGATTATTACACCATAACCAGTCCTCTCTTGCAACATATATTTGCTAGGAGGTAAAACCTTTGCAAATGCACCTTTTCCCAACAATGATTTAGCCTTCTCTGGGTTGTCTTCCATGGCCTTTTTCTTCTTCTCCTTTAGAGTCTTAAAAATCTCTTGAAAATAATCCATGAGAGTATCTATCCTTTTTCCCATAGGATTTATGCTGCCTATAGGATCATATTTGGGGTCAAATTGTCAAACAAAATCCAATGTTTTCTTGTACACTAACCACTTTTCCTTTCTGACTGCTTGGTCTTGCAACCCTGGGGTATTTCTAATAATATCTTTAGGAAAATTAAAAATGTGGTTTATTGCTAAGCATCTGACCCTCTTTCTGAACATTTCATTTTAGAAACCCTCTGGGTCTATTGTTCGGGCAATTGTGGTTGTGAAATGATATGGATCCAAGATTTTATGCATATGAAGCCACCCACCCTTTTTGATTATAAACTGGTGAGCAATGGTAATATTTGGGAACAAAGCTCATCTACCTTTAGCAATACTATTATTCTCAATATCACCTAATGGTCTGAAGAATTCTGCAATGCCAATCTTGGTGGGAACTTGGAAAGGCAAAATAAAAGGAGTCCCCCTGAAACCATATAACCTAATAATAGTTGAATAGGGATAGAAAATGAAATCACCCCAATCGTGCATTATGTTGAGGTCCTTTGTAAATTTTTTTGGTCTAACAAATTTGGCCAAGGCGACTGGTACCCTAGGGCTGTCATGAACAAAGAATAGTCTCAATCTTGTTGCAAAACATTTGTCAAACTGTATATAACTACTATCCTTTTTGTCGCATGTCATATTTGAATTCCACAGCTGAATAGGCATGTCCTCTCCACCTCTCTATTTGGATAATTCCATTTCTTTTTCAAAATAATCAGCACCCTTGAAAGAAAACATGTACATCATAAAAGAGTACCGGCAAAAGGGTTTATCAACTTTATTCTTTTGAATCCTTATTAATCCATCATGGATTAAGTCAGCAATGAAGGGGGCATAATCAAAAGTAATTGATAGATGTAGATGTAAGATCTGGATCACCATATACATTAGGTACTCTGGCATTTTCTCATTTGCATCTTCCCCAAAAACCTAGCATAATGACCAATAGGCACCTCTTACCAGTATATCAAAATTCTCTATTTTGAATGGCTCCTGTGCACCTAGTCCTACAACAATCATCTTTTGAATTTTAGTACAGAAATCTTTTACAGGAGCAATTCTAAGGAGATGTTTATGTGAATCATACACCTCTCTTAATTCTTTAAAATCAATTGGCTCCAAGTTAGGTGAGGGGTCACTTAGTCTAAAAACTATTCTGATTTCCTTAGCAGAGATTGTCAATAGCTTTTTTCCTCTAACACCCCTAATCTCTTTAGTAATAGGGTCATAGTTATTTGCAACTTCAATCATTAGGTCTGCATCTAAAAGACATCGGGTACTACAAGCTTACCTACATCATTTTGCCATACATTACAGGTGGGAACAGGGGTATTTCTTTGGCTAAAACCTACTGTAAACAATGTTAGCCCAGTGAAGTCAGAAGTGCCACTCACATTGAGAAAACCAATCTTAGCATCCCTGATATAATTTCCTGTATCATACAATCCATTCGTCACTTTTAGCCTAGGCTCCTTCGGTGTTAGCTATTTGACCTCTACCAAATTTACTGTTGAACTAGGAAAAATTTGTAATAAGTCCTCATGTAGACCCCTCTTAAGATAATCAGTTTCACCAGAAAGCTCTTTCCTAGGCAGCATTTCTAGGGCTTATAGCTTATGTATATTGGGTGCAAAAGAACATAGTAGCAAAGCAATACTTCTTAATAGAACAAGTAAGTGCAAGAAGAACCAACCTTTTCTTCAAAATCCCTATGAAAATAGCAATCGATTTCTACAATTCTACTCGCCAAGTGCTCTACAAATTTTCATCCCCTTGTGGCTTTTCGAGGAAGCATATATTTTGACATACTCACAATCGATCCATAATTATTGCAGTAATTTACTTCGTATGATGTCGCCATTTATTTTTTGGGAAACAAATTGTCACTTGTCTGAACCTTTCACCCACTTCTTCCTCAATTTAAATTTCGACCGTTGATTTTCACTTGGCAGATAATCCAATGGTTTGTCACATGATTGCATAGCTCAAAAGAAGCTCATGGGACCATATGACAAGCCGTTATGCCAATTTCTTCATTGGTAGCAAATCCTTTATAAAATTTACTGTTAAAACATAATGTTAGTCACATGATCACATAGCTTGAAAAAAGCTCATGAGACCATGCGACAAACCGTTAACATTCACCCACCGTCATCTATTCCTTAAGTCATTGGTCCCACTTTACCTTTATTAGTAAAAATTATCCATGCTTGCAACAGCTGGCAAGCTGTCATGCAATTTCTTTCTTTTCGGGCATTGGTATTCATTGACATCCTCCACATCAGCAAGTACTATCGACCAATCAAGAAAAACCATATGCAAAAACTGACATTGGTCCCACTATTTTTAACCAATGAGAAACTGCCAGTCGTGTACACCTATCCATGGTCCCACTTGAGAATTACAATGAGCTTGATGCAAGATTGATGATTAGTCACATGATCGCATAGGTCTCTAAGATTCTATGTGATCATACGAAAACCATTAGATCTTCCCTATTACTTTCATCTTTGAAGATTCTTTTGTCACTGGTCCCACTTTGTTTCTGCACTAAGCTTTATGGTAAGATCAACAGTTAGTCACATGATCACATAGGTCTCTAAGATTCTATGTGACTATACGACTGCCATTAGATCTTCTTTAAAGATACCAAGCTGAATGAAAGCTGAAACATTAGAAGGTAAGGTATTTAGGACTTAGGATATATTATAGCCACCAGACTTAGGAAAAATTAAAACCGCTAGTCGCTGAGACTTAGGGAAACTTTATGCACATGCACTTTTAAGATTTAAGTGATTCAAAAAGGTAATGCTTAGATAGATTTAAAACAGAGCGACCTAGGGCTTTTTTGAAAATGGCATATACTTAGGGTTTTTCTTAGGTTTAGCTTTTAATTAGGGCTCAATGGATACTGAGGAAGAATAGATAATTTTGTAGGACTTTGTGATGGGTTTTCTGTGGAAAAATTATCACAATTTCATGAACATCTAGACACACTGCAAATTTATAAAAAATTCACAAGACTCATGTGCTAAAAATTTGAAGTGCCAACAGTGGCTCTGTCTAGGGATGTATGCCTCTTGCAGGCATAACAAGAATTCAGAATCTCTGGGATAAGAAGACCATCTATTGAAACAAAACAACTAACCTACTCACACAACTAGAAAACAAACACACAACTAGGAAAGGGAAACTAACTACTATTCATGGATAATGAGAGTAGCTTAAGAAAAGTACAACTTGAGGAATTGTCCATGAACTGGCAATTCCATTTCATTTCCAATCAAGTCCTTCAAAATGTATGAATCAGGTCCCCATGTTTGACTAATCAAATATGGTCCCAACCAAATAGGGTCAAATTTGTTGTGTCTACCCTTGTCTTCAAGCCTGGCATTCCACATCAGGACCAAATCATTATCTTGAAAACTTCTGACTATGGTTTTTATGTCATACAAATTCTTATACCTGAGCTGAGATCTCAAATTTGTATCATGTGCTTCCCTCCTTGATGCATCTAGTTGTATCAGGTCCTGTAATCTGATCTTCATTTCATCATCTTGATCATCATCATACAACTAGATGAACTTGTACATTTGCAACAAATTATTTTGTGGTAACCTGGCATGGATACCATATACTAAATCAAAAGGAGCACATCCTATAGCCTTATAGATTGTCACTTTGTCAGCCCATAGAGCTAGCTATAGTTTTGAATCCCATGCTTTCTTGTTTGCATCTAAGATTCTCTTCAAAAAATTTATCAAGCTTTTGTTACTTGATTCAGCCTGACCATTTCCTTGAGGATGGTAAGGAGAAGAGTATGAAATCTTTATACCATATTGCAAACAAAAGCTAAAAAATTCTTCAGATATGAAACACAAAGCATTGTCAACAACTAAAACTTCGGGCATCCAAACCTTATCAACAAATTTTGCATCAGGAAATCAATAACCACTTTACTAGTTGCTTTTTTAGTGGGAATAGCTTCCACCCATTTTGTAAAGTAGTCAGTTGCAACCAATATATAGGAATGTCCTCCATTGGATTTGTTTGGAATCTCTCCTATAAAATCCATACCCCACTTTTGAAAAGGGGTTTCCACAGTCATAGGACTCAGAGGCAAATTTCCATTGAATTTCAATTTTCCTGAAAAATCTTTGACAAGCATTACATTTTTTGACAAAAGAATGTGCATCCTTGAAAATACTAGGCCACCAAAAACTAGACCTCAGTATCTTATGTCCAATGGTTTTAGCAATGTAATGGCCACCACACACACCTTCATGCATTGCTTGCAACAAATCATTAGCCTTTTGAGGGTCAACACATTTTAGCAAAACACCCTCATTACTCCTCCACCATAATTCTCCTTTAATGATCACATATTTTAGAGCATGTAATTTGACAATCCTCCTTTTGTGGTCTTCCATATTAGAAGGAAGTAAAATCTTTTGCAAGTATCCAATGACATCCTTGTACCATTCACAACAATCTAAATCACAAATGTATGGCCTGTGTTCTTCTTCAAGAGTGTTGATGTGATTAGCATCCAAATTGCTTTGGGCCATAATTTTTGCTAACCCCAATCCTCTTACTAGTTTGGTGATTTGGATATCAACATTAAACTCTTGGATTCTATTTATCCACCTACACCTTCTCCTTGAAACTTCTTGTTGAACCAAGATGTCTTTTACAGCAGCACTGGGCACATATGCAACTACAGTTGCTCCTACCGGGTAACATCTAAATTTTTTGATAGCTTTAACCAATGCATAGGCCTATTTCTCATTTATATCATACTTTAACTTAGCTGCCTACAATGATTTACTAAAAAAGGAAATGGGCTGTTCAAAACCCTCTGAGTTCTTTTGTAACAATACTGTAGCTATAATATTATAAGAAGCAAATGAAAAGATTTGGATAGGCTTACTGAAATCTGGTGATCTTAATACAGGGGAACTTTTAATAGCCATCTTGATATCAGAAAAATCTTTCTTGGCCTCATTACTCCATTCCACCTTTGCATTCTTCTTTAGCATTTTAGAGATGGGAACACTGATTTCAGCAAAGTTTGTAACAAACCTTCTGACAAAATTTATCTGTCCAAAGAAAGATTGGATACCTTTTACATTTTTTGGCAATGGTACCTTGTCTATTGTTGCTACTCTCTCAAGGTCAATCTTGAATCCATCCTTAGATACAATATGTCCCAAAAGCTTACCCTCTATTACTCCAAAGGAACTCTTCCTTGGGTTAAGGGAGACCCCATATTCTGGAGCTCTTACAAAGATTTTTTCCATGTGACCACAATGCTGGTCCTTCTTTTCTGAATAAGCTATCAAGTCATCCTGATAAACAACAAGAAATTTTTTTATGAAATCTACAAAGGCTACATCCATGGCTCTTTGAAAGGTAGCCCTGGCATTAGTTAAACCAAAAGGCATTCTAACATATACATAAGTACCCCATGGAGTAGTGAATGCAGTTTTGAACTGTTCTGATTCTTTGACAACTACTTGATTATAACCTAAAAAACCATCCATCATGGACATTAATTCAAATCCAGTAACCCTTTGTAACATGGCTTCCATGTTTGATAAACCATAATTGTCTTTTCAAAGAATTTATGTTCAAATTTCTAAAGTCTACACACAAACTGATGTCTCCATTCTTTTTTCTTACAGGGACAAGATTAGAAACCCATGTTGAATGCCTAATAGGTTGAATGATTCCTGCATCACTCATCTTTTTTAACTCATCCTGCATTTTTGGTGCCAAAGTAGGATTTACAGGTCTCAACTTTTGTCTAAAAGGTTTATTATTTTCCTTCAAAGGAATTTCATGTTGGAACAAGTCTTCTCTATATGCCTTTAAATCATCATAAGACCAAGAAAAGACATGTCTATACTTTCTAAGAAGACCTATCAGAGACTTTTTTATTTCAGGAGTCAAGCTTCCCCTAATATATACATTTTTTGGGGCTGCCTTTGTTCCCAAATTTATCTCCTCTACACCCTCAGGCTTGCTTAAAAACTTTGCCTAGGAAGAGCTATCATGGCTATCAAATGCTCTTTCCAACACTACCAAACCCTTTGGGACTTTATTTTTTTTCAACTACAAGATTTCCTTGCCAAGGAGAGATTTCTTATTATCCGATGTTTCTACATACTCACCAAAATTTATCTCTTTATCTCTAAAACTTGCATCATAATGCAGAAATCTTAAAATATCTAGATCATCATCAAAAACCTGCCAATTTTCATAATTATTTGGTATGGATGGCCTAGTTTGAATCTCAATCATAGATATCCCTGCAAAAGTGATATCCTCTAGTCTTAATGCAATGTTAGCCAATAAATCAGCCATTCTATTATGGCCTCTGTCCATCCAATCAATATTGAAAGCATCAAACTATTCTATCTCATCCCAAACAACATTCCTATATTGTTTTAACCTTTGGTTTCTTGAAACATATTTGGATCTAATCTAAGATACAACTAATTCTGAATCTCCAATAACTCTGAGATTTTTAATCTTGTGCTTTGAGGCTAATCTTAATCCTATCAGTAAAGCCTCATACTCTGCAGTATTGTTTGTACAAGTAAATGACAGGGTGAAGGAAAATTTAAAAGTTTTTTTAGTGGGGGAAATCAACAACACACCTACACCAGATCCCTCTTTAGAGAAAGCACCATCAAAGTACATGGTCCAAAGATCATTTTGATTTGTTACATTTCTTTCCTCATGAGCTAACAGAGAAGGTTCATCTTCATTATCATTACTCTGTACTTGAAAGGAATTTATGTCAGTATCAAGAAAATAATTCATGTTACTATCACTAGCTTCTTCCTCAATCATGTGAGGAGTTCTAACTTCCCTGAGTACCTTAATGCTCTTACCAGTGACATTAAAAATAGCATAAGATAAATCACACTAGATGCTACTTCCCATTGCAGCATTCCATTTTCTTGATAACAGCATTCCATATTGTGGAGGAATATCCACAACTAAAACACTCATAGTCAGCTGTTTCTCAGGACAAGCAACAAGCCTATAAGGTAAGGCTTTTATTGTTCCAATTACTAGTACCTCCCTAGAGTCCATTTCCTAGCATCTCCCATGAGGAGTATCAACCTACAATCCCATTGATCTCATAATTTCAGCAGGCATGACAGTATTTGAGGCTCCTAAGTCAATCGTGCAAATTTTCAACATTTTATCATTTATGACTAATTTCAGGAAAAAAGGATCAACAACTCCCATAGAGGTGTTTACAACATTAGTGTCCAAATAGATTCGAGGAATTTTTGAAATAATTTCTTTAGTGTCCTTTTTAGTTGGACCTTGATCCTTCATTCTAGTATTTACTGTTTCCTGGATGTCTGCGGTTTGAACACCATTTATCCATGTGAGGGCTTTCTCTTTGTGTTCATTTATCCTCATCATCTCCAATAAAGGCACTTTTACTATGATCTAAGATAATAGTTGATTCATGTCAAAAGGTGCATAATTTAAAATAGATAAGTCTATCTTGCCTTTTCGGCTATCCTTGACTTCAGGCTGCATGGCTGTACCCAATTGTTCCTTATCCTTTGATTTATTTTCAAGTTGGGAATTTGGGGTAGTAACCATTGGAGTTTTAGCCTTGATCTTAAAAACCTTGATTGGTTCAGCAGGCTTTTCAGTGCCCTTTTGCTTTAATTTCTTGGCATCATTAGCAGCCTTATTTTTTGTGGCAGACTGCTTTGCATCTTCTTTATCCCTTTTAATAAAAATACTTGCTAGTTTACCAAATGTTTTGTCAATAGTCCTATTTCTAAGGAAATAATTAATCTTGGCCTATGTCACCATATCAGTAGTGATATGGGCTATATCTTCATCAGAGGGTCTTCTTAATACAACAGGTTCTTCAACTTGTTTAGAGTTGTTATTTATATCTTCAGTTTCTTCCTCTTCTTCATCGGAAAAAACTTGTTGATGGTAAGCCTCTCCTCTATTATGAGAATGATTTACGTCCTGATTTTCACTTTCTTCATCAGAGTCAACCTCTTCAAAAAATTTAGCAAAGGTCATTCCACAACCTCTATCATCATATGATTCATCTTCCTCCTCTTCTTGTTCAATACTTTCAGACATATTCTGAGAAATCACACAATAATCTGAATCATAAGGGGATTGGCACATAGTGCACCATGGAATTTCACCAGTCATATTGATTGAATTCTTTTGCAAGGGGTCAAGGGTTCTATCATTTGGCCTCATATCCTTCTTTTCTGGGACAATAGGCTTTCCATCCTTCCACTGTGTATTGTAAGGATAGTTCTGCATCCTAGGTTGCCTATTGAAATTATTTGGAGGAGGTCTATCATTTCCCTGAAACTTACTTTTACTTTCCCCTAGTTTTAGATCCTTTAAGGCATTAAGCATCTACTTGAGGTTATCATCTTCCCTAGGTTTTACATTTGCAGGTTTATCAACTTCTTTCTTTCCAAACCTAGAGGTTTTAGGATCCTCTCTTCTTCCTAGTTTTCTAGATACCCTCCTATTTCTCTCAATGTTTATCACAAATCTTTGAGCTTCTATGATATTCCTAGGGTTCTTATCCCTAAGAAGATATCCCATCTTGGCATCAAAAGCATTCAGATATGTTGCTAGACATACCTTTTCATCCAATCTCATGACTTGGAAGAGTTTGTGCATTGCCTTTTGAAACCTCACATTGAATTCTAGGACTTCCTCATTCTGGTTTTTCTTTATATTGTTAAATTCATTTAACATAAAACCCTCATTAGTCTTATCATCGTATTGATCTTTAAAAAAATTTATAAAATCATCCCAAGAACCAATACAATCATAAGGAAGCCCTCTGAAGCAGTCTCTTGCATCTTCAGTTACAGATTGAACAAACAATTTCATGATGACATCTTCATATTCTATTTCATAGTCATCAATCATATCAATAAAGTTCTTTAGATGCTCTTCATAGGAAACAACATTATTTCCAGTAAACTTATGTAATTTCTCTCTAATCTTTGCAGGAATCAAATTAGGATAACCATCAATATTGTTAAAGAGAAGTTGTCTGTACCTTTCAATGTGAACTATTCCTCTTTGTAATGAAGCATCTATTTGAGAGGTGGAAGCTTTGTTATTTGCTGCATTAGCAACATTTTTAGTAGTCACTGGTGTGACAATGGCACCCTGGGTAGCAGAATTTCCAGCATTAACATTAGATGTCATCACAGGGTTAGTTGGAATTGAAGGAGTAAAAGAGTGTCTAAGAAAATCAACTTTCTTTTTCATTTCCAAAGTAGTAGCCTCAATTTCTACCTTCTCTAATTCTTTAGCAATAACCTCTTGTTCTCTTCTAGCCCTTTCTAAATCATTTTCCAATATAGACAAAGGATCTATTTGGGTATTGTCATTTTTAAGCTCATTTATTGTGATCCCTTTTGAGATTTGTTTTCCTTTATCCTTAGGCTTCCTAACTTTAGCAATGCGTTGGACAATAGGTTGTTCACCAACCTCCTTGGGGGCTTCTACAAAATTTATGGCCTTCAAGGTCATCAACTATCTTTTGAGCTGATCTACCCTAATTTGGGCCTTTCTTATTTCTGTTTCCTTTTCAGCTTCTCTTTCCTTCCTAATTGCAATTTTTTCCTCGATACTTCTTTCTAAATTCTAGACTTCTTCAAAAATATCCTCCGAATCTGGAAGAGTAGTATCAGATGGTGAATTTTCAGACGTAGAATCTCCTTGCTGATTTCTAGGATTTTTAGGACTTTTAGAAGGAGAAGGTCCCCGGGTTGGGGGATCATTTCTTCCTTCCAGGTCCCTGCTCTTACTTCTTGACCTTCTGACTTCCTTTTGAGATTCTACATCTGGGTTCATCTTTTTCTTATGATGAACTTCATCATTTTTATGAAAATAAAAATCCTCATATGCTCCTAAACCCAAATCAACTGCCTCTTCATACTCAAAGGTATTTTCTTCTTGGTCATGAGTGAATTGGTGATTTATTTTCATATCTTTCTTCTGTCTCCATGCCTGAGACATATCACCACTATTCTTATTTCTTCTAGGTAAATAAGTCCTAGAAGTGCTTGGAAGTTCACCTTCTAATATACTTTCTAGATGGTTCTTCCTCCAAGCCCTAGTATTTGTTTGACTCATAATTGCAAGTATGTGAAACAATTTATTGTTTTCTTATTATCTTTACTCAGCACTGCTGCAGAGACTTTCAGAGTCGCCACCAACACAAGTTGGGAAATATTTTCACACACTTAGTAAATCAAAGCATTCAAAACTTATCAAGTAATCAAAACAAAGATTACTATAAACAAATGCAAAGCTAAAAGAGATTTTTAGGTTCTGAACAAATCCAAAGCTTGCAAATATTTCTCTATTTTCCAATGGTGCTTTACTGGTTCTAACAAATAAGAAGGCCGGGAGCCTAGCTCAATTTGTACCTACGTTATTTGACATTCAAATTAACAATACCAGAGATCTAAAATTCAAATTTATCATAGTATTTCAATCCCTATTCCCTAGTTGAGTCACCATTTTGTTGGTTCCCAAAAAGAAATTTATGCTCTAACAGACAACCAATACATCTATAGATTTTGAGGATTGGTTACATCCAAATATTTAGCTCTAGAGATGATTGGACCAACTGTAGGGACAAGACTGCCCTCTACACTTCTGGCTCTACAAAACCAAGGAGGGTGCTCCTAATCCAGTAAAAACAATACTTATCTCACTAATCACTAATTGGATTTAAATGTAACAGATGAATGATAAGAGAAACCTAAATGATGACCATTCATTCATAGATTTTTCACTATCACTAGGTGGTAATTTATTCTGCAAATCACTGAACTTCAAAGAATTTCAACAATTTTATGCTTAAAGATGGAAATACCAGTAGAATCCTTTTAAACACTTATCTCTATGAGAAGAACTTTAGTATCAGCTAGTGTCTTATCCATTGGGCTACACCTCCACTGCAAGACTATTATACATGAACAAATATACTAAACTTTGAAAGATTTTTCATCCTTTGACAATACTAATCACCCTGTGGTGGATTTTATCAAAGGATTCCTAGATTCACACTACTTACTAATGTATCCTTAAGAAAAATTTCAAAGAATCTATGTCACATTCAAAGCTTATTTAATCTGATCCTAGATTAGAGCTGAGAAATATAGACATACACACAGAGATCATCTATGCAATGAATTGGAACAATTCATAACTCAAATAGAAATACTCAAGGAGAGATATAAATCCTAGATTTTATTCAAATGCTATACTATATCATGCTCACAAAATGCTTTACAATGCAACCTTCTGAAAATAACTTGAACCAGAAAATATTGTTCTTCTATAGAAATAATGTCTAAAATAGGGTCTACGATATCCCAAACTCAAGAAACTTATCAGTAAAATTGATCAAGTTCTCAGTCCTTTTACACTGATCTTGGTAATCCTTTTATAGAATAAGGATTGCAAACAAGCTTTGGATCTTCTTAGAAAAGACAAGAAAGGAGTCCTCAAATAAGACAAAAAATGAAAATAAAACTTTCTTGTTACAAAACTTTGAGATGGATCGTAAAGATGAGCGCCAAAATCTGGCAACAGCTTCCAAGGTCAGTTCAAAATCTGATAGGTGTTACATCTGTGCTTGCTTCTTTAGGGAGTTGGGGTAACACCATCTGTTTCCTCCTCAGAGGATGTTTCTTCTTCTTTACTATCCTCTGAAAGGGACGCTACTTCCCAGGCTGAAAAGGTATCCTCAGAAGGCCAATTAAAAACCAAAATCTCATCCCTCTTTGGTAGAATCCTATTCCAGCTAATAACCAATTGATGAATTTTAGTTATCACCTTAGTAAAATCCACCCTGGCATCTTGCAACATTTCAATTATTTGTACAAAAGGAAGAGTGTCTTCAGTGCTAATAACAGCATCAATCTTGACTGACACTCCATTCTCAATTTGTTCCAACCATTTTTCCCTCTCTTTTATGGTTCCATCTTCTTTAACAAGACCTAGGAATATCTAAAAATCATTCTGCAAGTATCTTACTCTCAAAAGAGTTGCCTTTCTCTTTACTTCTTCCTTAGATACTTCAAAATCAAGGAGAGATTTGACAATTTTATAAGTAATTTCCAATTGGGGGCACATAGTACTATAATCTTTAATTGATTTAAGAAATGTCTTCAAAACATTTTCCCTAGGCACCCAGTCATTCAAAATCTTGCCCATGGTATCTTCTTCTTTTCTAAAGAAAGAAAAATGTCAGATAACTGCCCTGCATGTTTGTCAAATTTTCTAGGCTTTACATTCCTAACAAAGTGCTGAATGGCATCCTTTATTTTCTTTTCAGATTTTTGTTGTTCTCTTTGTTCTATATCTTCACTGCTTAAGGAAGGGGGAAGAGGAGACATGGGAAACTCAATAATGGGGCTTGAGGAGGAAGGACCAGCAGTGGAAGAAGGTAGTTGCAATTGTTGTGGTGCTTCAATTGAGCTTTCCTCCCCCAACCTCTTCTTCAAATCTACAATTATTTTATCTTTCTCAAACAATCCTTGTTTCAAATCTCCATACGCCCTCAGCATTTCTTCAAATTTTCTTGTGAGTTCCTCCTTCTCTTTTGCTTCCCTTTCTACCACCTTTTCTGCAAGCTGAGCTTTGGCTACCACCATACTTGATGCTTCTATTGCTGATGTGTCCAAAACCATCTTGACTATGAGACCACCAGAGATACTATCATTAATTATTTTCTTTCCTTTGTTTTTCTCATCTCTCTTTAATGACCATATGACCAAAGCCTAATGGTCATTACTAAAAGAAACTCCTTTGACTACCTGTTCTGCCTCTTCCTTAGTCTTGTACACATGTTTAGTTTTCTTTCTAACTACATCAAGGACTATTGCATTAGCTATGTCCCATTCAGGGAGGACAAGTACTCCTACATTCTTTACCAATTCTCTCCCCTGTTCTAGAGTAATCCCTTCAAATCTATCTATCATCTCTTTCCTAATTTCGTCTTCAATAGTTTTAATATCCTTATCAGGATTCTCCATGTGCTTCTTCTCACAGGCTTCCTCAAATTTACTCATGTTCATTTTCCATAAAAATTGTAAAAAGGTCGAGGTCTTGACAAATGCATCATCAGCTAGAAATTCTTCACATGTCTATTTGATTATAGGGTCCAATTCTATCCCTACAATTTGTCCTATTGTTTAGCCTAACTAAGGCTCCTTTCATTGTTATGGAATCCCCTCATTTATCTCATCCATAGTCATGAATATTTGACCCTGAGATCCCATCTATTGAACCTGCTCTATGATCTCCTGATCATCTCTAACATTGAAGGGTGACTGTGAAGGAGAGTATTCTTCCTCTGAATTATGAGGCCTCTCTTCTATCCTTTGTTTCTTGGTGGGAGGTGAAAAATCAAGGATGTCTTCACCTAGCTGGTCCTGTGGTACATCTGTGACTTCTTCAACCTCTTTTTGCCTCTCCACCTACTTTGATGTAGAAGGGAGATCTTCTCTTTTCTTTTTCTGCTTCTTGAAATCAGATTCTAGGATTATTACACCATAACCAGTCCTCTCTTGCAACATATATTTCCCAGGAGGCAACATCTTTGCAAATGCACCTTTTCCCAACAATGATTTGGCCTTCTCTGGGTTGTCTTCCATGGCCTTTTTCTTCTTCTCCTCCAGAGCCTTAAAAATATCTTGAAAACAATCCATGAGAGTATCTATCCTTTTTCCCATAGGATTTATGCTGCCTATAGGATCATATTTGGGGTCAAATTGTCAAACAAAATCCCATGTTTTCTTGTACACTAACCACTTTTCCTTTCTGACTGCTTGGTCTTGCAACCCTGGGGTATTTCTAATAATATCTTTAGGAAAATTAAAAATGTGGTTTATTTCTGAGCATCTGACCCTCTTTCTAAACATTTCATTATAGAAACCCTCTAGGTCTATTGTCCGGGCAATTGTGGTTGTGAAATGATATGGATCCAAGATTTTATGCATATGAAGCCACCCACCCTTTTTGATTATAAACTGGTGAGCAATGTTAATATTTGGGAACAAAGTTCCTCTACCTTTAGCAATATTATTATTCTCAATATCACCTAATTGTATGAAGAATTTTGCAATGCCAATCTTGGTGGGAACTTGGAAAGGAAAAATAAAAGGAGTCCGCCTGAAACCATATAACCTAATAACAGTTGAATAGGGATAGAAAATGAAATCACCCCAATCGTGCATTATGTTGAGGTTCTTTGTAAATTGTTGTGGTCTACAAACTTTGGCCAAGGTGACCGAGACCCTAGGGCTGTCATGAACAAAGAATAGTCTCAATCTTGTTGCAAAACATTTTTCAAACCGTATATAACTACTATCCTTTCTGTCCCATGTCATATTTGAATTCCACAGCTGAATAGGCATGTCCTCTCCACCTCTTTGTTTGGATAATTCCATTTCTTTTGCAAAATAATCAGAACCCTTGAACAAAAACATGTACATCATAAAAGAGTACCAGCAAAAGGGTTTATCAACTTTATTCTTTTGAATCCTTATTAATCCATCATGGATTAAGTCAACAATGAAGGGGTCATAATCAAAAGTAATTGATAGATGTAGATGTAAGATCTGGATCACCATATACATCAGGTGCTCTAGCATTTTCTCATTTGCATCTTCCCCAAAAACCTGACATAATGACCAATAGGCACCTCTTGCCAGTACATCAAAATATTCTATTTTGAATGGCTCATGTGCACCTAGTCCTGCAACAATCATCTTTCCAATTTGAGTATAGAAATCTTTTATAGGAGCAATTCTAAGGAGATGTTTCTGTGCATCATACACCTCTCTTAATTCTTTAAAATGAATCAGCTCCCAAGTTAGGTGAGGGGTCACTTAGTCTAAAAACTATTATGATTTCCTCAGTAGAGATTGTCAATAGCTTTTTCCCTCTAACACCCCTAATCTCTTTAGTAATAGGGTCATAGTTTTTTGCAACTTCAATCATTAGGTCTTCATCTAAAAAGACACCGGGTACCACAAGCTTGCCTACATCATTTTCCCATACATTACAGGTAGGAACAGGGGTATTTCTCTGGCTGAAACCTACTATAAACAATGTTAGCCCAGTGAAGTCAGAAGTGCCACTCGCATTGAGAAAACCAATCTTCGCATCCCTGATATAATTTCCTATATCATACAACCCATCTACCACTTTTACCCTAGGCTCCTTCAGTGTTAGCTGTTTGACCTCTACCAAATTTACTGTTGAACTAGGAAAAAATTGTAATAAGTCCTCATGCAGACCCCTCTTAAGATAATCTGTTTCACCAGAAAGCTCCTTCCTAAGCGGCATTTCTAGGGCTTATAGATTATGTATATTGGGTGCAAAAGAACACAGTAACAAAGAAATACTTCTTAACAGAACAAGTAAGTGCAAGAAGAACCAACCTTTTCTTCAAAATCCCTATGAAAAAAGCAATCAATTTCTACAATTCTGCTCGCCAAGCACTCTGCAAATTTTCATCTCATTGTGGCTTTTTGAGGAAGCATAGATTTTAACATACTCACAATTGATCCACAATTATTGTAGTAATTTACTTCGGATGATGTCTCCATTAATTTTTTAGGAAACGAACTATCACTTGTCTGAACCTTTCACCCACTTCTTCCTCAATTTAAATTTTCACCATTGATTTTCACTTGGCAGATAATCCAACGGTTTGTCACATGATCACATAGCTTGAAAGAAGCTCATGCGATCATATGACAAGCTGTCATGTCAATTCCTTCATTGGTAGAAAATCCTTTATAACCTTTACTCTTAAAATAGAACATTAGTCGCATGATCGCATAGCTTGAAAAAAGCTCATGCGACCATGCGACAAACCATTAACATTCACCTGCCGTCATCTATTCCTTAAGTTGCTAGTCCCACTTTACCTTTATTAGTAAAGACAATCCACGCTTGCAACAGCTGGCAAGCTGTCATGCAATTTCTTTCTTTTTGGGCATTGGTATTCGCTGACATCCTCTACATTAGCAAGTACTATCGACCAATCAAGAAAAACCATATGCAAAAAAAGACATTGGTTCCACTATTTTTAACCAATGAGAAACTGCCAGTCATTTACACCTGTCCATGGTCCCACCTGAGAATTACAATGAGCTTGATGCAAGATCGACAGTTAGTCGCATGATCGCATAGGTCTCTAAGTTTCTATGCGATCATACGACAACCATCGGATCTTCCCTATTACTTTCATTTTTGAAGATTCTTTTGACACTGGTCCCACTTTGTTTCTGCACTAAGATTTATGGTAAGATCAATGGATAGTCACATGATCACATAGGTCTCAAAGATTCTATGCAACTATACGACCGCCATTAGATCTTCTTTAAAGATACCAAGCTGAATGAAAGCTGAAACATTAGAAGATAAGGTATTTAGGACTTAGGATATATTACAGCCACCAGACTTAGGAAAAATTAAAACCGCTAGTCGCTGAGACTTAGGGAAACTTTACACGTGCACTTTTGAGATTTAAGTGATTCAAAAAGGTAATGCTCAAATAGATTTAAAACAGAGTGACCTAGGGCTTTTTTGAAAATGGCATATACTTAGGGTTTTTCTCAGGTTTAGCTTTTAATTAGGGCTCACTGGATACTGAGGAAGAATAGATAATTTTGCAGGACTTTGTGATGGGTTTTCTGTGGAAAAATTATCACAATTTCATGAACATCTAGACACACTTCAAATTTATAAAAAATTCACAAGACTCGTGTACTGAAAATTTGAAGTGCCAACATGATTGATGGTGAATTTTGCTACTGAATTCTGAGAATACAATTCTGGTCCTGTGTATTCAAATTTGATGCTAAAGTATATCAAATTTGAGGATATTTAAATAAATTTTGAATTACAATTGGTGACTCTATTTTCTTCCGAGTGGCTATTATTTGGTAGAAGATTGTTCTATTTCTACTAGAGTTGCGATCTATCTGCTGGCAGCATATGGTAAATAAGTGTTGCAGACTTCACTGTTTAGGAGCTTAATTCATTTGGAAGCTGGCATCACCTTTTCTAGCCTATGCGTACTTCACCTTGTGGCTGCATTTTACTCACAACAGGCTGCATTATTTATTCAAGGGGCTACAATCACTCATTGGAGGTTATGGTTGTTCAAATGATGGTTGCATTCATAATCCAGGAGGTTGCATTCTTCATTTGCAGCTATGCTTCAATTCCCTTGGGCTGCATTTATTTTCTATCAGTCACATGCAATTAAAGATGCCCAAATTTATTTGTGAATGCTTGTAATAGGGAATTAATTTGATAGGTATTGTAATTATGATTCTTTGTAAGCATTCAATGGTGAATTAATGGTTGTAGTTATTTATCAAGAGGTTAAAAATCTGAGAAGTATCATTAAAATTCATATTTGATGTTCATTAATTTCTATATATTCTAAAATAAATTTAGAAGTGTAATTTAATTTGAGGAAAGAGCTAGATTGTAAATGAGAGCCAACTGGGCTCTTTACAACAATTGTCCTTGTCATCAATAATTTCCAATAATCTATAGTTGGATGTGCATCTCTTATATTAGTGAGCAATTGACAAAACCTTTGTTGGTCTTCACTTTCACCTTCTTGTCTAAATACCTTATCCAAAGTAACAATAGTCTTGAACTCTTCCCATAATAACTCTACATGAACATTACTATCATAGGGTGGTTTTTCACTAATAAGAGGTAGTTGTCCCAAATCTCCTAACAAAATAATTGATCTTCCTCCAAAAATCATGTTTGAATTTTTTGGAAAATCTTGGCATAACTTTTATGTCCAATATAACTCATTTCATCAATGAATATGTACTTGATATGTTGAATTTCTTATTGTAAACTTGTGAGTGTTGTGCCTTGTAAGTTAGCAAAATCTATAAGATGAATTCTTAGAGTTGAATGAGTTGTTGATGCACTAATGTTACATGCCACAATTTGAGTTGGTGCTAATAATAATGTGGGAGAACATTGTGGTACTGACACATCATAAGGAGCTTGGTCCAAATAGCAGGAATTAGATATGATTTCCCTGTTCCAATTGTTCCTTGGATTATCATACATAGTGGCGAGGCATTTTGACCTTGATTATAATGTGTCATAATAATATCAATTTCTTTTTTTTCTTTGCATGTAAAAGTTTCATATGATATACTTATCATCACATCATCAGGTATTAGTAATTCATTTTCTTTCATAGTGTTGATAAAATGAGTTGCTTTATTTGTGTATTCTTCTCCTTAATATTCTACACTCCATGAAGTTTGTCTATCAATATCTCTTCTATCCAACATATCTATTTCTATTACATCCATAATATGTCCACAATGTATCCTTGATATGATCTCCCACTCATGTTCAATTGTATTTTGATTATTGTATAAATCAATGTCATCTTCAGAATCATCATGTTTTTAGTTTCATTTTCAATAGTCCTTTGATCCACATGCCATGGATTATAATTGAAAAACTCTTATTTTGATATAATTTTAGTGTCATCTAGTCCAATATCTCTTTGTTTATTATGAAATGGCTTGTATAGTAATAACTCTTACCAACAAAAATCAACTCATTTTTCTAAGTTTTGTGAACACTCATTAGTAAATATTTTAATGAGTGTTTCATTTAGTATCCTCATGTATGCCTTTGATTCCGCTTCATATGGATTTTTAATATTTGCAAGTCGCAACAACATTTGATGATACATCTCTGAACTCTTTTTTGCTTTTGTTGCATACTTTTCAATATAATTCATTACAACATGTCTTGAAAGAACAAGTTTCCAATCTACATTTTCTCTCCATAACTGAAGTGTGGTACGATTATGTGTGTTTAATCGATTGTCATTTCTTTCTGGTTCATATATTTTATCTTTAGTTGTTGGGTCTTCAAATAATCTTGATCTATCTAGATGTAGTGGCCATGGTGCATTGTACCTATAAACATAAAGGAAATTGTTAGCTTATACAATAAGTTTTAATTTTTTCTTAGTAAAAAATATACAAACCTATATAAATATCTTACCTATAGACCATTATTCTTCCTTTTCTATGAAGGCAAGCGCCCTCTTTACAAATTGTATGACGTTCAATACAATTGAGAAACTCTTCATAATCATGTTCGAAGTGTATTTGGTTTAATTGTTGTGTAATTCGAAGGCACAAATATTGTGTAAAATTTTGTAGGACCTATTTTTTATGATATAACATGTTTTATTAGCTAAAATATAATAATTTAAGCATAATATGTTGAATGACTATAGAATTGAGAATTGATATCATACCTGTATGTTTCATTGATGTGGATCTTGTTGGTGCCCAAAAATGATGGATCAGATTTGGCCAACTAACAAGTACAAATTGATACCTCTGTAATTGATAACAAGTACAACTATGTACCCAAAACAAAATACCTCCAAAGGTGGTGAATGATCCTTTGAGGAAAGCAACAAATCTCCTAAAAATCTCTACTCTATAAAATTTGACTGAATGGATTATACTAAAGACTAAAAAGTAATGTTTTAAAATAACAATTTAATGATCTACGAAATATAAATGAACTAATATGATAGTTTCCAATTAAAGATTAGATCAGTGGCTTCTAAGTACTTGGGTTATAGAGTCAAAACACTTTCAATCCTATGTACGATCAAAGACGATTTTAAAAACTTGCTTTAATAAGACAAGACCATCACTTCACAGGCTTCCACTTGACTTATAATTCAAATCAATCTATATAGCTAATCTTATAAAATTTAACTCAAATTAAGAGACCGACAAAAACAAGAGAATATACATAGATCTTTCAATTGATATTTAAACTATATATTAATTTTAAATTATGATACTTAGGGAATTCAACATAGTGAAACACTCCATTTAATAGAATATCTGAAAGACTAATTGAAAACATATAACTTACAACCACAAATAACAAGAAGAGCACTTATCTTTATTAATGTTGAAAAAATAGTACATTAGAGTTCATATTGTAGTTGTGATCGAATTATATCCTATGAAAATATATCTTGTATTGTCTTGTATATTTTACATTATGTATATATATGTGTTTGAATGGATTTCACACCTCTTTAGGGTGAAAAGACATAACCCTTATTACAAATTATTTTGAAAAAATAATAAACTAACTAAAAAATAACTACTAACTTTCGGATTTGAGTCTGGTCAAAAAACCAAAACACCTTGTGGAAAGCTAAGATTTTTATTGGAGATAGGAAATTTGATTTTTCGAACTGGGTCATTTTTAGATTTTTAAAATTCGACTATCTTATGCCTCTATCGATATCATCTTTGTAGCAGGTTAAAATTCTAGCATTTTCTGAAGGCTTTGATCATAGAATTTTGATTGTTCCTATCACAGAGCTTCCTTTCTTAATCCCTCAAATTTGAATTGAAAATTAAAATAATTTTTTATCCCATTTCATGTACTCCATCATTAATTATTGGGCATGGAGTTTAAGAGGCCATTTTTTAGGGTTTTATCACTATAGAGGACTCCAAACTTTGCCCGAAATTTAGAGCTCCAACAGGCTCTTTCTGGGGATGTATGCTCCATGTGAGCATAGAAAGATTCTAGCTATCTCTGGAGAAACAGACCAAGTATCCATAATAATCTGATGCGAAGTAAAATTGGGTGGCCCCAGGCACCCCAAAATTGAACATTGATCCTTTCCTCTATCGAAC
This sequence comes from Chamaecyparis obtusa, assembly GCA_027943335.1. NCBI lineage: Eukaryota > Viridiplantae > Streptophyta > Pinopsida > Cupressales > Cupressaceae > Chamaecyparis > Chamaecyparis obtusa. The sequence goes on from BSBK01003618.1 coordinate 340,305, forward strand.
ACTTGATTTTGATCATGTAACACTTTGGATCTCTTGAATATGATGCCATCATTTTTGTGAACAATACTTGTTTCTTTATTAATGTATTTTTTGGTATTCTCTTTTTTTTTTTTCTTTGAGAAATCATCCGATGCACTTTGGTCCTTGTCGAATGGAAGCTCCCTATGGTCATGCATGTGACTAGTCATATAAGCATTAGAATAAATCTTCTTCGCGTGATTTTCCTTTTGTATACAATTTTCTATGTCTCCATATTTAGAATGCAGATTATGTTTGTCTAATCCAATCTTTTCTTCAGGCCTATGGTGCAACACTTGTTCATATAATGGTTTTAAAGATGGTTCATGTCGAGGAGACACTTCTTCACATATACTAGGACTATGGTCAGGTGTGATAATTGAGCAATCTTCAAGACTATCCTTTAATCTATTTCCCCCATCATGCTTGGTTGATTCCATCTCATCTTCACATATTTGGTGTACCTCCAGCTCAAAGGATGAATCAAAATATATCTCCCCCTCTGAATGCACTTCATGAGTTTCATCAACTTTAAAATTAGGACTGCTATCTTCATTATGATGCTGATGGGGATTCCATTGCATAAAGGATCCTCTTCAAACAACAAATTTGATAACATAGAGAAATTAGACATATCTTCATCTACTTCCTCTTCAAACAATGGATTTAGGAACATAGAGAATTCAGGCACACATTCATGAGAATTTTCATTTGGATCATCAAGTTTTTCATAAACAAGACTAACATCTTCATTGACATTATCTCCTGAAACTTCCTCCTGTTCATGTAGTTCTATTTCATCTCCACAATTTGATTTCTCTTTAATATGGGGTGATCCTTCAACCTCCTTACCATGGTGGATTGAGAAAAAATTTGGACCATTCTTCTCAGTGTGTCTTCGGTATTCTATGTCTAATAAGGTTGAAATCTCTTCCACATGGAGAAGATCCTCTTCCTCATTTTCATATTCATTGATGTTTGATATCATACAAGTATCATCATGGAAAACATTTTCCTCAAATTGTCCAAAAGAATCTTCTCCATTAAAATATGAAACCTCACTTGACTCATATGTTATTTCAGTTCTGCACTCTTTCTCCCCTACAACCAATTCATTATTCATAAGTTTGAGAAAGGTAAGGAATTGATGATCATATAAAAGACCTAGTTCTTGTATTCTATTGAAAAAATTTGAGGATATAGGTCTACACTTTGAAGGTATTTCTTGATGGATATTAAACATCCTTATGAAGAATTGTACTACAGATTCTTCTTCTTGTTTCTCTAAGTTCAAAAATGCATTCAACGGGGATATGTAATTTGGATCTTCTTCATCATCATTGAGATTCCCATCAAACACAAGGCCTTGTTCAATTTGATCATAAGCCTCCTCTTCTCTATCTTCACTATCTTCTTCTAATATCTTAAAAAGTAGCTTTAGATCAAGATCATCTGGTGAGATTCCCAAGTTTTTGACCTTTCTCATTAATTCTTTTTGTTCAAGATTTACCAGCAAGCCAATGCTGACTGTATATTTGTCATTGATGAAAACATATGGTAAGTAGAATGCGTGGAAGACTTATGTAGTATGATTTAAGTATATGGAGCATGGACATGTTATCAGCATGATATCATGGACGTAAAGGTTAACTGTTAGTACATACAGTTATACAACAACTTGTGTCAGCAATGTTCCTAATAGAGTAACATGAAGTGTTCTATGAGTGATTGTTCATACAGTTATCATGAAGCCTTACGCATTTGGATATATGATTGAGACATATTAGTGATGTTACATTCATGGATGTAGAGTCTGATGATTAGTAGAAGTGAAGTTATGCAGTCGCTATTCACAAGTAGCAGTTTCCTATGTTTATTCAGAAGAGCCGACAAAGATTTTATTAGTACAAGAGTTGCACCTATCATTTTGGTATGCGCCCTTAGATTAGTGGTTGGAGAAGAGTTAGTAATTTTTAATTAAGAGCACATGAAGTAATTTATCTTGAGAAGAAAGATTCAGTTATTTTGGTAGAGTCGATAGTGTGTAGCGTGCATCTACAATTATCATTATTGGACAGGTCCTAGAATGTGTTGCATGCTTAGTAGAGCTGAAAAAATTATTATTAGAGTTTATTATGCCTTATCTAATATGATTTCAAGGTGGTTCTAATAGGATGACTTGATTATATCATTTAGAGGAAAGATATTTATAGGCAGTCATTTGTGATTGCTAGAGTGTGGTTCATAGTTGATTGAAAAGATAAGAGAAGAGTGTACAAAGTGTTGAGCCATCAGAAGAATGTCTATGTGACCGAGTAAAGTATTTGTGCTATACTTTGGAACTAATCTAGATAGAAGGTCAATGCATAGTTCACCAAGATCCAGATATAGTGTGTATCTATTATTTAGAAGGTTGTAGCCTTCACCCATTTGAGCAGTGTGCTCTCGGACAGTGCATCTTCACCCCTAACAGGGTTAATTGTAAAAGACTCCTAACAGGGTTAAGGATCTTCTAACAAGGATCATAATACACTAGTGCAAATTATTAGTGGATGTCAATTTCCACCAAGGTTTTTACCTATTTGGGTTTCCCCGTAACTAAAATATTGGTGTTGTGTTCAAGTGTTCTTTCATTGTATTTATGCTTTATGTTTTTGTATACTTAATTGGATAAAGAATTGAATCTTTTATATAACTGATTCACCCCCCCCCCTCTTAGTTATCCCTTGGGACTATTCCTAACAATTGGTATTAGAGCCAAGTGCCTTAGAGAGAAATTTTAACAGCTTGAGGTTTATCATATGGCATTCTTTAGAAAAGACAGTCCTAAGTTTGATGGAGAGAATTATCTTGACTAGAAGAATAAGATAATGACACATTTACAGTGCATTTCCTTTGATGTTTTTGATCCCCTCTATAGAAAATATTATAAAGGATGATGCTACTAGCCAGCAGAAGGATTTGTTTGATCAGAATGCAATAGCAAAAGAAGCCCTTATCAGTGCCCTATCTAATAGTGAGTTTTCAGAGATCAAGAAAGTAGACATAGCCCATAAGATATGGAAGCACCTAGAAGACAATGTCTGAAGGAGATAAACAAGAAAAGAATGCATGCAGAAAGACATGGAAGAAAAATTATAATACCTTGGAGATGCTACCCAAGGAGAACATAAGAGCCTACAACCAAAGGATCAATGAAGCAGTTGCTGGAATTAGAAATAATGGTGGAGAAATGTCAGAAGAAGACATCATGGATAAAATGATGACTACATTGACACTTGAATATGAAAGCAAGATAACCATCCTTGATGAGACTATGCAATTTTCAAAAAACTTTAAAGGAGAAACCTTAATCAGCAAGATTGTTGCATTTGAGATATCAAGTTTGAAAACAGAGCCTAAAAGTGAGACATCCTTCAAAGCTTTGGTCCATGGTAAGAAATCTATGAACACTTCTGGTAATTTTGATGATGAGGATGAAGAGAAAACTCTAGATGATTTCATTGCTATGATTGCTAAAAGAGAGAAGAAAGGAAAAGGAAAATATGAAGTTCAATTGTCATTTAAATTCTTTTCATGTAATAAGATTGGTCACTTTGCATCTAAGTGTCCTACAAGGGTTAAGAAGTACAAAAACAACTACAAGCCTAAGTATACAAAGGAATGCTACTATGCTGGAGATGGAGTATCTGATGAAGAATCAACAGAAGAGGAAATTGGACTCATTTCTCTTGAAGATGAAAAGAATTCACAAGAGTTAGCATTGATCTCACAAACTGACATCAAGATAGATTGGATCATTGATAATGGTTTCTCACATCACATGATAGGAGACAAGGATAGATTTTTTCATTTAGATAGATACAAAGGAGGCATGGTTAGGTTTGGAGATAACACTCCCAAACCCATCATTAGTAGAGGAGCCATCACATTGGATGGAAAGAATAGCACTGATGATGTCCTTTATGTTGATGGTTTGAAACATAACCTACTAAGTGTTGGGCAGTTACTTAACAAAGGTTACATGTTGAAATTCAATGGAAACAAGTGCATCATTAACAAAAAAGAAGGAGAAATGATTGCATCAGGATCAAAGACTAAAGGTAATGTTTTTCAGCTTAATCCAAAAGCAAGTTGTTTTGTTGCTAAAGTAGATGACAGTTGGTTGTGGCACAAAAGACTATGTCATATCAATTTTGATAACATAGTAAAGATTAGTAATGTTAAGGTAGTTAGAGACCTACCTAGCATAGCAAAGCCAGTTGACACTATTTGTGGGAAATGTGTTATGGGAAATCATGTGAGGAATTCATTCAGGAGAAAGCATAATTCAATAGAGAACAAGTTGGACCTGATTCATACAGACCTATGTGGACTAACACAAACAAGATCATACTATGGTGAAAGGTATTTCATTTTGTTTGTAGATGATTATTCTAGAATGGTGTGGGTTCCATTCTTGAAAGATAAGTCAGAAGCACTTGAGAAGTTCAAAATATTCAAAGCTAAGGTTGAGAATGAATCTGGACTAATGATAAAATGTCTAAGATCAGATAGAGGAGGAGAATTTACATCTGACAAATTCTATGAGTACTGCGAAGAACATGGCATAAAGAGATAGTTGAGTGCACCTAGAACCCCTACGAAGAATGGGATTATAGAAAGAAGGAATAGGATCATCCTTGATACAGCGTGCACCATCATGATTGAAGGAAAAGTTGCACACACATATTGGAGAGATGCATTCAATACAACAGTCTATACCATCAATAGAATACAATTAAGGTTTGGCGTGAACAAGACACCTTATGAGCTATGGTTTGGTAATGTTCCCATAGTGAAATATGTCAAAATCTTTGGAAGCAAGTGCTACATCAAGAGGGATGAAGCAATAGGCAAGTTTGATGCAAGAAGTGATGAAGGTATTTTTCTTGGCTACTCTACTATAAGTAAAGCTTATAGATGTTTTAACTTGAGATTAAAGAAAATCATTGAAAGTGCTCATGTTAAGATTGATGAAAAGTTTATGGTTCAAGAAAGATATCATGATTACTCACCTATGATTGAAGAAGAACCTAGACCTTCCACTAGTGAAACATTTGTTGAAGAAATGTTTGATAGTATTGATCTATTATTCAATGACCCTGAAAAAGGTGAAGAAGAAACTCAGAAGGAAGATAAGTCAACATCACCTAAATTTCCAAAGTATACATCTAGATATCACTCTAAGGATGACATCATTGGAGATCAGAGTAGAAAAGTCATGACAAGATCAAAAGAAAAGAATTCAAAAAGCAATGAAGTGGTATGTTTACTATCTCAGATTGAACCTTTAAGTGTTGAAGATGCATGCAATGATTCAAATTGGCATGATGCTATGAAAGAAGAACTAAATTAGATTATCAAGAATGACACTTGGGAACTGGTCCTAAGACCTAGTGATAAGAATGTGATTGGAACAAAGTGGATATTCAGAAACAAGATGAATGCAAATAGTACAGTAGTGAGGAATAAAGCAAGGTTAGTATATAAGGGATATGTGCAAAAAGAAGGTATTGACTATTCAAACACTTTTGCACCAGTGAGAAGGTTAGAAGCTATTAAGTTGTTTTTATCTTTTGCAACATTCAAAAACTTTAAATTTTATTAGATGGATGTTAAGTTAGCATTCTTGAATGGAGAGCTAAAAGAAGAAGTGTACATTGAATAGCCAGAAGGATTCACCTTATTAGATAAACTTGATATGGTATGCAGATTGAAGAAAGCCCTCTATGGACTTAAGCAAGCCCCTAGAGCATGTTATGAAAGACTTGATGGATATCTAACAAAAATTGGATTCAAGAAAGGAGCAGAAAATTCTAATATATTCATAAGAGAAACATCAGAAGGACTACTACTTGTGGCTATATTTTTTGATGACATTATCTTTGGGGGTAATGACAAACTAAGTGTAGAATTTGCTAAAGAAATGCAGAGTGAGTCTGAGATGAGCATGATTGGTCCTATAAAATACTTTTTGGGACTAAATGTGCAATAGACAAAGAAAGGTATTTTCATAAATCAGTCCAAATATGTGAAAGAGATACTAAATAAATTCAAGATGGATGATTACAAGCTAGTAGGTACACCTATGATAACAAGATGCAAGCTTACAAAAGAAGATGATTCTCCAGCAATAGATACAACATTGTACAAGTCTATTATTGGTAAACGCATATATCTTACTCAAACTAGACCTGATATTTCCAATGTAGTTGGCATAGTTGGAAGATTTGTAGGAGAGCCTAAACAAAGTCACCTCATGGTAGTAAAGAGGATATTCAGATATTTGTAGGGCATTATAGACTATGGTCTATGGTATCCTAATTTAGAAAATGTTGAGCTCCATGTGTATACTGATGTTGATTGGGCAGGATGCATTGATGATAGAAAGAGTACATCAGGAGGAGCAGTGTTTCTTGGTGACAGACTTGTCACTTGGATAAGCAAGAAGCAAAATTGTATCTCTTAGTCAATAGCAGAAGTAGATTATGTTGCGGCAACCTTGAATTGTTCTAGAATTGTTTGGATTAAGCAAATGATAAAGGATTTTGGAATTCAGATTGATTATCCTATTGTTATTCACTGTGATAACTCTAGCACTATCAACATATCAAAGAACCTTATGATGCATGCAAAAAAAAATCACATTGAGATCAAGTATCACTTCCTAAGAGAGAAAGTGGTAGAGAAAGAGGTCAAGTTGGACTATGTGAGTACTAAAGATAATTTGGTAGACATATTCAAAAAGCCCTTGCCAAAGGATACTTTTGAGTATCTCATGGAGAAGTTGGGAGTAATTCCCTTCCCTGACTCTGCTTAGAAGTAAGAAGAAAGAGCATCGATCCTCAAGGATTGATGAATGTTTGACTACTCTACTTCAGGAGTAGTACTAGTGCTTAACTGATTGGCACCCCTTGCCATTGATGTCAAAGGGGGAGTAGTATACAGTTATGAAAAATAGTACTAAAGGGGGATTAATATTCAGTTATGGAAGCAGTTCAATTAAGGAAATGGAGACTATTGAAGAACATTGTAGCAGATGGAGGATTCATCCTTGGGGGAGTTTTGATGAGGAAATGGAGAATGTTATAAAAGAATTGCTCATTTGGGTTGGTGGTGTTTTTCATTCCATATGTTGCCATCAATGCCAAAGGGGGAGATTGTTGGAGATTTTCCAACAAGCCAATGTTGACTGTATATTTTTCATTGATGACAACATATGGTAAGTAGCATGTGTGGAAGACTTATGTAGTAAGCTTTAAGTATATGCAGCATGGATATGTTATTAGCATGATATCATAAACACAGAGGTCAACTGTTAGTATAGACAGTTATACAATAGCTTGTGTCAGCAGTGTTATGTGAGTGATTGTTCATATAGTTATCATGAAGCCTTGCACGTTTGGATATGTGATTGAGACATGTTAGTGATGTTACATTCATGGACACAAAGTCTGATGATCAGTAGAAGTGAAGTTATGCAGTTGCTAATCACCAATAGCAGTTTCTTATGTTTATTTAGAAGAGCCAACAGAGATTTTTTTAGTACAAGAGTTGTGCCTATCATTTTGGTATGCACCCTTAGATTAGTGCTTGTAGAAGAGTTAGTAATTTCTGGTTAAGAGCACATGAAGTAATTCAGCTTGAGAAGAAAGATTCAGTTATTTTGGTAGAGCCGACAGTGTGTAGCGTACATCTACAATTATCATTATTGGACAGGTCCCAGAATGTGTTGCGTGCTTAGTAGAGCTGACATAATTATTATTGGAGTTTATTATGGCTTCTCTAATATGATTTCAAGGTGGTTCTAATAGGCTGACTTGATTATATCATTTAGAGGAAAGATATTTATAGGTAGTCATTTGTGATTGCTAGAGTGTGGTTCATAGTTGATTGAAAAGAGAAGACCAGAGTGTGCAAAGTGTTGAACCATCAAAAGAAGGTCTATGTGACCAAGTAAAGTATTTGTGCTATACTATTGATCTGATCTAGACAGCAAGTCAAAGCACAGTTCACCAAGATCTAGATATAGTGTGTATCTATTATTTAGAAGGTTGTAGCCTTCACCCATTTGAGCAGTGTGCTCTCAGATAGTGCATCCTCACCCCTAATAGGGTTAATATTAAAAGACTCCTAATAGGGTCTGACCCTTGACAAGGTCTATTGTACTAAATACATTATAAAGCAACTCCTAACAGGGTTAAGGACCTTCTAACAAGGATCATAATACACTAGTGTAGATTATTAGTGGGTGTCAATTCCCACTGGGGTTTTTACCTATTTGGGTTTCCTCGTAACCAAAATATTGGTGTTGTGTTCAAGTGTTCTTTCATTGTATTTGTTCTTTATGTTTAAGTATACTTAATTGGATAAAGAATTGAATTTTGTAGATAACTAATTCACCCCCCCCTCTCAGTTATCTCTTGGGACTATTCCTAACACTTTTTGTGAAGGCATAATTGTTATAGGTATCCTCTGATACATATCTTCCATCCTCAAGAATAAGTGTGCAAAAGACTCCCCTTCAAATCTCTCCAAATTGAAAAATGCATCAAGTAGATACATACTACAATCTTCCTCCATGTTGCAGCTTTGGTCTTCACACTGTTCATAACACATGTTATCTTCATCTCTTGCATCATAGAATTCATATAGAAACCATTGTTCAAATTATTTCCAAGATGAAATACTTTGTGTAGGTAATGATTCATATGCCTCTCTTGCATTATCTTTTAATGTCCTGACAAATAGTTTCATTGCCTGATCTTCTGCAAAAATCTCATAGTTCTCTATAAATGCATAAAATGCATCCAAATGTTCAACTTCTTATTCATCCCATTCTCCATGGAACTTTGGTACAAGCTATGAAAAATTAGGGAGCAACTTAAAAGGAATACAATGGAATCCCCTCATATCCAATTGCCTGATACCATCTAGAATAAATAGTTTTCTTTGAAATGGTTTTTTATTCTGATACATTATGAATATCTAAATTGGTAATAACTAGTTTCTTTATACATTAAGTTCTTGTCAATAGATTCACCACCTCTTTCAAAGAGGAAAACAATACTTATCTCCTTCTGGGTCTTCTTCCTTAGTAGAGTCAGTGATTGAAATGCTTTATTGAATAGAGTCGCCGCCTCATTTGAGGAATGTCTTACTTTTGGGTTCTTTCTTCCAGTAGAGTGTACTTACAAATAAACTAATATAACTACTTTCTAATTCTGATCTATGAAATTTGAAACTCTAGGTAACTTCACAATATATATTGTGAGCAACTCTCCCTAGTAGAGTCAGCAATTTTTTGGTGCCCAAAAATGATGGATCAGATTTGGCCAACTGACAAGTACAAATTGATACCTCTACAATTATGGGTTAATCAAGCTAAGGCTAGTAGGCCTAAATTCACTTTGAAATATCAAATTATTTGTGTCATACAACTGCGTACCCAAAACAAAATTCCTCCAAAGGTGGTGAATGATCCTTTGAGGAAAGCAACAAGTCTCCTGAAAATCTCTACTCTATAAAATTTGACTAAATGGATTATACTAAAGACTAAAAAGTAATGTTTTAAAATAATGATTTAATGATCTATGAACTTTTCATGCCCCATCAGAGAACCCAAGAGAGGTTAACCTAAAACATGCTACTAAGTTTGGTGAATTTTTTTTTTTCTAAAGTTAACATACAAGATAAACAACAATGCGAAAGCAATTACCATTTACTCACATTGATACAACACAAATTACAACTATTGGTAAGAGCAATATGCTGAAGACCGACTTGTGCATGCATGTCAAAGATATTATCCAACACCAAAATCTCTAGTGTTGCCACAAGTTGTTCAACTTTGACAATGTGTGCTTCAAAAATTTTCAGGTAAGGAGTGAGTTCTTTTTGTAACTCTGTAACCTAATCAATGATGTGCGCTTCTTGTTTCCTTAAATCTGCTATCAGCCATTGGAGTTCCTGAACTTGGTGAATATGCTTTAAGAAATTAGTTGGCTCGGCGATAGCTGCTTGTGTACTCAACTTGATCTCAGCTTCTAGACCTTTTCTCTTTTCAATGACTTCTATAGTGAATATGTTTGAAGTACAAAGCTTGATGAGAAATTGACAGATTATTTGGGTGATGGATTTTACCTTGGTAATGACCTTAGATAATTTTAACTTGTTTAGTGCTACTTTTGTGCTAATCCTTTCTGCCAATTTGTTATGAATCTTTGATTCTACTCATTCTTCTATTCTTTTGTCTGCATCTGTATCAGGGGCATTAATTTTATCAGCGAGTGTGGCAAGTTGATCTATGATGGGAGTATTCTCATCAATATTTGTTTCTGGTACTATCTGTTGTAGAATATCCCATACATCATTTAACACTTCTTTGCATTTGTGTTCTTGCCTTAAATTTTCTTATGCCACTTTCCTTGAACATAATTCCCCATGCCTACTTAGTTCCTCAGGGCTTAGGGTTATCGGGTCACATTCTGGTATAATGATAACTTCATCAATGGTGACCGGCCCTTTGGCTTTCTTCTTCTTCTTCTTCTGGGCAAGAGGTGACTTCTTCTCACTTATGACAATAGCTTTTTCTTCACTTCTCAGAGTATCCTTCCCAATTCACACTGTATCATCCTTCTTCTGCACCTCGGTAGATTGTGTGGGAGTCTCTGTTGTAGTGTCAGGTGGGTTCACCTCGGTTGACTATGTTTCTTTTGGTTCCTTTGTTTCTGTAGACTATGCCTCTAGTTTGTTAGGCTCATTTGTATCTACAAGTTGCTCAGGTGCTTGAATCTCAATAGTATCTTTATTTGGCAAGTATAGGTAGTTCACCCGATAGTGATGTGAGCACACTAGAAATGTCTAATGCTTCATCTTTGTATGGTGCAATTTTCACATCTTCATCATCCTCATCATTAGGATCACCATTAGTGATGTCCTCAATGAGTGCATCATCATCGGTTTTCTTCTACAACTGGATCTTAACTTGATCCGGTGCATCCTGTGAAATTTTTATTTCTTCCTTTTGTTCAGTGATATCAATTACCTCGGTAACTGATATACTGGTGTCCTCTATTTTCTTACCTTTGTTATCATCAATGAAAATACCTTTATCCTTTGAACTGTGTCTCTTCTTAGATAGTTTCAAGAATGCTTCCTGTTCAGCTTTCTCTTCTGCTTTCAAAATTGATGTCCATAGAGAATCACATATGACATCCATATCATCCACATTCTCATCCATGATCTGCATAGCTCTATTCTTGACTAGAAATCTAGCCTAATATTTTGTCATGTATTCACTTACCACAACATAGCTAAAGTGTGAGGCTGCATGACTTAGTGACCATTCTCTTTTCCTTTTCTCTGTATCTAGTGCAATAGCCCATCTCTCACTTATTTTGTCATCAAGTTCTTTTGGAAATTGACATGCAAATTCCATTGATACTCTCTTGAATTTTATCATCATTTGGTCAATAGCATGTTCTATCTTTGTCTTGTCCTCAATTGACATTTTGTCAAATTTTCCTATTCCTAGATCTGTAAGATTTCCATTCTCAATTATATCCTCAATTATTTCTTCTATAGTACTTTCCCTATTATGAACTAACTTGAATTAATCAGGGATCATTTTCAGTTTCTATATCCTCTAGATCTTCCTTATTTCTTATGTATTTCCTCTTTTTCTTCGGTGGCTCAGCTACTTTCTTGGTCTTTCTCTTAACATATTTCCTGGTAGGTGTAGCTTCCCTTCTTTTTGCTATTTTTACTGCTTTTACTGGCTCAGTGGATTGTGCAGCAGTTGATGAATGTGTCTTCATTCCTTCAAGTTCTGGTAGCTACATATCTTGTTCATCAGTTATGGGAGGAACCGGTGTGTGATCCTTTTCTTTTTCTGACTCAGTTTCCTCACTATCATAGGGCTTTTAAGTCAACTGTAAGTGACCTTCGGTTGCTTCATCAACCGGTGACTCCTTAGGTGAGTCAGATACATTTCCATATTTTGCTAAGAGATCTTTTCTCATTTTCTTTGCCCTTCTTGACATTTTACCGATCTCTATGTCTATTGTGATTCTAGACTTAGCTTCCTCATATACACCGAACCTACTAGTAGCGATGTCTATCAGTAATGTCAGCAATGCATTGATAGATTTCAAATTGAAATCATGATTCATTTCATATCCCATCGGTGCTAGCCATTTTCTTCTCGGTTCTACTCCTTTATCATTGAGTGGTCTGTGCTTACCACAAAGCATATATCATCTTCAAATTTACTTACTAATTCCCTTGGAATTCTACTCCTTTGTTGCATTTTTGTTTGAAATTCCTTGAAATATGCATTGAATTCTTTATTCAAATTATCTCCTAAACTTTTCATCATTTCACCGATTTGAGCAGTTATTGGTTTATCTGATTGCCAGTTTACTTTACCGATACCTAGTACATATTTTTGTAGATAGAGAAATGTACAGACAAGTAGTGATCCATAATTACATGTATTGGACTTCTTTTCTTTTATTGTCTTCATGTTGTCATGCAGTTGGTGTAGTAGTAGCTCGGCAAGATCAACCTGGTGATCTTTCTTCACAATTTTGTAAGCCATGTCCACGGTGTTGTAGGGTGCACTATTTGGTCTACTTGATTGGAATATCTTGTACCTAATGACATGAGCTACAAATTTTACCACTGGATCTTTGATAGTTTATATTTTTAGTGCCCTACCATCCCATTGAGCTCCAGTGTTCTTTTCTACATCGGGACGAGATGAACTTCAAAATGCTTTGGCTTTGTCAGTTGTAGGGTATCCAGTAACCCTACTGATAATCTTTTTAGTGACATCAATAGGTTTATCCAACCAAAATTTTCCATCATGAAATCTACTTAGCACAATTCTTATCCAGTCATTGTGAAAGGATTTCGGGAAGAATGTAAAACACCATAACCCTGACTCCTCAATCTTCTTATATCTGGATTTGATCTTACCATCCGGTCCACAGATTAATTGATAAGTGGCAATGGTCTCAAAATCACATACTTCACCAATCTTGTAGTGAATTTAAGCCCTAACATCTTCTATTAACAAAACCCTATCTTGTATACTAGAAAATGCACCCATATTGTCTATTTGTGTTGCGACCTTGGGATGAGGTTTGAATTTCTCCTTGGCAAAGTATGCCCTTATAATTAATTCCACTTCCTCCTCAATGTTCTATGATTTTCTTGCGATCGATGTCGATGCCATAAATTATTTCTAGGGTTTCGGCAAACAATAGATAACCAGTGTATGGTAGGCAAATGAACTTACTCGTTATCGTCGAAGATTTGTTGTCAGTTCGATCTACAGTAGCTTGGAATCTTTTCTAAAAAATCCCTAGCTCAAACTCTTCTTTGTAAAATCACTATTCTTTGAAGTCGCAATGTAACAATGAACTATGTTTCCGCGTATGTATTCCCACTCAAATTTTGATGCATTAAATGCATGACCTAACCTTTGATACAAAATAGCAGTCAGCTCAGTTTACATAGAATTTCTTCATCGGTTCAAACTGTTGTCGGTTAACCTTATATAGTGATTACCAATGGGTAACCAACTCGTGTTTCTTCTTTTACCGACTATATAACATTTGTAAACTTATAACACATAAACCATAGTGCATCTTTATTCATGCAGATTTGGTATTTGTACATCATATATAAGGAACTGTATGTAAAATGTGATCATTTAAAATGTCAGTTCCATACATACCTTTGTCAACTTAAGTGGAGGTACCGATGTCACCCAATCCAATGGATGAGGTTTCACCAATAGTGTTAATTGACTCAGCATTCTCATTAGATGCCTTCTTCCACATTGTGTTCCTTAGCTTCATAATTTCTACAATGTTATATCCACTCTCAAATATATGGTTTTCAACTGGTGCTTGATCTCTGTAGTTCTTGCTTACATGACCGACCTTGTGACAGTGCATACATGCAATTCCTACATTTGTCCAGTTTCTTGATTGTCCAATCTGATTCTTTCTGTAATAGTTTGCTGCAATATGTCCATATCAACCACATGCAATACAATTAGTCCATGTATTATAATCCCAAACATATGAGTTACCTTGTCTCTTTGGTTGATATGGATTTCATTGTAATTTCTCCTTAGGTGTCCAGACTTGTTTCTTTTTTGCCTTGCAGTCCCTTGCAGTGTGTCCATGCTTATTACAAGTATAGCATATTTTCTCCTCAGTAGTATTATTAGCAATGTCATTCTTCTTAGCTTTGCATTCATAAGCTGGATGTCCAAACTTACCTCAATAATAACAATATCCATTGAATTTTGGAATGACAGGAGGTTTACCTTGTGCTTTTCTTCTGCACACATTAGATGTATGTCCTGATTTTCCATAGTGGTAACATGTCATTACTTTAGGTTTCTGAGATTGATTTTTGTTGACTTTTTCATCTTGTTGTGATGCTTCTCCTTCACTGGTGTAGCCTATACCGGTTCTGCTTTCGAATCTCCTCTGATTAGTCAGGAAATCATCAATCTTTTTAAAACTATTCTTAGCTATCTTCATCATTTCATTGTGTTGCTTTTGTGTCTTTATTTCATTTCTCAGTTTTTCATTATCTTCTTTGAGTATTACAACATCTTCAAGTCTTCTTGATAATTCTCCATTTACTTAGTCCATTTCTTGATTAACTGTCATCATCTGTTTTGATACTTGGAAGTGATGATCAGTGAATCTTTGTATTTCACTTTCTTTTGCTTGAAGTTGTTCAATCATCAGTCTTCGGTCTTCAATAGCCAGATTCTGATCTTGTTTAGCTTGTCTAGCATTGTTCATGATTTCCACCATTCTCACCATTTGAGATTCATGACCGATTTGAAGTGCTTTCACTTGCTTAGATAGATGCTGATTCTTTCCAGATAACTTAGAGATTATATTTTTGGATCCGTCAGAGCTGCTTCCAGAGCTTGATCCAATATGATCAAATATTTCATCAATAGGTTCTTCATGATAACTGATTTCTTTCAACCAGTAATTTCTTCAGTTCTTCCGTGGCTTGTTTATACTGTTCCACAAACATCTACATTTGTATCTTCTGATTCTCAATAGTCTTGTCAAGCTTGTATCTCTCCATGACTTAGATCTTTACCCCTCAATGGTTAGACTGTTCAGCAAGAGAACTATTCTCTAATACCAATTATTGGAATTAGGAGAGATAGGTACTGAGAGGGGAGGGGTGAATCAGTGCCTTCAAAAACTTTTACTTGTAAAACCTTTCTGATATATAACTAAATACTATGATAAACGATCAAAATAACTTGAATACAATTGTATAAATCAATCATCTAGTTAACTTAAGAAAGTAAACAACATGAAATCAATATGACAATCACATAACACAAGTATTTTGGTAACGCAGAAACCCTTGTTAGAAGGTAAAAACTGCGGTGGGATGACACCCACAAATTCTTCACTACTACAGATAGAAAAGGTTTGCCTGTTAAGGCTACAAGTTTTGATAACTTTTGGTGATCTTACCCTATTAGAAGTAACATATTAGATCAGCTAGATCTACGTAGTTATAGGATTTATCAACACTAAATGAAGTGTGTACTCAGTTAAGAGATTTATACAAAGACTATTAAGTCTACTCAGTTAAGAGATTTCACCAAAAATTCTATCACAATTGTCAAAAAGTAATAGGTAATTATCTACTAGTTGACAACTCAATTGTCTGAAATAGATCTATAAGTGCTCATTAAAATATCACCTTATCTATGATGGTTCTCTACTCTGTTCTACTCGGTAGCCTTCACTAATATCCTTTGTGCTCTATTCTGCTCGGTAAACTAATTGTCTTGAAGATAGGCAATTTCTTCAAGTGCTTCGTGATTCATATATATCAGTTCAACAACCTCATAAAATGGTGTGAACAAACAAAATATATAGTGTTCTATTTTACCGCCTAAGCAAAAATTAGGTTACAAAAATAATCATAACCCTAAGATCTATGGTGCAAAATAACCTAGATCAACTATTACAATAAGATAAACATTACATTTAATGAGTATCTATTTACAATAAATGCTCCTTGATCTTGGTAAACCATTTTACGATCTGTTATAACCGTTTGCATAGAATAATGTGTCATTTCAAATTACTATGCCATTTTTTGTGATCATCGATAAACACTGTATAATCTGCTCAGTGTATACTGCGATGCTCAGTTTTTACTGACCGTCAGTGTCGGTGTCATTGGTGCTCGATTAACTGTGTGATGCTTGGTGTAAAGGCTTTACC
Source organism: Chamaecyparis obtusa (assembly GCA_027943335.1). Taxonomy (NCBI): domain Eukaryota; kingdom Viridiplantae; phylum Streptophyta; class Pinopsida; order Cupressales; family Cupressaceae; genus Chamaecyparis; species Chamaecyparis obtusa. Next base: position 356,663 of record BSBK01003618.1, read on the forward strand.
AACTGTTATGTCTTACTTCTTGTTACCGACTATCTCAATATAAGTAACTGACCAACCTGTTTACTATCCTTTGATACTAATGACAACCTTGAATGCTCAATAAAGATTAACAAGGTTACCCTGGTACTAGCCCCTTTTGAGCCCTGGACCCCTATTATAAGCCACTCCCCTAAGATGCACCTCTTTAACCTCTCCTAGGCTCACAAATCTCACATAGATCAATCAGGTATACAACCAGGTAATCCCAGATCTAGTTTCACACACAAGAAATGAAAATGATTATAAAGATACCATAAACAAAATACTAAGCAACATGAGCCCATATGGTCAAACCAGGGATGATAATCATAATATACACACATGTCAAAACATAACTAAAAACATAACCATCTAACACATACCCGAGCCTCTATTTTCCCCCTAGGTCTTCTAGTACCCAATATCACATAATGCAAAAGAAGACACTGCAGGAACGAAGAATACAACACTCATGCCATAAAGAACTGAAACTGAACCATAATCATTTACATTCCATATTCATCATAATTGAATCCAAAAGTAGAAACACATTAACCGCTAAGAGAATCTTATCATAAACATTAAGATAATACTATAATTTAAAAGAATATTCCCTATATTCATTCTGAGAATTCAACAGAGTAAAAAGCCCACTTTCAGTAGAAACATAACACTTGTAGAATACGTGTTGCCAATAAGAACATTCTGAACCTAATTCATTACGTTAAGTTATGTAGCTAAATTAAGATACATACCAATCACATTTTAAATCAAAAGGTAAACTGGGTCTAATCAAATTCTTTAATCCAGAGAAATTCAATTACAAGAATTTAATATACTATTAAAATAAATTTTAATGCATAATAGCATATTGACCATCATTCCTCAAAACAAATTTATAATATAAACAAAAGTACTTATTTAAATAATAAAATTTAAACCAACATTGATCATTAAAAAAACACCTAATTACATTATTATATAGCATATTGACCATCATTCCTCAAAATAAATTTATAATATAAACAAAAGTATTTATTTAAATAATAAAATTTAAACAAACATTGATCATTAAAAAAAACACCTAATTACATTATTATACAATTATTAATTTAACTAAGTAAATAATTAAATTTTGATTAAATTAAATGATAAACAAATTAGCAAATAAAAATTACAATAACTATTAAACAAAATTTTAAATTAATTAAAATTGAAATTTATTTTTAAATATAAAAAAAAGTTTGTATTGGGGGGGGGGGGGGGGGGGGGCGGGGGGGGGGAACTAGCCCCACACCCTCCTACCTCAGTCCTACCGCACGACACCATAGGTGCCACCGGCAAACTTAGCCTCTGTCACACGATACCTATTGGTACCACCGAAAGGGACTAGCCCTGTCATGTGGTACCAGTAGGTACCGCCGGTAGGGTTTAGGCTCTGTCGTGGGGTACAGGTGGAATCCTATGCCCCAATCAAAATTAAGATATATATATTTTTAATAAAAATTTTTTTTTTTTTTTTAAATACAAAACTTTAAATACATGCCCCAATGCAATAAAGTTTTTTTTTGGTTCTATAATATATATAAATTCCAAAATTACAGCAAAAGATAAAGTATATATATATATTGTCTTTATTCTGTAAAGTTAAATTGACAAATTAACTGTATTTTTTTTTATACAGAGACTATTATTTTTACCAAAATACAAAATTATGTCCAAAATTGTTTTTTAACACAAATTGGTTTCTTCTATCTAATGGGTAAATTAATTTTTCAACCCTATAGTCAAAACTATAGTCTTGTTTTAATAATTCATTTTCTAGGAGTTCCATAAGAAATTTTCTAATGAAATTTTGTCAGCATAACATTGTTCTGCTAAAATTTAATCGAAACCTAAAATAATAGATTCAAGGGTTTCTGAAATACCCAAAATAAGAAAATCACAAACAGATCTAAGGAGATATTCATAAGATCATTCAAGCATAGAAATTCATCAAATTGCAAAATAGAAACAACAGAAGAAGATTTTCAGATCCTACCTTAGATCTAATGCACACAACTGAAATGGAAACCTAGAAGACCTGTAAACACTTGATCCCCTTGTGTAAGAATTCCAACCTACAGATCTAAATCCATGAACTATGTAAACACCAAAAATCCAAACGCACAACATAGCCAAAATAACAAGCAACCACAACAATCCAAATTTCTCAAAATCCAAGCACATAAGCTCTCCAAAATTCTCCTCCAAAACTTGTAAAACTTCCCAAAATGAATGCAATTCCCCCTATTAGGGATTCAATTCCCCCTTTCATGCAAACCCTAGAGATGACTCGGCAATTAACTCCCAATCAAACTCTAATTACAATTTGAAAGAAAATCTAATTAATAAATTAAAAACACTTTTCATGCACAACTCAACTTTGACTTTTAAAACAATTTGATTACTTTTTGAAAACAATAATATTTTCAATTAATATTAATGCACATGTTATAATTGAAATATGTATTAAATAGATTAAATATTTAATGCATCCTAAAACCATGCAATTAAATATTTAATTATTTAATAACGCACAGACACATAATTAAATCTAATTACCAATTAAATAATCAATTAAATCCATATAATCAATTATTTCACAAATTTTCTCAAATAAACTTAGGAACATGATTAATCTTAAATTCAACTATAATCAATAAATTAATAATCATAGAAAAGCACTCACATAAACAATAAATCAACTGAATTCAAACAAAGTAAAATCAAGAAAACTCAGGAGAAGGGATCCACAAATTCATGTCAGATAGACAAATTTGGGTAGGGTAGTCAAACTGATACTTGTCCAATCTTAGGACAATTTGGCTTAAGTTAGGGTTTTGGGTCTGTGTATTATCTCCCCTCTTTACCATTGAGATGAATATTTATGGGCACACTCACTCCTGCCAATTCAGGGAAGACGATGCCCTGTACCTACAAACCTGCATACAAAACCCGCATGTACATACATATATAAATATATAACAAACAATGGCGTGGATCAGCTGATCGTGTGGATCTCGCAAGCAAGTAACTACAACTTCATCCCTCAACCACATCAGACATGTCAAACAAAAATATAAAACAAACACATCGACCATACACATGCAAGTATGGGGTTAGTAAAATCATAAGCATCAATGATTCCCTAACATATAATCTATCATCCTAAAATAATCATAACATTTATAAAATCAGACTAGGGGCAGGGTACTACAGGACTATAAATGAACTAATATGATAGTGTCCAATTAAAGATTAGATCAGTGCCTTCTAAGTACTGGGGTTATAGATTCAAAACACTTTCAATCCTATGTACGATCGGAGATGGTTTTAAAAACTTGCTTTAATAAGAAATGACCATCACTTCACAGGCTTCCACTTGACTTATAATTCAAACCAATCTATATAGCTAATCTTATCAAATTTAACTCAAATTAAGAGTCTGATAAAAATAAGAGAAGATACACAGATCTTTCAATTGATATTTAAACTATATTTATTAATTTTAAATTATGATACTCAGGGAATTCAACACAGTGAAACACTCTATTTAATAGAATATCTGAAAGGCTAATTGAAAACATATAACTTACAACCACAAATAAAAAGAAGAGCACTTATCTTTACTAATGTTGAGAAAAATAGTACATTAGAGTTCATATTTTAGTTGTGATCAAATTATATCCTATGAAAATATATCATGTATTGTCTTGTATATTTTACATTATGTGTGTGTGTGTGTGTGTGTGTGTTTGAGTGGCTTTCACATCTCTTTAGGGTGAAAAGACAACCCTTATTACAAATTATTTTTTAAAAAAAACTAAAAACTAAAAAATCACAGTCTTGAATTATTCAATAATAATCCCTAAGAGATGCAACAAATCTCTATCATTGTCTAGTGACAGTGAAAGGGTATAATTCTTGATCATATACTCTGAAGCTCACTGGACAATAATCCATATTGAGCACAATATCAAGTCCCAAACCTATCTCCAAAATGAATCTTCAAAAGACATGCTTTCTGCAAACTTGTCAGCATTAGAAAGATAAACAAAATTGAAGACCAAAAAATGCCAAAAATGCTTCTCATGCAGAACACCATCTCAAAACGAGAAGCTGACTTGAGATGATGGAAATTCATCCATCCTCTAATGCCGCCAACCTCCAAAATGTGAAGGTTCAAAGCACAATATTTTGATTACTGGGAGACTGAAAATTGTTAATAGGTCCTATTAGGTCAAGTAAGTGGTCTTATTAGGTCTTAAAGGTCCTAGGATGTGCTAAATATTAAAAGGTCCTATTAGGTCAAGTAAGTGGTCTTATTAGGTCTTAAGGTTCCTAGGATGCACTAATTGGTATTAATAGGTCCTATTAGGTTAAGTAAGTGGTCTTATTATGTCTTAAGGGTCCTAGGATGTACTAATTGATAGTAATAGGTCCTATTAGGTCAATTAAGTGGTCTTATTAGGTCTTAAAGGTCCTAGAATGTACTAATTGGTATTAATAGGTCCTATTAGGTCAAGTAAGTGGTCTTGTTAGGTCTTAAGGGTCCTAGGATGTACTAATTGGTATTAATAGGTCCTATTACATCAAGTAAGTGGTCTTATTAGGTCTTAAGGGTCCTAGGATGTACTAATTAGTATTAATAGGTCCTATTAGGTCAAGTAAGTGGTCTTATTAGGTCTTAAGGGTCCTAGGATGTACTAATTTGTAATAATAGGTCTTATTAGGTTAAGTAAGTGGTCTTATTAGGTCTTAAGGGTCCTAGGATGTACTAATTGGTATTAATAGGTCCTATGAGGTCAAGTAAGTGGTCTTATTAGGTCTTAAGGGTCCTAGGATGTACTAATTGGTATTAATAGGTCCTATAGGTCAAGTAAGTTGTCTTGTTAGGTCTTAAGGGTCCTAGGATGTACTAATTGGTATTAATAGGTCCTATTAGGTCAAGTCAATGGTCTTATTAGGTCTTAAGGGTCCTAGGATGTACTAATTGGTATTAATAGACCCTATTACATCATGTAAGTGGTCTTATTAGGTCTTAAGGGTCCTAGGATTTACTAATTGCTATTAACAAGTCCTATTATGTCAAGTAAGTGGTCTTATTAGGTCTTAAGGTTCCTAGGATGTACTAATTGGTATTAATAGGTCCTATTAGGTCAAGTAAGTGGTCTTATTAGGTCTTAAGGGTCCTAGGATGTACTAATTGGTATTAATTGGTCCTATTAGGTCAAGTAAGTGGTCTTATTAGGTCTTAAGGGTCCTAGGATGTACTAATTGGTATTAATAGGTCCTATTAGGTTAGGTAAGTGGTATTATTAGGTCTTAAGGGTCCTAAGATGTACTAATTGGTATTAATAGGTCCTATTACGTCAATTAAGTTTCCTAGAATGTATTAAGGGGTCACATGTGTTGTAAGTGGTCCTAAGGGATCCTTGGTTATATTAATTGATTCTAGTATACATATTAAGGGTTTTTTAGGGTGACAATGGGTCCTCATATCAATTAATAGAACCTAAGATACATGAATGGGTCCTAGGGAATCCTAAGATACATTAATTAGTCTTGGAGGTCCTAGAATGTTTTATTAGGTCTTATTAGGTCTTAAGGGTCTAATGGGGTCCTAGAATGTTTTAAGGCTTTGTAGGTGTCATAAATGCTTCTAAGGGATTATAGGTTAAATTAATGCTTCTTGGGCGTCCTAATGTGTCCTAGGTATCTTAAGATGTTCTAAGGGATGGATAAAGGTCCTAGAATGTCTTAAGGGGTTGTATGTGTCATAACAGGTCCTTAGGGATCCTAGTATTTCTTAAGGGGTATTTAGGGTGAAAATGGGTCTTTGTATGTATTAATGGAACATAAGATACATCAATGGGTCCTAAGGTTTCATATTTGTTTTAAGATTTCATAAAGGATCCAGATAAGGGTCCTAGAATGTTAATGGGTCGTAGGTGCAATAAGTGGTTCTAAGGGATCCTACATTATAGTAATTGATCTTAGTATATGTCTTAAGGTTTCTCGAGGGAAACAATGGGTTCTATGTGCCTTAAGATAGTGTAAGGGATAAATAAGGGTCCTAGAGTATCTTAAGAGATCGTGTGCAACATAAGAGGTCCTAAGGGGTCCTAGTCTACATTAGTGGATCCTCGTATGTATTAATTGAATCTAAGATACATAAATGTGTCCTAGGACAACCTAAGATGTATGTTAATGGGTCTTGAGGATTTGAAGGGGTCATGTGTGTCTTAAAATGTCATAAGGGATGTATAATGGTCCAATGATGTTAATGGGTCGTAGGTGTGATAAGTGGTCTAAAGGATCTTAGGTTACATTAATTGATACTAGTACACATGTCTTAAGGGTTCTTGTGGGCAACGATGGGATCACATATGTATTAACAGAAGCTAAGATAGATGAATGAGTCCTAGAACATTTTAAGATATAATAATGTGTCATATGGGTTTTAAGGGGTCCTATGTGTCTTAAGATGTCATAAGTGATGCATAAGTGTCCTAGAATGTCTTAAGGGGTTGTAGGTGTCATAATACATGTTCTAAGGGATCATAGGTTACATTAATTCATCATAATATGTCTTAAGGAGCTTTGAGGGAAACAATGAGTCCTTGTATGTATTAATGGAACCTAACACACATCAATGGGTCCTATGACATCCTAATATGTATTATTTATGTTTTGAGATTCCAAAGGTATCCTATGTGTCTTAATATCTCGTAAGGGAGGGATAAAGGTCCTAGAAACTTACTACTACAATTTTCTAACATATTTTAACATACTACTAGATCATTTTCTAAAATTTAACTATGAATTTTTTAAAGATTTCTACAAACTAAAAATTATTTAAAACAAATAAATAACTAATTATTTACTAACTTTACTAAAAATGTGTGTACTTGAGAGAGAGAGGGAGATTCCTAATATTTAGTAAATTTTAAAGAAATTAAAAAACAAATATTTTTAATAATTTATATAAGATCTTAATGTTTTCTAACATTTTCTAACATTTCTACTATGGTTTCTAATGTTTTGTAAATATTTTCTAACAAACTACTATGATTTTCTATGATTTTCTAACATATTCTAATATTTATACTACGGTTTTTAATGTTTTCTAACATTTTCTAATAATTCTACTATGATTTTCTAACATTTTACTATCATTTTCTAACATTCTACTATCATTTTCTAATATATTGTAATATTTAACTATGATTTTCTAACATATTCTAATATTTAACTATGATTTTCTAACATTTTTACAAACTAAAATAAATAGAAAACATATAATTTAGAATAAAAAATGAGAAAAATGCATGTACCTGATACTACTAACAATATGAAGATGTTGAAGAAGCTTGGGAGGTGTTGATGTTGTGTCGCACGTCACTAGTTCGCTCCAACCACTGGGTCCACAAAATCTGAAAATTACACAATGAAAAAATAAAAAAACATAGCCAAAAATATATAGAGAATATGGCCAATGTAGTCTTCACACAAACTCCCCACTTTGCTCGAAGTACCCTGCATAGGGTACTTCACGCGAAGTGGGGTCTTTGCGTGAAGTACCCTACCCAGGGTACTTCGCACAAAGGGGATTTTTCCCTCTACCTGAAGACCCCACTATGAGCGAAGGCCCCAAATTTTTTCACTTCCCTCCAATGCTGCATTTGTTCATCCTAAAAAGTGGTACACAGTATTGTGTTTCAACCCAGCATGGACCAAACCTTTAGCTTGTAAATGTGTGTGGTTGTCTTTCAATTTTCCATTAGCACAGAGATTCCTATATGATGTGCCAATTTATGTTTGGCATATATCTTCAATCTTATAGTGAATGAAGATGAGAACATCTTCCATCAGTATAACCCTTGGTGGGATTGATGATAGGGCTCCAACCTTGTCAACTTCTAGAGAAATGGTGGGAGGCAACTGTTGGAGATTTTCAGCAGGCCAGTACTAACTGTATGTTTGTCATTGATGACAACATATGGAAAGTAACATGCATGGAATTCTTATGTAGTAAGCTTTCAATATATGTAGCATGGACATGATATCAGCATGATATCATGGGCACAGAGGTTAACTGTTAGTATAGATAGTTATATAGCAACTTGTGTCAGTAGTGTTCCTGACAGAGTAACATACAGTGTTCTGTGTATAGTTGTCTGTATAGTTATCATGGAGCCTTGCGCACTTGGATATATGTTAAAGACATGTTAGTGATGTTTTAGTTATGGACGCATAGTCTGATATTTAGTAGAAGTGAAGTTATACAGTCGCTATTCGCCAATAATAGTTTCTTGTGTTTATTCAGAAGAGCTGATAGAGATTTTATTGGTTCTAGAGTTGCGCCTATCATGTGGGTATGCGCCCTTGGATTAAGCTTAGAGAAGAGTTATTAATGTTCAATTAAGAGTGCATGAGTTAATGTCATGCCTAAAATTAGGGCAAAACACACACAACAATTTTTTTATTTTTTTTTAAGTCACTCACAACAAGGCCAAAGAAAACACTATCTAGGGTCTAACCAACGAGGGTACGAGAGATGGAATCCCTAAAGCAATCTTCCTAAAAGAATAAGGTCAAGGTTAAAATTTGGAAATGATTCAATAGGGTGATTATCGCCTAATGAACAAATGTTTAGTACAATAAGTATAAAACTATATATGCATATAATATCGTAAATATATATATATATACAGTGATGCATATATATATATATATATATATATATATATATATATATATATATATATATATATATATATATATATATATATATATATATATATATATATACACACACACACATATATATATATACACACATATATATATATACATACACATATATATATACATACATATATATATATACATACATACATATATATATATATATACATATATATATATATATACATACATACATATATATATATATATACATATATATATATATATATATATATATATAGATATATATATATATATATATATATATATATATATATATATATATATATACACATACATACATACATACATACATACATACATACATACATACATACATACATATATATATATATATATATATATATATATATATATATATATACGATAATATTTTACATATCCAGCATTAAACAATGGGTTTAAATCTTTCGCTCAATAGGGAATTGATCCAATATTAAATAGTATAGTTTGAACTGTTTGGGAAGGTGCACAAGGTTTAAAATGTATTAACTACGAACCACCTAGGGATTAAAATTAAATTAATTCCCTTAATGAAACCAAAGATTTTGAGGAAATAAAAGTCTATTACTAATGATTAGGGCCCATTAAATTAATAATAATATTTACAAAAAGGACGTGCCATATTTAATTGGCACAACTAAACAATAAAGTTCTAATAAACATACTAACGGATTTATTATGGAAATAAATAGTCTATACACATTCTAACCCAAAAAACAACTTAAATCCCAAACTAATAGGGAAAGCACAAAAAGAAACAAAAGGCTAATATTAATAAGGTAACTACACCTTTTAAGGAAATAAAATAGGAAATACCAAAAGTTTTAATAAAATTAAAATTTCCAGTGACTCAAAAGGGGTTTTAATTCGAAAACAAATAAAAGAAGAGTCTTTAGATGGCCTCATGACTAACCCTAACCCTAATCCAAAAATGAGGGTTTAGGCCCATTACATCTTGACCTGGAACCCAATTTTTTTTAAGGTTTTAAACAAGTTGTAGCAGAGGCCAAAACAAGACTCTGTAACTCAAGTGAGTATTCTCCCAAGCATGCACAAGAATGTATATGCACAGGTGTGCTTACACTCATGTGCAGGCTTGAGTAATTACCAGGGATTACAATAAGAAGGATACAGTCATCTAGAGGCAAGGGTATAGCAGGGTCAGAAGAAAAAGTTTGATGTTGCATGCTTACATTTCTGGTAGCATTAGGGTTCTGTTTGCCAAGAAATGTTATTATTCTGATGGATGTAAACAAGGATGATTAAGGTTATGAATCCAAGTGTATTTGTTTATTCACAATTTTGTCATCAGTTTATTTATTTATTATTGTTAACGTTTCTGGTTTGAGATGCCAGAGAAATTCCTCTTTTAGATTTACTTTAACGCTTACTAGATCTTACCAGTTTATTCTATATTATATTCATTGGTATAGTCGTGCATAAGTGGAAAACCCTTGCATGCACAGAGAAGAACCAGTGGATCTGATTTACTCTATTTACATTCTTGGTATAACCAGTTTTTGTAATAAATACAATAGCCAAACTCAACAAAAAAAATCCAACCTAAGCTCTAGTATTTCAAAACATTTTAACCCAATAATAATCTATCCTTTCAACTAAGATTTCTTTATTAAATAAAATAACTTTATTAATTGAAAGTAAATTTATCAACTAGATCATTAACAAACAATAAAATAGCTTATATAACAAAAAATTTAATACACATTTCAATAAATTATTATATAAAAAAAAATGGGTTCCATCGTAACCCTTGGAAGTAATTAGTGCAGGCGGTAAGGGAACCCGCCGCCATTGGCAGTGGTCATACCATTGTTACGGCGGTCTTAACCGCCGATAGCAGTGGTATGGCCACTGCTGTGGTGGCCTTTCGTTGCACTAGAGTTAGCCCCTACTCGCCGAGGAGACCGCGGCACGGTTAGGGAAAGGCCCGACGGTTCGCGTTTCACAAAAGGAAAACAATTCATTTGATTCATTGGTGTTAGGGTTTAATACGAAAATCTTCCAAATGTTTCAGTAACAAATAAATTTGTATGTTTCGATATTATTTCATTTATAACATAAAGACAGTGCCTAGTTCGATTATTAAAAGATATAAACTATATTATTACATATATATAGTCGATTATATATATGTAATAAAATAAAGAGTCAATTTAATATTCAACAGCATATATATATATATATATATATATATATATATATATATATATATATATGAATGAGCTCTGATAACAGACATAAAGGTTTCATTTATATGTTGCATTATAATAACTACAAGAATTCATAAATAGAAATAATATGGTTATTACAAGAACCAGAGAGCTTCTATTTTTTTAAAGATTATATGAGTCATAAATCTAAACATACAACCAATTTATTTTATAAAAGAAGAAGTCAAAAGATCTATAGTACATGATTTTTATATACAACTTCCTTTACACATAAACTATGCTTTATTACATATATGTAAAAAAAAAAAATTATTTTTTTATTTTTACAAAATCATAAAAAATTCTAAAATATTTTAAGCGAGTTTTCAAGCATAATTTTCGATAAGCATTTATTTCCTAATGTCTTTTTCATGAGATAATCTTTATTCTATTCCTTCTATTCACAAAGGAGAGAGAGATTAATTCTAAGAAACATCTTGTTTTCTTATCACATTAAAGATTAAATAGACTTTTGAATACATAATCATAGAGATAGCTTTTCACATTTCATACTCATTTCAACTAGCATCAAGCAGCAACTGTGATATATCACTTTAAAATAAGGAAAAAACATTACAATGCTCTCATACACATTTCAGCTTTATGAGATGAAAGAATAACTTAGTAATCTATCTTTTACAAGCATATCACATGCTAGACTTTCTAGCACAGCCTTGAAATAAACAATTACAAAGGGCTCAAGGCCAATCATCCCAATTACATAAAGTGGTCACATTCAAACTTTCAACTAACTCCATCAAACCAACAAGATAAGTCTTTCATAATCTGCAAAAATAAAGCCCAACGAACCATGGAGGTTCACCTCCCAACCTAGGCCATTTCATGGCCACCCCCAAGGTAGGGGAAATAAAGATGGATAGGATAACAACATGCATACATCAAGCACACACAATAGAAAACAACAAACATTGCGTAGACACAAAATTCCCTTTCCCAAGGCTTAGCACAACTTGAGTCACTTTGGACCCATGGTAGGGGTGAAGGTGGAAGCTACTCAACTAGGAGATTGCCAAAGTATAAAGAGAACCAGCCTTCAACAAGGCACCAAAATCTGCACAATATGCCTTCACAAGGCCATATAAACAACCATCCACCCTTCTCAAACTCTCCACCATAACCACACCCTTATAACCCCCAAAATTACATAAACAAAATGGCACATGGATGCCCATACATCCATGCTTTATTCCCTTCCTCCCAGAGGAAGGACTCTCCACTAGAAAAATAGTCCCAACTTGTGCCCTTCACCCATCAAAGCTCTCTTCCCTCCCCAGGGTGAGTTTAGCCTTGCACAACCCCAAGAAACAATGCACTAAAGAAAGTACAACTACAAGCAAGGATAACATTACATAAATTTTTGCAAGATCAATTAGCAATCACACAACATAGAAAATGTAAAAGAATTGTACATAGCAATAAACACAAGGATTTCAAGATCCAACCTTGATCCAAGCTTAAGACAAGAAGGATTGAGTTGAGCTTTCTAACTAGTATCCTCCTTTGCAAAGCAACACCAAACTCTTCCAAGCACAACAACCTCCAAAAAATTTCACAACTCTCTAGTCTCCAAGAATTGGAGTGGGCATTAGCCAACAATTTTCTCTCCATCTCCTTAAGAAGACAAACCCTCACCTTTCAAAACAAAAGAGGGAAAATTCAAAATTCAAAATTCAAAATGAAGAGTGCCTCTTCCAATTTCGTCATTTTTCAAAAGGGCATCTTTTGGAAGGGCAGAAATAGTAAAAAACCATCACAATAGTCAAAATTTGACCCCCAACATATGACATCACTATGGGGTAGCCTATTTTTAACCTCCACTAACATAAATGGTCATTAAAAGCCACTCAAAAGACCACTCAAAGAATGCATCCGAAAATGAAAGAGAATCCCACTCATGCCCCCCCCCCCCCTAAAATAGGGACCACTTACACACAATAAATACTTGGGCATGCCAACTCACAAGACATGTGTCAATTGACACCACAAATAAACCACATTATACTCAATACACATGGCATGCCAAGTAGACTAAATAATAAATCAAAATAAACATAATACAACAATTATATTCATGCATCACTTTACAAAATTTACACTTTACAACAAGGTTAATTTCTCCCCTTGGAGATAACCTTGGCTTAACAGGATTTTACAAATATCCATCTTTGATTTTCCCCAAAATTTCCATGGTCTTACCTGCACACTTAACAAAGCATCAGTAGCTCATGAAATGTCAAATATATATGTAAATAAAATACATCTAACAATCACATTCTTAACATCATAATTTCTAACTGTATTTCATAATAACTCCCATCATATCAACATTACATTTCTAAAGCACATAAAGTTAGGATTAAGACAATACATGATAATCCATCTAACATAATAGCCATGATCATTTCCCATAAGTTTTCCTAACATAAATGTAACATCAAGATATCATATATAAATCAAAGATGTATCAATTACTATGCTCATAACCTACTAAATAGCATTAAAGTGAAAGTCATATATCATCATCACACACTCATAAATCATCACATAGTATCATAATAAAATGTCTCTGTCTCAATAGTCCAAAATAATAAAAATAAAGGGTCATCATGAGTCTAAAGATGGAAAATAATCTACTATGAACTAATGTCACAGAGTGAGGCCTCATAGTTAATTCAGCTTGAGGAGAAAGATGCAGTTGTTTTGGTAGAGCTGACAGTGTGTAGCGTGCATCTACATTTATCTTATTAAGACAGGTCCTAGAATGTGTTGCATGCATAGTAGAGCTGACATAATGTTTATTGGAGTTTGTTATGGTTTCTCTAATATGATTTCAAGGTGGTTCTAATAGGCTGACTTGATTATATCATTTAGAGGAAAGATATTTATAGGCAGTCATTTGTGATTTCTTGAGTGTGGTTCATAGTTGATTAAGTAGAGAAGAGCAGAGTGTGCGAAGTGTTGAGCCATCAGAGGAAGGTCTATCTGACCAAGTAAAGTATATGTGCAATTCATTAGAGTTGATCTAGATAGCAGGTCAAAGTGCAGTCCACCAAGATCCAGATATAGTGTGTATCTATTATTCAGAAGGTTGTAGCCTTCACCCCTTTAAGCAGTGAGCTCTCAGAAAGTGTGTCCTCTCCCCTAATAGGGACAATTGTAAAAGACTCCTAACAGGATCTGACCCTTGACCAGGTCTACTATACTAAACATATTGTAAAGCAACTCCTAACAGGGTTAAGGATCTTCTAACAAGGATCATAATACACTAGTGCAGAATATTAGTGGGTGTCAATTCCCACCAGGGTTTTTACCTATTTGGGTTCCCCCATAACCAAAATATTGGTGTTGTGTCATGTGTTCTTTCATTGTGTTTATGCTTTATGTTTAAGTATACTTAATTGGATAAAGAATTTAAACTTGTAGATAACTGATTCACCCCCCCCCCCCCCCCCTCTCAGTTATCTCTTGGGACTATTCCTAACAATTGGTATCAGAGCTGAGTGCTTCAAAGAGAAATTTTAATAGCTTGAGGTTGATCAGATGGGATACTTTAGGAAAGAGAGTCCTAAGTTTGATGGAGAAAATTATCTTGATTGGAAGAACAAGATGGTGACTCATTTGCAATGCATTTCTTTTGAAGTTTTTTATGTAACTATTAAAGCAGCCAAGATTTCTACCCTAGAAGATCTTGGAAAGGATGATGCTACTAACACACAAAAGGAATTGTTTCATTAGAATGCTATAGCTAAAGAAGCCCTTATCAGCGCCCTATCTGATAGTGAGTTTTCAAAGATAAAGAAGGTAGACACTACCCACAAGATATGGAAGTACCTAGAAGACATATTTGAAGGAGACAAACAAGCAAAGGATGCACATAGAAAGACATGGAAGAAAAGATTCAATGCATTAGAGATGCTACCTAAAGAAAACATCAGAGCTTATAATCAAAGGATCAATGAAGCAGTTGCTGGAATCAAGAACAATGGTGGAGAGATCTCAGAGGAAGATATTATGGACAAGTTGATGACTAATCTCACTCCAGAATATGAAATAAAGATCATCATCCTTGATGAGACCATGCAACTTACATCTAATTTCAAGAGAGAGACCTTGATCAGAAAAATCTCAGCTTTTGAGATTTCAAGATTGAAGACAAAACCTAAAAATCAGATAGCCTTCAAAGCAATAGTTCATGGTAAGAAATCTACAAACACTTCTAGTAATTTTGATGATGATGATAATGAGAAAACTTTAGATGATTTTATTACTATGATTTCCAAAAGAGAAAAGAAAGGAAAAGGAAAATATGAAGGTCAATTACCATTTAAGTTCTTTTCATGTAATAAGATTAGTCACTTTACATCTAAGTGTCCTACTAGAGCTAGAAAGTTAAAAAATGATTACAAGCCTAAGTACTCTAAGGAATGTTACTATGCTGGAGATGGATTTTCAGATGAAGAATCAGGTGAAGAAGAAATTGGATTCATTTCTATTGTAGAGAAAATGAATAATAAGACAGATCATAAAGATGAGAAAGAGAAACAAGAGCTAGCATTAATTTGCCAAGCAGATATAAGTACAGACTGGATTATAGATAGTGGTTGTTCACATCACATGACAAGTGATAAAGGAATATTTTTTCATCTGGACAAATACAATGGTGGTATGGTTATATTTGGTGACAACACTCCTAAACCCATAGTTGGTAGAGGAGCCATCACCTTGGATGGAAAGAATAGTACTGATGATATTCTCTATGTTGATGGTTTGAAACATAACCTTCTCAGTGTTGGACAGTTACTTGGAAAAGGATATCAGTTGGAGTTCAAAGATGACAAATGCATCATTAACAAAAAGGATGGTGTTATGATTGCATGATTGCATCAGGCTCAAAGACAAGAGGTAATTTTTTCCAACTCAATTCATAAGTAAGTTTCTCTGTTGCTAAAGTAGATGACAGTTGGTTATGGCATAAAAGACTATGTCATATCAATTTTGATAACATAGTAAAGATAAGAAATGTAAAGGCAATAAGAGATCTACCTAGCATAGAAAAGCCAATTGATACTATATGCAGGGAATGTGTGATGGGAAAGCATGTGAGGAATTCAATCAGGAGAAAGCACAATTCAACAAAGAACAAGTTGGATATGATTCATACAGACCTATGTGGTCCAACTCAAACAAGATCATACTATGGTGAAAGGTATTTCATTTTTTTTGTTGATGATTATACTAAAATGATGTGGGTCACATTCTTGAAAGATAAGTCAGAAGCATTTGAGAAGTTCAAAATATTCAAAGCTAAGGTTGACAATAAATCTAGACTAAAGGTAAAATGTTTGAGATCAGATAGAGGAGGAGAATTCACCTCTAATAGATTCTATGAGTACTGTGAACAACATGGCATAAAGAGATAGTGATGTGCACCTAGAACCCCTCAATAGAATGGAATTACAAAGAGAAGGAAAGGATTATCCTTGACATAGTGTGCACCATCATGATTGAAGGAAAAGTTGCACACACCTATTGGAGAGATGCGGTCAATACAACAGTCTACACCATTAATAGAATTCAATTAAGGCCTGATGCTAACAAAAAACTATATGAGCTATGGTTTGGTAATGTTCCCACAGTAAAATACTTTAGAATCTTTGGAAGAAAGTGCTACATCAAGAGGGATGAAGTAGTAGGAAAGTTTGATGCAAGAAGTGATGAAGGTATTTTCCTTGATTACTCTACTAAAAGTAAAGCTTATAGATATTTCAATTTAAGATTGAAAAAGATCATTGAAAGTGCTCATGTTAAGATTGATGAAAATTTTATGGTTCAAGAAAGATATCATGATTGCTCACCCATGATTGAAGAAGAACCCAGACCCTCCACTAGTGAGACAATTATTGAAGAAATGTTTGACAGCATTGATGTGTTATTCAATGACCCTAAGACAAGTGAAGAAGAAACTCCTAAGGCTGATGAGTCAGCATCAACTAAAGCTCCAAATTTTACATCTAGAAACCATTATAAGAAAGACATGATTGGAGATTAGAGTGGCAAAGTATTAACAAGATCACAAGCAAAGAACTTAGCTAGCAGTGAAGTGATATGTTTACTATCTCATATTGAACCTTTAAGTGTTGAAGATGCTTGTAATGATTCAGATTGGCATAATGCTATGAAAGAAGAACTTGATCAAATTATTAAGAATGACACTTGGGAACTGGTCCCAAGACCTAGTGATAAGAATGTGATTGGAACAAAGTTGATATTTAGAAATAAGATGAATGAAGATGGTACAGTAGTAAGAAACAAAGAAAGATTAGTATGTAAAGGATATGCACAAAGAGAAGGCATTGATTATTCAGACATATTTGCACTTGTGAGAAGATTAGAAGCTATTAAATTGTTTCTCGCTTATGCTACAGTCAAAAACTTCAAAGTTTATCAGATGGATGTCAAGTCAGCATTCCTGAATGGAGATTTGAAAGAAGTATAAATTGAGTAGCCAAAAGGATTCACCTTATCAGACAGACCTGATATGGTATGCAGATTGAAGAAATCCCTCTATGGACTTAAGCAAGCCCCTAGAGCATGGTATGAGAGACTAGATGGATACCTAACAAAGATTGGATTCAAGAAAGGAGCAGTAGATTGTAATCTATTCATAAGAGAGACATATGAAGGTTTGTTACTTGTAGCTATATTTGTTGATGACATTATCTTTGGTGGTAATGACAAACTTAGTGTTGAATTTGCTAAGGAGATGCAAAATGAATTTGAGATGAGTATGATTGGACCTATCAAATACTTTTTGGGATTGAATGTGCAGCAGATAGAGAAAGGTATTTTCATTCATCAATCTAAGTATGTGAAAGAAATATTAAAGAAATTCAAGATGGACGACTGCAAGATAGTAGGGACTCCTATGATTATTGGATGCAAGCTTACAAAAGAAGATGACTCACCAGTAGTTGATATAACATTGTACAAGTCTATGATTGGCAAACTTATTTATCTTACTCAGACTAAACCTGATATTTCCAATGCAGTTGGCATAGTTGGAAGATTTTCAACAGAGCCTAAACAAAGTCACCTCATAGCAGTAAAAAGGATATTCAGATACTTACAAGGCACTATAGACTATGGTCTATGGTATCCTAATTTAGAAAATGTTGAACTTCATGTGTACACTGATGCAGATTGGGCAAGATGTGTTGATGACAAAAAGAGTACATCAGGTGGAGCAGTGTTTCTTGGTGATAGACTTGTCGCTTGGACAAGAAAGAAACAAAATTGTATTTCTTAGTCAAAAGTAGAAGTAGAGTGTGTTGTAACAACCTTGAATTGTTCTACAATTGTTTGGATCAAGTAGATGATAAAGAATTTTGCAATTCAGATTGATTATCCTATTGTTATTCACTGTGATAACACTAGCACTATCAATATGTCGAATAACCCTGTGATGCATGCAAAGACAAAGCACATTGAGATCAAGTATCACTTCCTAAGAGAGAAAGTGGTAGAGAAAGAAGTCAAGTTGGACTATGTGATTACTAAAGATCAATTGGAAAACATATTCACAAAGCCCTTGCCTAAGGATACTTTTGAGTATCTCAAGGAGAAGTTGGGAGTAATTCCCTTCCCTGATTCTGCTTAGAAGAAAGAAGGAAAGGCATTAGTCCTCTAGGACTGATGCAAGGTTGACTACTCTACCTTAGGAGTAGTACTGATGCTTAAAATGAATGGCACCCTTTGTCATTGATGTCAAAGGGGGAGTAATATACAGAGTCATGAAAAATAGGAGTAATATACTAAGGGGGAGCAGTATTCATTTATGACAACAGTTAAGTTCAGGAAATTGAGAATTTTGGAAAATACTGCAGTAGATGGAGGATTCATCTCTGGGGGAGTTTTGAAGAGCAAATGAAGAATGTTATAAAAGAAATGTTCATTTGGGTTGGTGGTGGTTTTCATTCCACATGTTGCCATCAATGCCAAAGGGGGAGATTGTTGGAGATTTTCCAGCAGGCCAGTACTGACTGTATGTTTGTCATTGATGACAACATATGAAAAGTAGCATGTGTGAAAGTCTTATGTAGTAAGCTTTCAGTATATGTAGCATGGACATGATATCATGGGCATAGAGGTTAACTGTTAGTACAGACAGTTATATAGTAGCTTGTGTCAGCAGTGTTTTTGAAAGAGTAACAGGCAGTGTTCTATGTATGGTTGTCCGTATAGTTATCATGGAGCCTTGTGCACTTGGATACATGTTGAAGACATGTTAGTGATGTTTTAGTTATGGATGCATAGTTTGATATTCAGTATAAGTGAAGTTATGTAGTTGATATTCGCTAGTAATAGTTTCATATGTTTATTCAGAAGATCCAATAGAGATTTTATTGGTTCTAGAGTTGCGCCTATCATGTGGGTATGCACCCTTGGATTTAAGCTTAGAGAAGAGTTATTAATGATTGGTTAAGAGCACATGAGTTAATTCAGCTTGAGGAGAAAGATACAGTTGTTTTGGTAGAGCCGATAGTGTGTAGCGCGCATCTACATTTATCTTATTAAGATAGGTCCCAGAATGTGTTGTGTGCATATTAGAGCTGACATAATGTTAATTGCAGCTTGTTATGGTTTCTCTAATATGATTTCAAGGTGGTTCTAATAGGCTGACTTGATTATATCATTTAGAGGAAAGATATTTATAGGTATTCATTTTTGATTGCTTGAGTGTGGTTCATAGTTGATTAAGTAGAGAAGAGCAGAGTGTGTGAAGTGTTGATCCATTAGAGGAAGGTCTATGTGACCAAGTAAAGTATATGTGCAATTCATTGGAACTAATCCAGATAATAGGTCAAAGCACAATTCACCAAGATCCAAATATAGTGTGTATCTATTATTCAGAAGGTTGTAGCCTTCGCCTCTTTGAGTAGTGAGCTCATGGACAGTGCGTCCTCTCCCCTAACATGGACAATTGTAAAAGAATCCTAATAGGGTCCAACCCTTGACTAGGTCTACTATACCAAACATATTGTAAAGCAACTCCTAACAAGGTTAAGGATCTTCTAACAAGGATCATAATACACTAGTGCAGAATATTAGTGGGTGTCGATTCCCATCGGGGTTTTTACCTATTTGGGTTTCCCCGTAGCCAAAATATTGGTGTTGTGTTCATGTGTTCTTTCATTGTGTTTATTCTTTATGTTTAAGTATACTTAATTGGATAAAGAATTGAAACTTGTAGATAACTAATTCACCCCCCCTCTCAGTTATCTCTTGGGACTATTCCTAATAGCAACTTGTACTTAGAATTCATGGTGTCAATCTTCTCAACAATGACTAGTTTTTGAACTTTTGGTGCCATAATGATCTCAGAGATATTCTTTAAACACGTAGGGTTTCACTTGAATAGAAATTATAATGTGTGAACACAGCTCGGTAAATGCTAGAAATACCTTGAATGTGCTTAATGTTGTTTGAAATGCTGAAACGATCACTTGGAATCGCTCTATAGTCGCTTCTCTGTCATATTCTTGTAGTGCTCACAAAAATGTAAGGTAAAATTGAAATATAATGACTTCTATTTATATTTTTTCTTGGGTTAGGTCTTCTAATGGTTATAAAATTTGCATTAAATGCTTCTTACCAAGTTCATTTCACTGATAACCGAACTCCACTTTCTTTCACTGAATAGAAAAAAATAACTCATACACTTTCCCAATCAACATATGAAATGTTAACTTCACAAATTATATCCAAATGCATCTTAGTATGCTAATATGGATCTTTTCACCAATTCTAAGAACAGATTTAAGGTAAAGATAGGTGCACCCAATCCAGAGGATGTGGTGCCAATGGTTGTTCCAAGTTCTGTTCCATCATCTTGAGACTTCATTCTCCAAGTCTTATTCATTTGATCTCTTATCTCATCAATGTTAACTTGAGTCTTTTCACTTGGTTGTTCCTCAATTGGGGCTTTACCTCAATACCTATAGTCTTTGGCTAGGTGACTGACCTTTTGATAGTGGAAACGAGCCATTCTAGAGTTTCTCCATGATCTTCTATTGTTCATACCATGCATCCTAAAGAATTTTCAGCAATGTGACCAAATATTCCACATGTAGTACAAGTATTTCTTGTATTATAGTCCCATGGTATTGTTGGTCCTTATCATTGTTTGTATCATTCGGTCAATTAGGGACCTATTTCTCATTTCTTATTTTTGACATGTATTCTTTATATTTATGACCATATCTCTTACAATTGTTATAGTAACCCTCAAACCTTGGCTTCCTTGGATTGCTAGCAGTTCTTGATCTATATTCAAATTCCTTATGACTATACTTATTACAATTGTAACAATAAATATTAAACTTAGGAGTACTTGGTGGATTACCTCTTTTGTACCTACAAACATTTGCCGTGTGTCCTAGTTTCCCACAATGATAACATGTAGGCTTCTTTCTATTTGGTGGGTTGGCAACATTATCTAAGTTGGCTGCTTGTTTTGAGGACTCATCCTTCTCGATGGTATTATTCACATTGTATCCAAGTCCAATAGTGTCTTTCAGTTGTCTCTGACCTCTTAGATGTTTATCTAGAATCTTCAATGATTCTTCATTTCTTTTCAATACTTCATTAGCATCCTTCTTATTTTTTAATTCATTCTTTAGATGTTCATTCTCAGATCTCAGGTCAACAGCCTCTCCAACTTTCCTTGTAACTTCCTAATTTGCACTCACTAGTTAGTCTATTAAGTTGTAGTGAATTTGTGTCAACTTTAGTATTTCCCTGTCTTTCTCATCTAGTCTTGTATTCATTTCCCTTCTCTCTTCTTCAACTATTCTTTTGTCATCTTCACCTTTTCCTTTCCGTTCTAAGATTTCACACATCCTTACTGATTGGACTTCTTGTTCTCTTTTCAGTGTTTTTACCTAGTCAACAAGGATCTTTTTCTTTTTAGACAATTTTGATATTATAGCATCAGATTCATCAGACATGCTTCTGTCTTATTGTTCTTCAAGCTCTTCAACCCGATCTTGTGTATCTTTCAATTGTTGTGCTAGCTCCTTTCTCTAGTTGAGTGAGTGTTTCAGTTTTCTTCTCAATTAATCAATTTGATCATTAGCCATCTTTAGTTCTATGTCCATGTTCTCAATCACCCTGTATCATCTTAAAATGGAAACACTTCCATCTGGATAGGTTTAGTACCCTCATTTAGTGAATTTTTCAAGATAGATTTGCATGTAGGATGTATTTGCACTTGATTCCTTCATTTCTAGGTGAAATTAGGGTTAGGATCCCAAGGATTCTCCTTGATTTCCCTTCTCTATGTCTCTATTTTCTAGGTAGGATCTAGGTATTGGTCCTCCTAGTCCTCATCACATTTATTCTAGGTCTTTGTGCCCTTTTTTGGGACTCTACCCTATTTTCTCACCATTCCAAGTCTCTGGCCGACCCTGGGACTTCTTGTTTTCAAAGTGGACTGGATCTAGACCTTTGGGTCAAGGTCAAGGTCGATCTTGACCCCTATCAGGTTTTGATCCCCCTTTTCAAATTAGGGTCATAGCGGGCCCTGAAATCAATGTCATGCCTCTGAACCCGAATGCAGAAGGGTTTTAATTTAAAATTAGTTTAATTATTTTCCCTCCTCGGTTATTGTTAATGGACCATAATTCAAGGTGAAATTTGAATTATGGGCCCTTACATTGCCTGAGGATCCTTTCCCTTGAAATCTCTATATAAGGACTCTCTTTTGCCTTCATTTCATAATAAAACAACCAAGCAACACAATCCATTGAAGCAAGCAAGCAATGGTGAAGTGATGATTCAAGATTGCAAGAGGATGATATAGAAGATCAAGACATTCTTGATATCAAGCATTTTTGTGGACAAGCCATTGTGGATATTCCTTTGGAGCAAGAAAGATCCCTTCTTCCTTGTTCCACCATTTTCAACATTCAAGCATTCAAAGATAAAATCATGGGGTAGTAGTTACAGATTGTGAGTTTGGTAGGAGTACTTTAGCCTTGGGGGCTTGGTATACTTTCTTTATCATATTAAAATCTATGCATTTCTTTCTCATATCAAATCATGCTAGGGTTTCATTCTAGAGGATTAGATCTTGGCATTGCACATTCAATACACACACATATTCTATTACATCTGACTATTCATGGAGGTGGAGATCACCAAAATGGGGGTTTGAATAAGGAAAAACCCTATATAGCTACCCCAAAAAACCATTTTCAGATATCTACAGTCAATGTTTCTAGAGTTGTAGAGTAGATCTAAGTACCCTTTTTGGAAAAATTTCAAGATCTGTGAACACACTTTCCATCAGAACAGTGCAAGTCAAGGTCAACGTAAAGGGGTAAGATTGTGCACCGGGGTAAGATCTTACTCCTATCCTTAGGTCAAGGTCGACCTTTCTCAGAAAAGAAAAAAGATTTCTCAGTTTTCTCTATCTCTATTTTCCTGTCCCAGATCCGGTCGCAAAATTTCCCGAAACTGAGTACAGACACTAGAAAACAAGTATTTCCAAATCATCTTTTTTATGAGGTGTGTACTTTGTCTTATCTAATTTCAAGCATTCACATTCCTTATCTTTTCAATTAAACATTTAGTGGTAAATATTGGTTTAGGGTCTCTATTAGGTGCATTGTTAAAAACCTTACCTAACCTCATTTTCCACCACATTACACACCCTTTCATACTTGTAATTTTCCATCTTTCCAAATATTTCCTCTCAAGTGGTTAAACTTCTTAATAAGAGACTAAGATCTGATACTAATTGTTGGAATAAGGTATGGAAAGGTGAGTACTAAGAGGGGAGGGTGAATTAGTACTCTAAAACAAATTTAAAGTTTTTGAACTTTCTCTATTAACCATTTATTGGTTAAATAAATTTTTTATGCATCATATGAAACATATAAAACATAACACACAACTCATAACAAATTCATTGTGGCATCACATAAATCCTTGTTAGAGGATAAAAAATGCGGCGAGGATGACACCCACAAGACTTCACTACTGCAGTAAATAGTTTTCTTGGTTATAGCTATGTACTATTAGCTATTTCTAATAGCTTACCCTATTAAGAGTACTAACTCAGTTAAGAGTCTTAAGACTTGTTAAGTCTACCTTGTAAGAGAATTTTACAATTCTAATCTAGGAACTGTACCTAGTTAAAGGATTTACAGTATAAGATCTATTAGGATCTTCTCAGTTAAGATAATTTATAATTTTGATTACTCCTTAATTAGTAACACAAAACTTGTTTGTTAAAATTGCATAAGTCATATGCATATCAGACTCTTTATGCTCAATAAATTATTACCTCATACAATGTACCTCTCACAATAATAATTCAATGCTCGGTAGATTCAATTCTGAATCATAATCACTTTCTTCTTTTCACTGCTCCATTACTTGGTAACTTCTTTTCTCATCACATTCTCTACAATTCTTACTTCACACATGCAAATCTCCTTCTCATCCATGCATTCTAATCTTCACCCTCTGATCCTTTTATATACAATTCTAGAAGTGGTGCTAGGTGTTTTGGAATCATCTCTTCAAGTGGTGCTAGCATTGGTTACTCCTCTAATGCATATACTTAATTCTCATTCATATATCTCACCTTGTAATCATGTATAATTATCATGTTTCAATCTCCAATTCTCTAGCATACAATCTCCTCGAGATTTGTAAACCATTTTCTATTTGGTGTCTAGGTTCAATGTATCAAAAGATTCTCCTTGTGACAGCCTTCTATGCTTGGTAACATGTTTTCCTCTTGCTTGGTAACCATCTCATCTTCTTGGTTCAATTATAGTAGCTTGATATAACTTATTTCTTGGTGCTCGGTTCTAGCTTTCTTTACCTTTACTGAAATTGCATGTTCCTTTATTTTCTTTACCAAATAGTTTATGCGATTTACCAACTTGTCTTTCCTTCTTTACCGAATGACTTTGACAATCAATATGGCTTCTTCATAGCTAATGAAAATCAAAATAACTCTTAGGAGTATCAACATATATGTTATTTTTTATTTATATTTGTATTGTTTTTTGTGTTTTTTTATTAAATTATATAAAATTAAAATTAAGCTCTTTTTTCTATATAAAAAAAGACTTTTAAATTATGTATTATTTTTATATTATGACTATGTGTGTGTGTGTGTGTAATTTTAGGTTTCAAGATTGATGATTTAATTACACGTAATTTATTTATATATAATATATACATACATACACACACACACACACATGTGTGTGTGTGTGTGTGTGTATAAAATCTAAAGAGCATCTTGTTTTCATTTAACAATTACTGATGCAGGAGCATCCTATGTGTAAGAGAAATCTTGCATCACCCAAAAATATTTTTGGTTTCTTTTCAATAAGGGCTATCTTGTGTAGAGCTGCTATTTGTGGAAACTTACTATTTTTAGTAAGTTGGTCATGCGATCTCAGAATATTTTTCTTGCACAGGTGGAGGTTCATCTTAGTCATATCAGCCTACCAGTTGAGTTTCATTGCCACATCATCTGTATTGGTGAAGTTATTGAGGTTTTTGGGTACGAAATCTTTGAGCTCAATTTTGAAGGCCTTAGAGGCTTCAAATCACGGTCGACCCCCGGCTGATTGGAGCTTGCACAAGTCAGGCACTATAAATCAAATCTTGTCATTTTTGAAAAGTAGTTATAATAGAAAAATGAAGCTACAGTTAGAAAGTTATCACCTCCAAAAGTTGGGGTACCTAAAAGCATATTTTGTAATTATTTTGAGCCGACCCTATGTAAAATAAAATAAAAATAAAATAATTCTTAGGGAAGTCGGCCTTAACGGCTAAATTTATGGAACTTTCTCGGGCAGTGGAAATTGCCTATATAAGAAAGGTTTTTAGTGTTGTCTAGGGCAGTTCTGGGTAGTAGATCTAGGATTTGTCCCAGAGAATATTGTAAGGGAAATGCCCATGTGACTTTGCATATTGTAATTTTGAAATTTGTAATTCTACATTTGTGGAGATAATAAGAAGCCCATTTTCTATTCTTGCAAATTGTTGTTGTTTCTCTATTTTTCTTATGTGTTTGTGGTATTAAGGGGAGCACCCTTCATCAAGTGGTATTAGAGTGGGAGTTCCTAAGTGTGTAGATAGATTGCCAACTGTGAGGCAGTTTTCACCAAGACCATGGTTTAGGGTTTCAATGATAAGCATGAAAATGCCTCCATGAAGGGAACGTGGCAGAAGAGCTAGTGCTATGACACCTGAGCTTAGAGCCCTTCAGAGACAAGTGCGAGCATTGCAAGAAGAGATTCATAGAGGAATGAATCTTACAGTCAGAGATGAAAGTGAGGATGAAGACAAAGAAGAAAAATTTGATCAGTAAGGAGAAGGAAAAATTTTGAACCAAGAGGAAGAAATGCATTTTTAGGCCATTTCCAAGATTGGGAAAAGACCTAAGATTGAGGTTCCTGCATTTTCAATAAATCTTAACCCAGAGGAGTTGATCGACTGGATCAATGAATTAGAAGAATATTTTGAGTATGAAGATATCGAGGATCCTGATTGGGTCAAGTTTGCAAAGGCCAGACTAAAGGGTCATGCGAAGATCTAGTGGCAAGAGATTCAATTGGAGCAAAATCAAAGAGGAAATGATAAAATCACAAGATGGGATCAGATGGTGAATAAATTGAAGTTACAGCTCATTCATGTTGATTATGAGCTTGATCTGCTAAAGAAAATGCAAGGTTTGAAGCAAGAAGGAAAATTTGTTTAGGAGTATATAGAGGATTTCTATTAAATCCTCATTAGAACAGGCCATGCGGAAGATAACAAGCAGAAAGTTTCCCAATACCTTAATGGGTTAAGGCCAAGCATTCAGGAGGAGTTGAATTTGGTTCGAATGAATAGTATTGAAGAGACATAGCAGTTTGCCATAAAAGTAGAGGAAAAGTTGAACAAGAAGTTTGAGAGAAGACAAAGAAGAAGAGGTCATGGCAGAAGATCCGGTGAACTATCATGTGGAGGCTGAAATGAAGATCTGAAAAAGAAGGATGAGGCCATTAGCAGTCAAAATTACAGAGGAAACAATTTCAATTGATTCCATGATCAGAGAGGAAGAGGAAGAGGACAAGGATCACGAAGAGGAGGCTTATGTGGAACATGTTTTCACTATGGAGAAGAAGGTCATAGAGCATATGAATGTCCTCAATGCCAAGGAAGGATAGATAGGAGAACTCAAGGCCTGGCTAGAGTTGCACATGTAGATGAAGATGCCAAATTATCACATTCTGAAGATGCTGAAAGAGGAGAAATGCTAATTAACAAAAGAGTCATGCTAAGTGGTGAGAAAGAACCTAAACAAAGGAGGATCTTGTTCCACACTAGATGCAAGTGTCAGGGTAAGTGTTGTGATGTGATTATTGATAGTGGAAGCACTGACAATCCGGTGTCAGAAGAGATGGTCACAAAGATGAAGCTCAAGAGACAGAAACACCCACATCCATACCAAATCACCTGTGTGTAGGATGACCACAAGGTCATTGTTATTGAAGAGTGCCTAGTGAAATTCAAGATTGGCAGATACCATGATGAGGTACTATTTGATATCATATCTATGGATGCATGTCATATGTTGTTGGGTAGACCATGGAATTTTGATAGGCATGATGTACATGATGGTTGTGTGAATACCTATTCCCTAACAAAGGATGGAGTATGACATAAGCTAAATCCATTGAAGGACACAGAAGAAAAGGTATGTGGTAATGCAAGAATAACTTTTGTTGATGGAAGAAAGTTCCTAGATGGTATCAGGCATGAGCATATGTATTTTTATTTAATTCTAAAAGTTGGTAAAGAGGAAGTATAAGATGTACCTGTAGAAGTTGCAAATTTGTTGAATGAGTTTCAGGATATTGTGTCTAATAATATGCCTGATGGATTACCACCAATAAGGAAAATCAGTAATAAGATGGACTTGATTTCAGGAGCCAGTTTTCCAAATAAAGCAGCACATAGAATGGCACCAGTAGAAAGTGAAGAGTTGAATAGACAAGTACATGAGTTGTTATAGATGGGGTTGATTTGGGAGAGCTTGAGTCTATGTGCTATACCAGTAGTATTAGCACCAAAAAATTATGGAGAATGGAGGATGTGTAAAGATTCTAGGGGCTCTATAAACAAGATCACAATCAAGTATAGGTTTCCATTTCCACGAATGGATGATATTATGGATTGTTTGAGTGGAGCTATGTATTTCTCAAAGGTATATCTGAAAAGTACATATCATCAGATTTGGATCAGTGAAGGAGATGAATGGAAGACTTCTTTCAAGACAAACGAAGGATTGTATGAGTGGTTAGTCATGACGTTTGGGCTAACCAATGCACTAAGCACTTTCATGTGGCCCATGAACGAGGTTCTAAAAGAATTTTTGGGTAAGTTTGTCATTGTTTACCTAGATGATATTTTGATATTTAGTAAGACATGGGAGGAGCGTATGATGCATATTCATATGGTGTTCTAGAAGTTGAGGGAAAAAAAATTGTTGATTAATTTGAAGAAGACTAGTTTTGTAAAGGAGTTAGTGTATCTGGGATTTGTAGTTTCAGGAGAAGATCTAAAAATAGACCCAGAGAAAGTGCACACTATCCTTGAATGGCCAACTCCAAGGAGTGCTACTGAGGTAAGATCTTTTCATGGTTTGGCTAGATTTAACAAAAAATTTATCAGAAGTTTTAGTAGTATTTGTGGACCCTTGATTGAAACAATGAGAGGGGATAGAAAAGAATTTAAGTGGACTATTAGGGAAGATAAGAGTTTTAAACTATTGAAACAGAAAGTTATAGAACAACATGTTTTAGCACTTCCAAATGTTAATAAGGTATTTCAAGTAGACTGTGATGCTAGTGGTACTGCAATAGGAGCTATTATGAGCCAAGAAGGTAAACCTATTACTTATTTCAGTGAGAAGTTAAATGATGTCAAGAGGAAATATTTTGTTTATGATCAATAATTTTATGCTATAGTTCAAGCATTGAAGAAGTGGAGACACTATTTTCTTCCTAAGGAATTTGTTTTGTACACTGTGATGGAATATGGATGAAGTGACTGAGAGGGGGGGTGAATTAGTCAACCATAAAACACTTCACTATTATTTCTTTCCAAATCCATTAGGATATCTTAATGAATATTATCTGTTTAACACTCGGTAAAATAGATTGCAATAACTTGGTAGATGCATAAAGTATTAGTAAAATTATCTTTTAGATATTCATCACCACTTGTATATGATTAAGATAACTATTAAGAACACAAGAGACACAAGATTTAACGTGGAAACCCAATATGGGAAAAACCACCAATGTATCTAGATATTGATTTTCACTTTTCTGAAGTGATGCCCGGTTAGAAGCCAACCCGGTAAAAGGTTACAAAACACACTGTTAGGTGTGACCTTGTTAGAGGATTTAATCACCCTGCTAGGAGTGGCCTAGTAAGAGGTCTTGAGAACAATTCAATGGAATTGTCACCTTGTTAGAGGATTTACAATATGGTTGTTAAACCAACTCGGTTAAGAGATTTAGAATTCACTGTTACAATTTCGCACACACCTTTCCTATCTTTCTTCTATATATCTTCTTCTATAATACTTCTTTATTTTTCACACTTGACCTTTTATTTATATGATTTTAGATTTGTCAAATTGACATTACTTAGTATAACAGTCAGCTGAATTAAGCAAACTTTATTTGCAAAGATCCTTCAAGGGCCGACAGTGCTCGGTGACCATAATGAAATTTTCTACAATCTTTTGGAGACCGAGGGAACTCGGTAAACACTGATAATCCTTTTTCTTCGATAACCGAGTGAGCTCGGTAAATGCTAACTTTTCTTTGACAACCGAGTGAACTCGGTAAATGCTGATTTTCTTTGATAACCGAGTGAACTCGGTAAGCACTAATTTTAATGCCAGGCAGACCGACTGAGCTCGGTAGGTACTGATTGTTGCGGACTATGACATTGTGTGACATCAAAGACAATACATAATTTGAGTAGCAATTTTCTTCAGACAATTGTTTCCAACAATCTCCCTCTTTGGCATTGATGGAAACACAATATGTCATAGCATAAGAAATTTTGAAAGGATTAGCTCGGTTCAGATTCAAATCTCCCTCTGTCAGCAAACTTCCTTTTTCTTGAAAACTCTTCCTCTAACTATTGAAAAATTTCTTGAAGAAATAGCAAAGACATAGCAAACACACTCCCTCTTTGACAACACATGCCAAAGACAATTCACATATTACCGGTGTAAACTAATGTACCTCAAGTACTGATTCATATGCAATGATTCCTTGAATATGCTGTATCAACTTGTTGATTTTCAATCATGTTCTGGTTGATGCATCACTAAAACTATATTTAGTGAGCCTCGGATAGGGGAATGACCCCTAACTTACCTCTTAGATACACAAATGCATCCTTGGGTAATGGTTTGGTGAAAATGTCTCCAATCTGCTCTTTTGTATGAATATATTCTAATCTGATTTCCTTGTCCTGCACCAATTCTCTGACAAGGTGATATTTAATAGCAATGTGCTTGGTTTTGGAATGCATTACTGGATTCTTCAAAATGTTTATTGCACTAGTATTGTCACAAAATATAACAACTGGTTCTTTGATCTCAACCTTCATACCTTGTAATAATTGTTTAAACCAAACAATATTTGAACAGTTTACTGTAGCAGCAACATATTCTGCTTCAGCTATGGA
Organism: Chamaecyparis obtusa; assembly: GCA_027943335.1. Taxonomy (NCBI): domain Eukaryota; kingdom Viridiplantae; phylum Streptophyta; class Pinopsida; order Cupressales; family Cupressaceae; genus Chamaecyparis; species Chamaecyparis obtusa. The sequence goes on from BSBK01003618.1 coordinate 387,538, forward strand.
TTGAGATGTACAATTTTGCTTTTTACTGGTCCAGGATACCAGTCCTTTTCCAAGAAAAAATGCTTCACCACTTGTACTTTTTCTATCATCAATGTTCCCTGCCCAATCAGCATTAGTAAACACTTTTAAGTCTAGATTGCCTCCAAATTTATACCACAAACCATATTCTTCAGTTCCTCTTAAGTACCTTAAGATTCTTTTGATTGCCATCATATGATTTTCCTTAGGTTTTGCTGAGAATCTTGCTACTATACCGACTGCTAAGGCAATATCAGGTCTTGTATGTACTACATACTGCAATTTTCCAATCATAGATCGGTATAAGGTCTAATCTACTTCTTTTGAATCATCATTTTTGGTAAGTTTCAGTCCAGTACACATGGGTGTACCAACTGGTTTTGAATCTTCCATACCAAACTTCTTAAGTATTTCCTTAATGTATTTAGATTGATTAATGTATATACCATTCTTGCTTTGCTGAATTTGAAGACCAACAAAGAATTTTATTAAACCAAACATAGACATTTCAAATTCTTTGTTCATTTGCTCTGAAAATTCTTTGCACTGATCATCATTCCCTATAAATATAGTATCATCTACAAATATTTTTGCCAATACAATTTTGTCATCCAGTCCTTCTTTAATATACAGATTGCTGTTATCATTGGCTCTTTTGAAATTAATCTGAATCAGATAGTTATGGAGTCTTTCATACCATGCTCTAGGAGATTGTTTCAAACCATACAATGCTTTGTGTAACTTGCAGACCATGTCCTTTTTATCTGGATCAAAAAAACCTTCAGGTTGCTCAATGTAGACTTCTTCATCAAGAATTCCATTGAGAAATGCAGATTTTATATCCATCTGATATACCTTAAATCCTTTATGTGTTGCATAAGCAAGTAGAGTTCTTACACCTTCTAATCTTGCAATAGGAGCAAAAGTTTCACCATAATCTATACCTTCTTCTTGAGAATAACCTTTACATACCAATCTAGCTTTGTTTCTAGATACTTGACCATCTTCATTCAGCTTATTCCTGAATACCCATTTTGTTCCAATTACATTCTTATCTTTAGGTCTAGGTACAAGAGTCCATGTTTTGTTCTTTTGTATTTGTTCTAATTCTTCATTCATTGCTTCAATCCAACTTTCATTTTTCAATGCATCTTTGATATTTCTAGGTTCAAAATCAGTAAGCAGACATGTACCTTTTAGCTTACTTCTTGTCATAGTACCATCTGATTTGTTTCCAATAATTTGATCTGGTGTATGATGCCTTCTAACATATTTGGCTAGTATAGGTTCCTTGCCTTTTGAATGAGTCATGTTGTTGTCTTCTAGGATCTCTTCTTCAGGTTGCTCTGGCTCGGTAGATATTTGCTCGGTAACTTCAGGCTGAGACTCAATTTGAATTTCTTCCTGTGACTCAGTTTAAACTTCTTCCTGTGACTCGGTTTGAACTTCTTCCTGTGACTTGGTTACTGTGCTAGGTTCGGTAGATATAGTTTCCTTATTGATAGTTGTGTCTGGCAATGTTTCAGGTTCAATGTAAATGAATCTCCTGTAGTTTTCAGGTTCCCTTTTGCTTTCTTCTTCAGTCTTTTCTGCAAACTCATCAAATTTTACATGTATACTTTCTATGACTTTGTGAGTAGACAAGTTTAGACATTTGTATGCCTTACTTTTGCTAGAATATCCTAGGAATATTCCTTCATCACTTTTCACATCAAATTTATTTCTTCTGGATTCTTTTAAGATATAACACTTGCTACCAAATACTTTCATGTAACTTACATTGGGTTTATAGCCATACCATAACTCATAAGGAGTTTTGAATGTGTCTTTCTTCAATTGTACTCAGTTCAAGGTATGAACTACAGTGCTAATAGCTTCCTTCCAGTACTTTATGGTGATGTTCTTTTCTATCATTAAAGTCCTTGCACAATCCATAATAGATCTATTTCTTCTTTCTGCTATTCCATTTTGCTCAGGAGTTCTAGGAGCTGATACCTATCTTTTGATTCCTCTTTCAATGCAAAAGTTGTTAAATTCATGGGAGATGAATTCACCACCTCTGTCTGATCTTAAGCATTTCAATCTTTTCCCTGTTTCCTTTTCCACTCTTGCCAAGTACCATTTGAACTTTTCAAATGCTTCTAACTTTTCTCTTAAATACATAACAGTCATCATTCTAGAATAATCATCAACGAAAAGAATAAAGAATTTATCTCTAGTATAGCTTTCTATTCCAATAGGTCCACATAAATCAATATGCACAATTTTCAAAATCTCTTTAGACTGATAGTTCTTACTCTTAAAACTAGTCTTACTCATTTTGCCAATCTGACAATTCTTACATAGACCATTATTAGGTTTCTTCAAAGTAGGAATGCCTCTTACCTTCTTGAATTTGCTTATTTTCATCATGTTATCAAAATTCACATGACATAACCTTTTGTGCCATAGCCAACTTTCTTCAATTTGAGCAATAAAACATGAATATTCACTGAGATCAAGATAAAATAAGTTACCTTTTGTTTGTTTGCCTGATCCAATGAGTTTTCCTTTTCCATCCAGCAGTCTTGCTTGACTATTCATGAATTCAACCTTGAAACCAGTGTTGATTAGCTATGCTACACTTAGAAGATTATGTTTTAGTCCTTCAACCCAATAAGCATTATCACATATGAGTTCTTTGGTTAATGAGATTCTTCCTTTTTGTCATGCCCCGCAAGGGAACTAGGGAAGAGAACAAGGATTCTCTTTGTTAAAGAAAACCTAAGTAATAATTTATGAAAAATTTTGAATTTTTTAAAACAATTATAAGAACAAAACTTAAACTTAGATTCCTCCCAAGGTTCCCTTTTCATTTAAATGCATGATTCATTCAAATCCATTAAGTAAACTAACAACAAGATTTATTTCTCAAAGAAAATTACAACATATCACTATAAGATTCTTTATTAAGAACTACAGAGTACTTTCATTTCAATTTTCCATTTAAAATCATCTACATTCCTAAGTACCCTTTATGAACAATATAAATTTTAAATCAAATAGAATCATCTAAACCATTTGATACATTGCAAGTAATACATTTATTTTTCAATAGCCTTTTTTTTTTCACTTAAATAAGAAACATACTACTATACTTGAAATGTAACCGGATCTTTTTTTTTCTTTTCCAACATACATCTGATACATAAGGTTCACATCCCCCTTTTCCCTCTTTCCTAAGTCTACCCATTCCAAATACATCATTTTGAAATACATTACGGATTACATTACATTCAACTCCTGATGGGAGGTAATAATAATTTTACATCATGAAATATAATTACAAAGCCTTCATTCTTCAAATTGGTACATAAGCAAGCATGGATCTTCAAACACTGCATCCGCAACAGATACCTCGATAAAATATTTACCACCCAACCACATGGATACCTAAAAGGCCCACTCCCCCGTGCTAGGAGATAAACACCAAGGTCCACAAAGAAGGAATAGGTAGGCCAAACCTAGGGTTGGGTAACCTTTCCCAATAGCAAATAAAAGATGATCAAAGTATGAATCTTTCCCCAAAAGGCTCTAAGGCTTGGTAGAAACTCTAAGAAACAACCTAAGTGAGTGTCATCACATAGCCCTCACTCCTTGGGTTGTCCTGGTACTAGCCACTCCGGGCCCCGGCCCCCAAGTTGGCACATGCGGGATCGAATGCCTTTCATACTGACAAGCGCTATTCGATCGTACCTACGCATAGGTACCTTCTCCCACTCCCATCCATAGCCTTTACTAGTGCTAATGGCATGGACGAGGCACATTTAATCTTTTTAATGTTTTAACCCATTCCCATAAGTTTAATTAAGTTTTCACTTGTTAAATAACTCTTCAGTCAGTTATCCTGGTTCTAGCCACTTAGGGCCACGGCCCCGCACTGAGAGCCACTCACTAGGTGTCGTTAGGTTTTCTACCCTTAACCCACATTTCACAATCACATCATAAACATAGTAGAAACATATCATAAACACATTTGTAAGATTGCATCAAAGAGTAGAAAATAATAAGATAGTTTATGAACGTTCAGGGAAATTAGGAACATTTAAGGATGTTTAGAATGTCCTGATCCTTTAGACAACCCTAAAACCTAAACTACTTCCTAAACACATCCTAACCCTATTAAGGCATCTAAATGCATTGGATATAACCTCCGCCAAACATATTTAAGGTTTTCACAAATTTCCATATACCAAAAGACAATGTTCCATAAATTTCCATCTAAGTTTGAAATTTGACTAAGTCTAGTTTTTCTGAAAATCTAAAATCTAGAAGCGAGAGCTTAACTCCTAGGGACCTAAAACCTATTCCAATGGATTCAAAGGGTACCTAATCCCTTTATACAAGTATAACTTAAAGTATAAGAACTAAAGTACGTAAACTTATACTTTAATGTTATACTTGTATAAACGGCTTTTCTAAAGTTAATTAACGTTTCCATATAAAACTTACACTATTCAAATAGTTATTAGAACTCTTTACGTTTACCCAGGAATCACATACTTTAAATCCCATATTCCAAACTTTGAGTTTATCATCCCTTTAATTTAACATAGTATCAAGTTTTATTGAAATCCTATGTTTTAAAAATTTGGTCTACCGTGACAAAACATCTTCAAAAATGTGCATTCCTTATTAAAGTTTCATTTCAAAAGTTGGAACGGCTTGCAAGGGACTGTTTTATAGACCTAACTGGCGGTAAGCAATGAACAGTTTACGGTAACAAAAGATGTTATTAGGCCGAGGCATTCTTATTGATTAAATCTGAATGTTGAACAGTTTTCATAGAAAACGTTACATCCCTCTCACAGCAACGTGAAGTGTAGTCTCCTTGTTCTTATCTATTTTGCAACACGTAAGCCTATTTTCTTCTATTAAACTTGCCTAAAAAGTCTCTAGGTTTTGACAATACGTGATTTCTTAATTAACAAATTGAAACTTCCTATTTGTAATTTTGTGCATGAGTAAATCTCTAGCAGAAAACCTAACTGTAATTTAACAGAAACATGTGGAGTGTTGTCTTTCTGTATACAACTCCGTGAAGTGCACAATGAGAGATTCGATGCTGTTATAAAAGAAATTTGTAGATAACAATCTGTTGAAACAGAAAACCATATTATCCATGTTAATTAATGGCTACTCATTAATACTTTATTCTTTGTTCACTTTCACATTATCTTGTCACTTCTTGTACAGCGATGGTTTTATTATTATTATCATGAGGCAGCCAAAGGAAAGGACTTCTAACAATCATCATTTGAAAGAGGTTTGGTAAAGAACTATATGCACAGTAAGCATTATTGGAGTCCCTTTCAACTACGATATCCAAGTTGTGATTTCCCTTTGATGAACTTGGCCCTACACTAAACATTTGTTCATGCTGTGATAGTCAAACCTGCGTGCTGGAGAAACTGTGACACTACTCCAGTCATTGAATAATGGTGAAATGAATCAGGGACTTAGTATGAACTATAGGATATACATTAATGGGGTTATATTTGGTTGACATTGTTATGTGTGCACCTCTCAATCAATGTTCGTAGATGAAATAGTATAATGTGCAGATTTTAAGAGGAATCATATCGTGAAGTTTGTGGTTTTGTCAAAAACAACAGATTTGTACCTCATAATAATATAACTAGCAGATTGTAGATGTCCAGAATTGATTTCATTATCAAACAAAACATAAACCTCTGAGACTTAGCGAAAATAATAAATAATCCCAATTTGATTTAGTTTTGTAACTTTGTACTGTAATTATTCAAGCAAATATAACAACAATCAAACATAGCAAAAATATTTATTATATATAAAAGAGAATAATTTTCTCAGTGTGGATTCCAACCTAGAGTCCTATCGAATCCGGTTGATGAAGGTGGATCCTCTCAATCTCCTTCCAGCAATTTCTGAAATCTCCAGCCTCTATTCCCAAAATCAAAATGCCCAGCTTCCTAGATTATGAGAAATTTTTCTCCGCTCCCCCCCCCATAGAAAATCTTTCCTATAAATAAATTGGAGGAGGTGGTTGCACGGGTAATCCAACCGGTGAAACCATCCCAACCTCCCAACCGTTAATAATACGGATTTTTTTATAAACTTATTCCTGTGAAGGTAAACTTAAATTCTTAATAAAACTATTAAGGAAATCAAATTTATATTCCCTTTATTTTAGGGAGTTAATAATAATAATAATTATTATCTATCTTTCCCAAAAATTATGACTATCAAAGTGAATATTCTAATCTTAAAATAATTTATTAAATTATTTAACTATGGTAATAGGATAATCCTATTTACCATACCACTAATTTATCTATCTATTTATTAATATAATAAATAATTACTTAATAATAATTATATTTAAATATATGTATGCATATGCATATGTGTGCACCCATATGCCTATGTGTACATATGTTATTATTATAATAAATATTATTACAAGCATAATATTATTATTATAAAACATATTATTTTCAAATTCATATTCTTCCAAATCTAATAGCGATACCATTATTTTTATTGCTATAGACTCTTTATCATTATGAGTATTATAAAATAATACCATAAATAGGGCACGTCATTAACGTTAAATGTTAAAAATAACATTTGTTCTACATATATTATTTATTATTAATGATATTAAATCTCATAATTTAAAACACATACCAACTCGTTCCCAACAACACACTAGAATGTATATACGTAACTTTTAATAACAATAAATTACTAAGTCATATCTATCAAAATCTACTAACAACATTGAACATACCATGAAGACAAGAACTAGCTATCAGATCCACCAATCCAACAACTATGAGATCACATAAGACATCCACACAAGGGATTGACTCGACACTTCCCACCTAAGGATAAAAGGATCAAAGGTGAAGTTTCTCCCTGTGGAACCTGGTGATATCTCCGTAACAACAACAATGATCAAGGATTTTGAGGGATCGCTCAGACCTGTGAAGCCAGGTGGAGACAATACCCGATACCTGCAATCCTACATCACCAAGAAGAGATACATATATATACATATGGATATACAAATCAGATATATACAAGCAAATGACCAGGATCGATACATCGTGTGGACCTCAACTAAGTGAGTAACTATGACTTCATCCTGATTCATGAAAACATATCAGACACATATCCATGAAACATAAAACATCAGGATAATGGTTAGATTCAATCCTTGGGTTAGATCCATAAAACATATAAAAATAGATGACTTTCTAATCTCATAAACATATAAATGATAACCATAAATGAGAATATCCATCATATCATCATTCACAAAACATAAATGTAAATGTATAGTCCTGACCATCATAATAAAAATGTCCAAATCAGAGAAGTCTAAGAATCACCGTAGGAGAGGTATTACACTTTTCCTTTTATACAACAAGGTTCATTGTTTCCAAATCTTACATTGCCACTATCACAATCTTCTAGGTATTCAAATTTTGTCTTGTCACCAGTCATGTGGTGTGAACATCCACTGTCTATTATCCATATATCATCTTTTCTTATATGAGAAATAAGTGCTATCTTATCTTCATCATCATCAGATTCATCTTTTATAGCAATAAAGATAATTTCTTCTTCACTATCATCAGAATCTTTAGCCATAAAACATGTTTTCTTACCTTTATCCTTGAATGATTTGAAATTCTTTTTGCCATAGTACTTGTGACCTCTCTTCTCTTCCTTGGCTTGCTTGTTTGGGCACCTAGCTGCAATATGTCCAATTTCTTCACATGAAAAATAGATTAAAGGAGTTTTACCTTTATATTTACCTTTCCCTTTAGAGTACTTCTTTGCAAGTAGTGCTTCTACAATTTCAAGATCACTATCAGAACTTTCTTCTGATACTTCTTCACTTTCTGACTGAACTTCTTTAATTTTCTTGTTCTTCCTTAGTGAAACCTTGGCTTCAAATGCTGACTCAATATTTTTGGAAACTGGAACATAGTTGTCATAGTTGTCTAATTCAAAGGCTGTCAATCTTCCAACTAAAGCATCCAAAGTTATATTGTGGTTTGTTTCACATCTTCTTTCTTGAATAGCTGATACTCTTATTGCATAGATAGGGAGTAATGTTCTGAGTACCTTTCTTATAACAGTTTCATCAGAGATTGTTCCTCCAGAAGCTCTAATTGCACTAACACTTGCTTTGATCCTTTCAACATATTTTGCAATGTTTTCATCTTCTTTCATATTCATCTTGTCAAACTGTCCTCTTAGGCTTTCTGCTTTGGCTCTTTTCACATTTGCATCACCACCATATATTTTCTTCAGTGTGATCCACATTTCATATGCAGTAGTGCATTCTTTAATATCATCAAATTCTTCATAGCTGAGAGCTGATGCAATGTCTATCATCATGGTGTTATGACTCATTTTCTCTGCAATGTCTTCAACAGTTAATGCGCTAGTAGGAACTGTGTATTCTTCATCAATGTATTTGCATCCTGAATCACCAATGGAAGCCAAATGAAGTCTCATGAGACCTTGCCATGCTGAAAAGTTATCTCTATTGAGCTTTGGAATTTCTCTCTTGTAAGACATCCTGATCTTTAGCTTAGGTCCTTGAAACCCTTCCTACAAGCACCAAAAGCTCTGATACCAATTGATGGAATATGGATGAAGTGACTGAGAGGGGGGGGTGAATCAGTCAACCATAAAACACTTCACTATTATTTCTTTCCAAATCCATTAGGATATCTTAATGAATATTATCTGTTTAACACTCGGTAAAATAGATTGCAGTAACTTGGTAGATGCAGAAAGTATTAGTAAAATTATCTTTTAGATATTCATCACCACTTGTATATGATTAAGATAACTATTAAGAACACAAGAGACACAAGATTTAACATGGAAACCCAATATGGGAAAAACCACCAATGTATCTAGATACTGATTTTCACTTTTCTGAAGTGATGCTCGGTTAGAAGCCAACCCGGTAAAAGGTTACAAAACACACTGTTAGGTGTGACCTTGTTAGAGGATTTAATCACCCTGCTAGGAGTGGCCTGGTAAGAGGTCTTGAGAACAATTCAATGGAATTGTCACCTTGTTAGAGGATTTACAATATGGTTGTTAAACCAACTCGATTAAGAGATTTAGAATTCACTGTTACAATGATAAAAAGGTAACAATGAAAATGACCTGTATAATAATGCAACTGCCTTGCTGATTACAGATCTCTGTTCTGTATAAGTGAGATCCTTCCTGATCGAATATATCTCTGCTACTCCTCAAGGATATCTGATCATCCTTCACAATTTTGCACACACCTTTCCTGTCTTTCTTCTATATATCTTCTTCTATAATACTTCTTTATTTTTCACACTTGACCTTTTATTTATATGATTTTAGATTTGTCAAATCGGCATTACTTAGTATAACAGTCAGCTGAATTAAGAAAACTTTATTTGCAAAGATCCTTCAAGGGCCGACAGTGCTCGGTGACCATAATGAAATTTTCTACAATCTTTTGGAGACTGAGGGAACTTGGTAAACACTGATAATCCTTTTTCTTCGATAACGGAGTGAGCTCGGTAAATGCTAACTTTTCTTTGACAACCGAGTGAACTCGGTAAATGCTGATTTTCTTTGATAACCAAGTGAACTCGGTAAGCACTAATTTTAATGCCAGGCAGACCGACTGAGCTCGGTAGGTACTGATTGTTGCGGACTATGACATTGTGTGACATCAAAGATAATACATAATTTGAGTAGCAATTTTCTTCAGACAATTGTTTCCAACACACTGATCATCAAGCTTTGCAATATTTGAATAGTCAAGGAAAGTTGAATCAAAGACATTTGAAATGGGTTGAGTTTTTGTAGAGTTATACATTTATTTTGAAACACAGGAGTGGAAAGTTTAATAGGGTTGCAAATGCACTTAGCAGAAGGAAACTATTACTGACAAAGATGCATATTTAGGTGGTTGGGTTCAAGGAACTCAAGAGTTTGTATCCAGAAGATCTTGATTTTGGTGAAGCTTGGAAAGCTTGCACAGAACCTATTACTCATGATAGAACGAAGTGGTTAGATTTCATCATCCAAGATGATATGATATTCAGAGGGAGTCAATTGTGCATTCCAAAAAGTTCTATGAGGGAGATTCTCATCAAGGAGAAGCATAGAATAGGATTGGCTGGACATTTTGGTCAAGATAAAACCCTTGCTTTGGTTAATGAGAATTATTATTGGCCACAGTTGCAGCAAGATGTCAAGAAGTTTGTACAGAGTTGCAAAGAATGTCAAATGGAAAAAGGAGTAAAGAAGAATATAGGGTTGTATCAGCCATTACCTATACCAAAAAAGCCTTGGGAGGATATCAATATGGACTTTGTTCTTGGTTTACCAAGGACTCGGCGGGGACATGACTCAATTTTTGTGGTGGTTGATAGATTTTTAAAGATGGCACATTTCATTCCCTGCAAGAAGACTAATGATGCAATTCATGTGGTAGAATTATTTTTCAAAGAAGTGGTGAGACTACATGGTTTGCCAAAGAGCATAGTTTCAGATCGAGAAACTAAGTTCGTGAGATATTTTTGGCACACATTGTGGAAGAAGTTAAAGATAGATTTGAAGTTCAGTTCATCACATCATCCACAGACTGATGGACAAACATAGGTGGTGGATAGGAGTTTGGGGAATTTGTTAAGATGTTTGGTTGGAGATAAGCCAACAGGATGGGATTTGATTTTACCATAGGCAAAATTTGCATATAATAATTCTATCAACAGGAGCACTAGTAAATCACCATTCCAGATTGTATATGGAAGTAGTCCCATAAATGCATCTGAGTTGAGAAAGATGGATAAAGGAGAAATAAGTAGTGTTGAAGCTAAGGATTTTGTAGAACATTTGAAGAACATCCATGAGGAAGTAAGGAAACACATTACCAAGATGAATGCAAAGTATAAGGCCAAGGCATATGAGAAAAGGTGACATAAGGAATTTCAGGTTGGGGATGAAGTCATGGTTCATTTACGGAAGGAGCGATTTCTAGTTGGTACATATAACAAGTTGAAAATGAAGAAGTTTGGGCCATGTAAGATAATGAAGAAGCATGATTCAGGAAATGCATATGAAGTAGAATTGCCAACTGAGTTCAATATTTCACTAGTATTTAACATTTTAGATCTGACAGAGTATCATGAAGGAGGTGTTGAAGATGAGATTACAAAATCCTAGTGGAGTATTTCAAAAACTACTTCAGCTACCAAGGAGATTGAGGATATACTAGATAGTCATGTTGGCCGAAGCACAAGGAACAGGACATATGAAGAATATCTAGTAAAATGGAAAGGATGACCTGTTGAAGATTCATCATGGCTGACAAGGGAGGAGGTTAACCATCTTGGTTTTCCTCTTCACACCTAAGACATGATAGGGTCACTTCTCAAATTACCTCGGGTGTCTGATGCATGAGCATCCTGGGTGTAAGAGCAATCTTGCATCACCCAAAAATATTTTTGTTTTCTTTTCAATAAGAGCTATCTTGTGCAAAGCTGCTATTTATGGAAACTTACTATTTTTAGTAAGTTGGTCATGCGATCTCGAAATGTTCTAATTTCATAAGTGGAGGTTCATCTTACTCATATTAGCCCACTAGTTGAGTTTCATTGCCACATCATCTATATTGGTGAAGTTATTGAGGTTTTTGGGTACGAAATCTTTGAACTCAATTTTGAAGGCCTTAGAGGCTCTATGTCATGATCGACCCCCAGCTGATTAGAGCTTGCGTGAGTCAGGCACTGTAGATCAAGTCCTGCCATTTCCAAAAAGTGGTTATAATAGAAAAATGGAGCTACAGTTAGAAGTTATGGCCTCCAAAAGTTGGGGTACCTAAAAGAATATTTTGTAATTATTTTGAGCCAACCCTATGTAAAATAAAATAAAAATAAAATAATTCTTAGGGAAGTCGGCCTTAAGGGCTAAATTTCTGGAACCTTCTCGGGTGATGAAAATTGTCTATATAAGAAAGGTCTGTAGTGTTGTCTAGGGCAGTTCTAGGTAGTAGATCTAGGTAATGATTCGAGGCTTTGTCCTATAGAATATTGTAAAGGAAATGCCCATGTGGCTTTGCATATTGTAATTCTAAAATTTGTAATTCCACATTTGTGGAGATAATAAGAAGCCCATTTTATGTTCTTGCAAATTGTTGTTTTTTCTTTGTTTCTGTTATGTGTTTGTGGTATTAAGGGGTGCACCCTTCATCAATTACAGTTGAATAATTAAGTTTCCCTTATTTATTAAGCTTAAATAAATTCTTGTACTATAAGGTAAAATCAAATATACAAATATATATTTATAGGCATATATATATATATTAATAAATATATATATACATATACATATACATATCTATATCCATAATTATAAATGCCAAGATGGAAAATGATAAAAGATTCAATTTCTCAATAATAGAATAGAATTTGATTTAAAGTATACATAAAGTGTAATAACAATTTATATGCATATTTACACTACTTCAGTATATATGCATATAAATATTATTAATTTAACCACATGTTTCATTTTACTTTCTAAGCATAATTTTACCAACTTTGTTTAAAAGGGAATATTCTTTTTAAGGTGATAGGAATTTATGAAATTCAAACAAATGATATATTACTTTCTTTTATCTTTAATGAAAAATTTGCTTAAGACAATTAAAAGAAAATTGAGCTAACTTATTAAAAAATGCACAAATTAATTCAAAGTAGGGAAAACTTGTATTAAGCCAAACATTATTTTGCAAGAATTGAAATATAATCTTCCTTTCATATATTAATATAAAACAACTTTTACAACCCTCCATTTTTAGAATACATAAAATAACTTTTACAACCTTCAAGTCCTAGAATACATAAATTATCATCCTTTACAAATTTCCTGAAAATACATATTAGCCATAAGGCTAGGAGCACAAAAGCTTCACAAAATAGGAGGTCTCCACAAAACTACATCCATGGACTTTCAAAAGGAATCCATAGCATAAAACTACAAGAAATATGGGTTGACCATGGAGGCCCACCTCCCAACCTAGGCCTTTACAAGGCCAATCCCGAGCTAGGGGAGTAAAGAGTGAATAGGCATAAACAAACATAATTAAAAAAACTTTTCAAATAGGAAAATAATTAAAACTCCCAAACCCAAGGTAAACACACAGGCCTTCAAAATACCATTAAACATGGGGTGAAAGTTGACCATACCCATAAGGAGAAGCCAAGTAAATATGAAGGAAACAAAGGCCACACATGGACTCAAAACAAACTATTTTCCAAATCTCTCCTTACAACAAAACCATGGTTTTAAACCAAGAACACTCCTTATGTAATGTCCCTGCCAGGGAACCCATAAGGAATCAGGTCTTATGACCAAAAATTGCAACTAACAAATTTTTTTCATTACATAAGATCATTACTATTTCACATTTACATTCCTTAAGGTTCCCTTAATGAATTCATTCACTAACATCTTTACATTACTTATCCAGATTAAATTTCATTTCCTTTCTTTGCTTTCACATTTAAGAACTAAGAGATAGGGTAAGAAAATAACATTTCATTTACAACCATATTCCATACTTTATATACTAAGTTCATTTCTCCTTCCTACACATTGAATCGCTATTCATTACAAATTTCATTTTAACCTTAACATAATAAACATTTTCTTCCATTGCAACATAGGAGAGATAGAAAAGATCCTTCAACATTACAATATACATTTACAACTTTAGACTTTCAAATAGCAACCCTTGTAACAAAGTCTAGAACTATCCCTCCCAATTACATTGCTTTTCTTTTCAATTACATCTTTCTGACAATAGATCTCATAATGATAAAAAGTACATGAATGGCCCAAAGGCATTACAACATATATTTTCATCTTTCCTTTCCAAAATACATAATACCAAATACAAATATCTACATCAATACATAAATTTGAACGCATCCAAACCATGAACCACGAACAAGACCTCAAAAGATTTTTGCCACCCAACCATGTGGAACTGGTGAGGTTCCATCCCCCGTGCTAGGAGATAGAACCAAGATACTCACAAGGCCCTAAGCAATGTAAGGCTCGGAAGATAAAGAAATCCAAGACTCAAAAAGAACATAGAATATCATCATACTATAACATAGAGGTCAAGGTTCTAGGATACCACCTAAGTGAGTGTCATCACACAACCTGTATACTGGGATCCTTCCTGGAAACCATGTAACCCCGGTCCCCCCTTTATGAATAGGGATCCATCCTGGTAGTTATGCCTGGTCCTAGTACTCCAATCAGGTATGTGTGGCCATTATTATGTTCTCTTTCATTATCTTTTGAATCCCCCCTTTCCCAGGTTAATTTTAAAAAAGGTTATCACTTTTTACAAACCCACCCATAGGATCATCTGGCAACCACTTTAAGGTTCCAACACCTATGGTGAGCCACTCACTTAAGGTTCCTATCCCCTTACCCCACACATGCACAACCATGAAAACTACAAGTAATCTCAAAATGATCCATCTCATAGGTCTAGGAAACCCTCCGGTGCACTCAGGCCATCCGAACAAGTTCTGACCTTATATTATGGACTTTATCAAAAGCCAAGTATGAACAAAAGCTTTAACTCAAAACCATGTATAGAAATTCACAACATAAAAATTCCAACATGCATTGACACAACATTCCATAGCTTCTTTAAAAATCTAGGAAAAAGTCTCATGTGCTTGAAATTTGGCTAAGTCTGAATTTTTTAAGAAATCTCAAATTAGAAATTGTATCTTAACTCCCATGAATTTGAAACCTATCCCAATCATCTCAGAAGGTACCTAAACCCTTTATACAAGTATAACTTAAAGTATAAGAAATTAAAGTACGTAAACTTATACAAGTATAACTTAAAGTATAAGAAATTAAAGTATGTAAACTTATACTTTAAGTTTATGTACTTTAATTTCTTATACTTCAATTTTATAATTGTATAAAGCCTATTTTTCCTTGGTTAACACTAATCTACTTGGTTGATACAGTCTACTTGGTCACCACTAAACTGACTCGGTCACCACTAAACTGACTTGGCAATCACTAAACTGATTTGGTCATCACTAGACTCACTCAGTCATCACTAAACTCACTCGGTCATCACTAAACCGACTGCCAAAAATGATGAAATAACACTGTCAACTTTGACTTGTGGGCAAAACTGGGCATTATGGGAACTGTGGTTGCCTAATCTGAGCACGACCCATTTGAGATCTCCCAGTTTCCCTTCAGAAATGGCTCATCAATCCATCCTATCTATCTAATAAATCTGTTCTAGATCTGGGCAAATAAAAGTGTTGCAAAAATAAATATGAAACTGTGGGTTTGAAACAGAAGATCTAAAGCCTCAAAGAACTCATGGACATTCTGGATTAAAAAAGGAGATACAAGGGAAATGATAAGGACCCTAAAACCTCCTATAAATGCAGAAATAATCATATACATACAATCATGGAAAAATATTTAAACACAATCCCAAACTCCAAATCACTAATACAGGCACAACATATATATATGTAGAACACAATCATTTTGAATTTTACATAGATATCACAACACAAAGAGGACACATCCATACACAAAGAGGAAGAATGAAGATTCTTCCTAGTTTAGACCCTACCTTGGGTCCTGCAGAGAATCCTCTTCCCTTGTCTGGAGAATCTCTGCGAAAACTTCAATCCTTGAGTAGATGTCCCTCTGGAAATCTTCCTCTAGCAATCAACTCCAAGAAATCCTCACACAGATGATTTCACCAACTAGAAACTCTCAAACTCCCATAAACTCTCACCAAAACTTTCCGGGGAAAATAATTACAGACAACTCAAAAAGAAACAAAACTTCCAAAAATTAACATCCTCCCACACACAAAATCTTCCATTATTTATCTTCCAACTATGTGGTTGGAGGAGTTTCTTTACAGGAAGCAACTTCTCCAACTTCCATAGTTGGTTGGAGGAACAACCAAATAATCTCCCATAAAGACTTAATCAAGGTTTTAAATAAATTTAACTAAAATATCTTTAAATGAAAGCATAATAAGAATAATAGGCAAATACCTTTCAAAAAACACCTAGCACAATAGGAAAACAAGTGGCCTAACTTCTAGGAGGTCTCGAGTTCAACTCCCTCCTAGATAGCCAATCTTACTATAGAGGCCATTTTCCTTTTATTATTATTATTATTACTTTTTATTTAATACATTCACTAAATATACTTTATTTAACTCACTTTATTTATTTATTGTAAACAACATACCATTTACACAAATAATGAAAATATACAATTATTATTATTATTATTATTATTTATATAAGCATGGATATATGTGTGTGCACCCACATATACACAAACCTATATAAAATACAAACAATTATAACATAATTATTTATTATACATATAAAATAGATTAATTCTAACTCTTAACATAAACTCAGACCAACATCAAATCAAATCCATAACATAAACTGCATTCCACTTCCCAACTAGGATCACTTCCTAAATAGGATTCTAGGTCCATGGGTAACCTCAGGAGTAACTTGGTTAAATCTCCACACCTCAACAGTTTGAGGATTTTGAAGGCACGCTCGGACCTGTGTAGCCAGGTGCAGATGATGCCTGGTACCTACATCCTGCACTACCAACTGATATGCATATACAAATATATAAATATAAACAGACAGTGGCAAACAAGGAGGGAGAGTGCGACATCATGTGGATCTCCCGTGGGAGTAACTACGACTACCCCTCCTCATCCTACACTCGCATCATCTAGTAAATCATTAAACCATAATAGGATCAGTAGGGTTAGATCATAGTAAAACATCATAACACAAATCAATGTAAAACATTTTACTGATAGTTCATTTCTAGTCATTCATCATTAAATTATAACTTATTTAATATTTCGAAATAAATTGCAGTAACCAAATAAATATGCTCAAATTTCTCATAAAATGATAACTAAATAATAATCATAGTCCATCATAAAATCCAAAGTGTCAAAGCAATAGTCTTGTCAGTCTAACATAGGAAGATGCTAGGGTGGGCATTACACCTTATGGCCCCCAACTTACCATACGAAAAAATTGGAATGATGGAGACCAAAATGTCCATGTTTGTCCCTCTCGCACATGGGGAGACTCTATAATAGAAAGGTTGTCACTAACCCTTTCACCCCTCAAGGTTACTTTGTTATCCTAAGGGTGAGTGTGCCTTGAAAACTTCCTTAACAAAATAAAATAAAAATCAATACTAATTTAAATAAATTACAAAAAACAAAACAAAACACCCATGAACATCAATAGGGTTCTCCAACAAAATCATTAGGACTCCATGAGAGCATAACCAAGATTTCCATAATACTTTGCACCAAAAATTGAAAGAGTGTGAGCACCAACCTATTTCCAAGCTTAAGGTAAATATAACTTGAGAAGAGATTTCTCCCTTTATCCTAAGATTTTTCTCCAAAATGTCCTTCAAATTGTAGCAAGTCTCTAAGAGTAGAGAGTGGGTGAACACGCTATAAAATCTACCAAAACCCCTCTAAATGGCCTCCTACTCAACCACTAACTTACAACCATAAATAGTGGAGTACCCTTACCATAACTTCTCCAATATATTCCTCCCCTCATAAATGAGGTTTGATGACTAAATGGAGTTGATAAGATGGTTTTCCCAAATTCTCCAAACTCTTAAGCTCATAGCTTGACTTTGAGTGTACTTTAGAGGTGTGATGAATGAGTTTTGAGCCTCATAATGACCAATATTTAACCCCTAACCCTTAGTAAACCAAGTGGGGTAGTTAAATTTGACCCTAACTACCCTCTAGAAGCTTCCTAGACCCTCCAAAATCTCACTTGAAGTTAACCTACTAGTTTAACTTTCTTTGACCCTTCTAGAGGCTTCCTAACCCTGGGGTAAGCATGGGAACTCTACAGATTAAACCTCTAGTTGGTGTGATACTTATCCTAGTTAAAAGGGTTATTCGTGCCAACACCTCATACACCCATGTGTCAAGTGACACTACATAAATTACAACCCATTCACAAATATCACGACTAAACATAAATCACATTTACTAATTTAAATACAAACATTCAACAACACATTTGAGAATAAAATACAAGACAACAAGGTTCATGTCTCTTCACTAGACAAAACCTTGGTTTTATTGTTAAACATAGATTCACTCTTTATTCCCCACATTTAGAACCATGGTCAATCTCTTGCACATTCATTGCAAACATCAATAGTCCAAGAAATTGCCATAATGACATAGTAAAGTAAATGATACAACACATAGCAACTAGCATCTGCATTTTACTAATCCATTATAACTTAATTCAACATCTGCATTTGATCCCAATATGCATAAACATGTATTCTTGAACTAATTTTCATCATAGAACATCTAATATACCTATCATATTGCATCATTAAATCATAACCCTAAACATAAGTGTATCTAGATCAACTATCATAAAGCATCAATTAAGCATGCTAATCAACAAAAAACAAGCTTTAAAATAAACACAGCATAGGATTATCAATCCTCAGATAATAACACGTGTCTAATAAGTCTAAGTATCTCAAAATCAAATATCCACTGAAGAGTCTGAACTAGAAAATCTATGCTGAACTATGATGGGTTGGGGTAGGTCTCACATCTTACCCCTCTAAGCATGAAAATCCTCTTGGATTTCATCAAAGAGGTGGGGGTACTGAGATCTCATTTGAACTATGTACATCCTCCCATGAGGATGTCACCTTATCATAGTAATTCCACTGGACCCTAACCTAGTCCAACTCTCTGTCTCGAAGGGCCAGGGTCCATCATGCCAAGATACAAATGTGATCTAGGGCCAACTGTCTGTCTGAATCCACCTGCAAGGAATCCCAATCAATAACATGAGACTTATCATAAATATACTTCCTCAAAATTGAAATATAAAACACATCGTGGATACGTGACATGCTAGGTGGCAAGGCTAGACAATAAGCAACCGGTCCTATTCTCTCTAGGATATCAAAAGGTCTACCAAACTGAAGTGCAATCTTAGAGCCCTTTCCAAAATGGATTAGAATCTTATGCAGCCACACTCTCAAGAAGACTCTATCTCCAACCATTTAAGCTAGATCTATCCTCTTCGCATCTGCATTCTTCTTCTGCCTATCTTGAGCCTCTCAAAGACACTTCCTAATCAAGGTCACCCACTACTCCATATCCCTGACTAACTCTAGACCAATGGAAACTATATCCTTGATCCTATCCCAACTCAATGGTGTCCTTCATTGTCTACCATAAAGACCTTGGTAAGGAGGCATATCCAATGATATATGATACATATTATTGTAGGTGAACTCAACTAGGTGTAGGTAATCCTCCCACTAGGTCTAATGATACATCACATATATGTGTAGCATGTCCTCTAATACCAGATTGACCCTTTCGGTCTATCCATCTATCTCAGGGTGATAGGTTGTACTGAAATTAAGCCTAGTGACCATAATTACATGCAACTCTCTCCAAAATGATGAAGTGAAAAGAGAATCTCTATTAGAGATGATCTTATGAGGTATGCCATGAAGTTTGACTATATCTTGCAAGAACACTTGTACTACAACTAGTGCATTGAAGGTATTACACACATATGAGAAGTGTGCCACTTTGGTCAAATTCTTAACTATCACCAGGATGGCATCATGGAGGTGAGATGACATAGGAAGGCCAACAATAAAATCCATAGAAATGGTGTCCCACTTCCAGTCAGGTACCTCATGAGGTTGAAGAAGACCACCTGAATGGTGATGCTCTACCTTTACCCTCTAACACTCTAGGAACCTAGCTACCATCTCAGTAATTAGTAATCTGATGCTTGGTAAATGGTAAAGTTATCTTAAATCGGCATGCATCTTCTTAACTTTAGGATGTGCAGCATAAGGGGCCCTATGAGCCTCTAGCATAACAAACTCTTTCAATCCTCTAGATGAAGGTACATAAATGCATCCTCTATGTTGTAGGAGTAATAGGACTCTAATGAATAATTTGATTACTTCTCCTCAAGGGGTTTCTGAGATTGAGTCAACACACAAATCTCTACATACAAATCATCCTCATGCAAGTGGTGAAGAATACAATCTCTCAAATCTATACCAGTCGACATAAAAGAAATCTCGTGTCATATCCTACTCAAGGCATCTGATACCATGTTTTATTTCCCCTTGATGTAATGAACATCAAAATTTTACTCACATGAGAACTCCATCCATCTCCTCTATTGTGCATTAAGGTTTGGTTGTGAGAAGATATATTGTAATCTCTAAAGATTTGAATGAAGCTGAAACTGATAACCTAAGAGGAAATATCTCCATCTCACTAAGGCATACATGACTTTTTTAAGCTCAAGGTCATGGGTGGGGTAGTTAATCTCTTGAGTCTTAAGTTTCTTGGACTCGTAGGCAATAGCTCAACCACCTTGCATAAGGACTACTACTAGGCCATACAAAGATGCATCTATGAAAACCATAAATTATGTTCAAGGATATGGCACCACAAGGTTATATGTGCTAGTGAGTATTCTCTTGAGCTCCTATAAAGACCTCTCACACTTCTCCATCCCTTCAAACTTATTCCCTTTTTGCTAAAGAGAAGTGATGGGGTGTACCACCTGAGAAAATCCCTCTATAAACTGCCTATAGTACCCAGCTAAACCCATGAAAATGCTAACCTTGGTCAAAGTGGTAGGTGCTAGCCAAATCATAATAGCATCTATCTTTGATGGATCCACTGAGATCCCATCACCAGATATAACATGTCTAAGATACCTGACCTTTGGTATGAAAAATGCACACTTTAACAAACTGCCAAAAAGTTGTTTTATCTCTCAAACACTGCAATACCTACCTCAGTTGCTCCTCATGCTCCCTCTCATCCTTTGAATAAATCAATATATCATCAAGGAACATTACAACAAACTTGTCAAGGAAGGTACAAAATATTCCATTCATGAGGCTCATGAATATAGCTAGAGCATTCATAAGACCAAATGGAACCACAGTAAACTCATAGTGGTCATATCTAGCACGAAATGTGGTCTTGTGATTATCACTATCCACAATCCTCAACTGATGGTAACCTGATTTAATATCTATCTTAGAGAACACTAGCACCCTGAAGATGATCAAATAAGTCATTGATCCTAGGAAGTAGATACCAATTTTTGATAGTTACTTTATTCAACTAGTGGTAATCCATGCACAACCTAAGAGATCCATCCTTCTTTATGAAGATCACTAGTTCACCCCAAGGAGACACACTAGCACAAATGTGTCCTTTTTTTAATAGCTCTTAAAGCTAAATCTTGAGCTCATTAATCTCATTCAAGGTCATCCTATAAGGTTCTTTGGAAACTGGCTTGGCTCCTGGCACAAGGTCTATGTGAAATTCATTTTCCCTACAAGGAGGCATACTAAGAAGCTCTGATGAAAAAACATTTGCAAAATCCTACATAATAGGATGACCATCCAATGAGGGTTATTCCTCTCCCTTATCCTCTCTATCACTAATGATGATATCATACAACTACATCCCTTCTGTATACACTGCTTAAGTTGCATAGCGGAGATCATATAGAGATATACTGATATTTGAATCCTTTTGATCACTGTTGCAATGCCATCATCATCTAGACATTCCACCCTCTTCTACAAACAATCTTACTTGGCTCTATGGGCATAAAGCCAATCCATGCCAAGTACTAAACCATAAGATCTAAGAGGGGTAATTCTAAGGCCTTCTATGGTTGTCATGCTACCCAAATGAATTTGGAAATGTTTAACCAATGAGGTAATGGTTACTCTAGATCCTGAGGCTAACTCTACCTCTCATCTATTATCTTTCCTAACTATCACTAGCTTGCAATGCCCCACCACCAATAGAGAAAAATAACAGAGTCAGTAGCTCCTAAATTAAATATGATAGAAACACTACTACCTCCTATCATACCTGTGGTCTCAATGACTGTAGCCTAGTGCTTTTCCTAGCGGTCATCAACTGTTGTAAATACTCTATGAGACTTTTCCATATCTCCAATTGTAGGCTCTAACATAGTTTCTCACTGACTAACTCCTTGAGGATACTTTTGAGCAATGTGCCCCATGGAACCACATGTGTAGCAAGGTCCACGTGCTTGAATTTGTACTCCCTGGGGTCTAGAGTACTATGAACCTCTTGTCCTATTGGACCTGTTGTAACCACCCCTATAGGACTGTTGAGTCCGTACGAGAGGTGTATAAGGTGTCTAGGGTCTCTGGTCTTTCCTAGGGCCCTATGACTACCAATGCTTTGGCTTAGACCCCTGTTGTCCCTACGGTGGCCTCTGCTTCTAGCTTTGTTGAGGTTGTTGTTGTTTCTAAGGCTAGAGGTTTCTAAATGACCTTGATGAGTTCCTCTAATTTCCCTTCCAAGGGATTTTTTGATAGCCTAAAGAATGGGGTACAGAATCACAATTTTGAGACCTAGCATAAGATCCCCTCTATATATTGTAATACCCCAAAAATGGGCTTCAATACCATTGACCTTCTGCATCGACAAATTGATCAAAATTGACTTAAAAGTCCTAACCAAAGGCA
This sequence comes from Chamaecyparis obtusa, assembly GCA_027943335.1. Classification (NCBI taxonomy): domain Eukaryota; kingdom Viridiplantae; phylum Streptophyta; class Pinopsida; order Cupressales; family Cupressaceae; genus Chamaecyparis; species Chamaecyparis obtusa. The sequence continues at coordinate 410,302 of BSBK01003618.1, forward strand.
CATCTGCACATCAAATCATCTAAACCCTAATCGATCTTATCTTAATTCTGCATCGGGGAATATTCCTAATTTATCCTAATTACTTCTAATAAAATAATATTTGACAATAAATGATGTTTTATTTATCCTAGGTGCAAATAATCAAATATGTTAAATATTTGATTAATTAAACTTAATTCTACCACTTAATTAATTTAATTACATTTAATTGATATTTATTCCTAATTAATATTGTTTACTTGACAATAAATCAAAATTCCTAGAAATAATTGATTAAATGTTCATTTAATTAATTAAATCAAGTTGTCAAATTTAACGATATGGTTTTGGGATAAAGTTTGATTAAATAATTGATTAACCCATAAATCAATTATTTTTATTCAAATATTAGTTAAGTTGAGAATAAATCACTTGGAATATTAAATAAATTCATGATTATCCATGCACAATCAGAAAAAGAAGTTAACTCTAAATCAACAATTCAATTCAATTTGTTAACTTTTTAGACTCAACATGTGATTATGAGTTGAAAAAGTGATCTAAACTCCTGATTTGAGTTAAAAAGTTGATTTTGCATGATCTGGTGAGTTAACTAAATTTGATTTCCTGATAACTCAACAATCAATCTGAGTTGATCATGGAGAGATTTTTGGCTTTCCATGAGTTCTCAAAAACCCTAAATTTCTATATAAATGAGGCTCAGTCCTTTACAAACGATGGTGAAATAGCGAATTTGGAGAATCTTTCTCGTGCGAGCTAGTGATTTGTGAGATTGTGCAATTTTGATTCTTGTTATCATTGTCATTTTCCATAGCATAGCATTGTTAGATTTCAATTCATATTCTACCATCTATTTTTTCAACAATTTTTCATCCATATTGCATAAAAAAATAAAAAATATAGCTTAGATTTGCATCCATTTTCATTAGCTTTCATCATCAATCCTTCATTTAGGTGTTGCATTATCACTGATCTCGGTTATTTCTAAGAATACCATACTCGCATCTACTAGAAGGCAGTAAATCACCTAGTTAACAATATTTGTCTTATTTGCAGATTTTTTGATTTGTTAACCTCTAATGTTTTACTAAAGTGTCATGTTTACAGACAAGTACATTTTCACACGCACATTTTTCGCACCCACCATGGGGCCCGACAATGGGCTTCCATTCTTATTTTATCATTTTTCTGACATTTGCAATTCAAGCTTCAATTTTTAATTTTTATTCTATACAATCTCGCACGAGACTTGTAGATTATCATACCAGAACCCTCTATTTGTCATATGACAAATGACACTCTGTATTGTCATACCAATTGATACATATCATCGTATGAGCTTTGAATTGTCATGTGTGTAGGAACCCATTGTCGTATCATTTCTGGATTTTTGTACATGAACTGGTATATTATCATATGAGTTTTGAATCTAGTTTGCAATTATCGTATGAGTTTTTATTCCAGTTTGCAATAGTCATATCAAATTCTTGGACAATTTTTGAGATTTGGATTTCAAATTTGGATTGAGAGCTAACCCTAAAAATTGATACCTTTCGTTGATCGGTCATTTTTACTGCCTAATATATCTGTGCAGGATGGAAGACAAAGACAAAGCATAAAAACCATATTCTTTGACATCTTCTTGTCTTGACCTCCCAGCCCTTGTTTGCAAATAACCCTCTCAGAGAATTACTGGTCAAAGATGCTCAATCAACAATATCTCTGACAAGTGGTTTTGCAAGTTTTCGAAGTCTTCTACGAGGGAATATTCTATTTGCTTAAATTTCATTTCATTTTCATAGGCATCTAGCTATATAGGTACATGTGCTTATTGCCATTGAGGTAGATATTGAGGGGATTATGCTCTTCTTCTTCTTAGGAAAACCAAAAACCTAGAAGGTATCTTCCCTAGTGCTATTTTACATACTATCTCTGGATTGATCCTTCTTGACATTTTTTGGATAGGGAAAAGGACAAGTTTAGGGGATTATTCTCTTCTCTTTCAGAGAATCAAAAACCTAGATCCTGTGGTCCCCAACCTCAAATTTCAATTAATCCTTTAAAGGGCCTTTCAAAGAGGTAAAAAGCTTTTGGGAATGACCCAAGTGGGGACAAGTCTTATGCAGACTCTTCCACCCCACTATAAAATTTCACGATTCTTTGAGGTTAAAGCCTCAGAAGACATAGTTGTGCTTGTTCCTTGGATTCATTTCATGAACACGCTTTGATTTTGTGTAGAGCGGAGCCACTTTAATCTTGCTTGTGATACTACACTGATCAGAGTGCTCATAGGGTTAACAACCTAAATCCTTCTTGCAGGACTATGGAACATAGTTGTGAACGGATGCCTTAATTAGGATCCTAAGCTAGTTTTCCACCGATTGACCCCTAAAGGATTTTTAGTGCTTGTGAGAGGTGAATAGTAATCACCCCAAGAAACTCATCATATCGAGCCCTCTTCAATGTTTGAACTTGGCTAATATGGGCTTCAACATCCATTACATATTGTTGGACCTACATATTCTGAGGATTCCATGAGTGTGTTCCTAAGTCAATGAGAAAGTAATGCATCTCTTCTCTTAGCTAGGGTAAGATAGGTGTGATTGATTCATTGAGTTAGTTCCCTCATTTTTCTGTGATTATGAGCCTATTGCTATGTTGAACAACCTAAGACAATCCAATGCATAGATTTTCAAAAACTTGGACAAAACGTTTTTGCAAAAAAAGAGATACCAAAAACACCAAAGAGATAAACAACTTGCAAAGTCAGAAAGAAAATCCTTTTCTAGTATAAACTATCATCTTGAGTTTTCAATTGTCATACAACAAATGCTTTGATCTTCAACTCTTATGCCAAAACCCCTGAATTGTCATACGGGAACCTATACAGTGTCGTACGAGTCTTGTTACAAACCCTCAGCAAAAAAGAATCATGGAGTCATTTGTTGTATGAGCCTTTGCAATTGTCATGTCAAACCTCATTCAGTGTCGTACGAGCCTGGATACTATCATAAAATAGTTGTCCCAAAAATTGCTAGAAAGTCAAAATTTGCTAGAAATTCAGCCAACCAATAACTATTATCCAGATTCTATCAAAATCATTATTGTGTTAGGAATAGAGAAGAGCAACATCAAATTCATACCTTTTTTTCCTAAAGTGACCAATTGAACTTGATTTTCCATCTGATTGATCAGTCTGAATCCCATCTCGTCTCGTGTCGAGATATTATCAAAACCAACCCTGATTCAATATCTTCAAAAGACTAAGTGTAGTGAATTCATGTCCACCATCTTTTGGACATCTACCCATATATCTCGAACACAATATCCCTCATTTACGTCCAATCCATACTTTTCAAAAACCAATCTTGACAAGGTTGCATCACCTGATATTTCCTAAATCAGACTATCTCTTAGTTGTCATATCTTACTCTAATTTTTCACCCAAGGTTAATGGTGGAAACTAGGGCTTCCTCACATGGAAAATTGAGAGAACCAAAAATCTCTCCATCATCTTCTATTTTGGCTCAGACATTTCATCAGCCTTATGATACAAATCTGTACGAAGAAGACACCCTTGGCAATTTGCACTTGAAAGCCAATTACATAACCCCTCTAGTATCAACACTAGATCAAAATCAAAGTGCTACTATGTCTCAAGGTTGAGAAAACCAAGGCTCCCAGGGTCACCAATCTGAGCATGGTGGGGAACAAGAACCCACACCCTCTGAAATTGCCCAATATTAGAATGATGATGTCTTCAAGAAAATGATGAAACACTTCTTGCATGAAGACAAAGAGGCATATTTCCTTGAATTGGCACAAGGAGCCAAAATTCCTCCAAGCTTCAACATTGACAATATTATCACACACAAGGAAGAAACACCCATCACTACTATGATGAAACAAATGTATGCAATGCAAGTTAAGCTGAGCCAACTGGAAAAAGAGAAAGAACCTAAGGAATTCTCTATGGATGCCCTATGTACTTTTCCATTCAACCGTAGCTTGTATATGCCACCACTCCCAAAAGGGGTAGAACTCCCAAAGTATGACAAATATGATGGAAACTCAAATCCTCAAGATCACATCAGAGAGTTCTATACCTTGTCCTTGGAATTCATGCACGAACCTACATTCTTAATGCATCTCTTCCCTTGATCTTTGGGAGGAGCAGCCATCAATTGGTTCTCTAAGATACCCCCCACAATTAAGACTTTTGAGGAGCTAATCAAACTATTTTATCAACAATACTCCTACAATATACAACATCCATTCACATTGATAGATATCTGTAATTTGAAATAGAAGTCAGGAAAACCCTTCCTGACTTTCCTAAAACACTAGAGAAATAAATTCTTTCTCTATGCGAGACAAATTTCAAAGAAAGAGAAACTAGAAATCTTCATCAACAATCTAATCCTGGAAATCAACTATCATCTCCAAATTCAGAATCATACCTCATTTGACAAAATGGTAGATAGTGCCATAAGAATTGAGGATGTACTTGTTCATAAAGGAGACATATCATTGAATAAAGAGAACAAGTATGAGTCAGGTTCTAGGTCCAATACCAAAGATAAAGTAAAATTTTGGAATAAAAACAAAAATGTTGTCACGGATGGTGTTGTTGATAACATCAGTGCTCCACATAAAGCACCAATGTTTAATCTAACTATTGGCACCTAGGCCATAAAAGCTTTAGAGATGAAGTCAACATAACCAGCTAAAAAGTCAAATGACTATAAACCTTGGGTTACAAAACCAAAGTGTGAGTTTAATCCTCTAGGAGAATCCTTGGAATCTACCATGTGAACCTTATTGGCAAACAATATCATCACATTACCTGAGATCAAACCATATGACCCCAAAGTCAAACCAAAGTGGTGGAAGGAGACCAATTTCTATAATTTCCATCAGAATAAGGGTCATAAAACCAACAACTACATGCGTCTGAAACATCTCATTCAAGACAAAATTGACGCTAGAGAAATTTTAATCGACAACCATAAAACCAACAACAATCATATAACATTCACGAAACCTTTTCTGAAGCATAATTAGGGAGAATCATCTTCCAAACCTAACATGGGTGCTAAAGTCAATTATACTTACTCTGGCAACAATAACATCATTAACATGGTGGAACCATACGTGCCTCATCACCATTGTTAAAAAGGATAAAGATAACAGGACCACTAATGTAGTAACTCAATCCCAAGCTTAGGTAACTCTCCAAGGACAAAACTTGGGTTCATCAAATGCGTAGAAAGTGTTGTTCAATCTAGTTTCTACTTCTAAACAAAAGACTACTTCCAAATCTTCTAATTCTAAAGAGTCCAAAGTGGGATCATACAGTATTGTCCAGAAAATATAGCATACCAATGCTAAAATCTCTATATTTGAGTTGCTATGAATCTCTCCTGCTCATCGTGCTATACTAAACAAAGCTCTGCTCAATTCAAATGTTCCAGACAATCTTGATCTTGATCATTTCCAAACTATGGTGGGTCATCTAACTTCACCTTAGTACATTTCCTTTTTAGAGGAAGATGATAATTCACCCACATAACTAGCCCTTGCATATTGAGGTCCTAATTGAAAACCATTGTGTCAAATGTGTCCTGATAGATGGTGGAGCTGGTTTAAACATGTGTTCTTACAAATTGGTCACACAACTGGAATTGTCAGAAGATGCTATTGATCCTAACAATAAGATTACTATAAAATCATATGACAAACAAGAGAGGTCCTCCAAAGGAGTCATTGTGTTACCTATCAGAACATGACATGTTATCAGAAATATCATTTGCCAAGTGTTGGATCTTCCATTGGCCTATAACATTCTTTTAGAGAGGCCCTGGATCCATGAGATGCAAGTTATTCCATCAATGTATCACCAATGTGTCAAATTTCCCTATGATGGAGTAGGAGTCACTATACCTACAGACATGTCAGCATCTTGTAACTCTCTGAAGGAGAGTGCAGATAAACTAGTCCCACACAACAGAGAGTCATTCACTAAAAAATTTGACATAGCATCTACATCTAAAATAGAAGACCTATCAAAAGGAGTCAATATCAAAGACACAAGCATGGGAGAATACACTATGGAACCAAACCTATCTCTCACATCCTTCCTACTTTCACAAAAATCATATGGACAACCTTCTAAGAAAGCAAGACCGTCAACTAAATAACCTCAGGTTATTTTCAATGGAAGATCTATCACAGAAAAAGTGTCAAAAAAAGAATCTAATGAAGAGGAAGTTGTGCTTACCTAGTTATACAAAGATGAGTCCCAATCACAAATAGTTCAAAAGTTTGACTCTAAATCACCTAAAGTCCCTTCAAAATCATATGGACCAGGACACAAACTAATGACTAAAATGGGATACACTAGAAAAGGACCTCTAGGAATATGAGGAAAAGGTCTCAACTCACCCATTGAGCACTCTGGCTAGACAAACAAGAATACAACAAGTATAGGTTATCAAAAGAAACCTTTCCATCTCCATGGAAACCCTTCTCATGCGATAGAACAAATAGAATCAGGAAGAGGAAGAAACACACCAAGAAGATAGTGATGACTTTGATACTACAAATGTTTTCCCCTATGAACGTATTCCTTAGAACATCTTAGACCTTCTTAAGGAAGAAAAGAAACCTAAAGAACAAGTCAACATAGTAGACACACAAGAACCTACTACCACAAAAGAGGACACAAATCTAGAGACAGCAAAAACATCCCTCACTAAAGCTAAAAAAATGGGACATGCTGATGATTTAGACATAGATTCCCATGAGTATGAATTTCATTCAGACTCTGAAGGAAATCCTTCTTGGGGAATTCATCCAGATTTTACACACATTCTTGATTTTTCCAAGAGTCCAAATGAAGAATCCAATGACTGTGAATGTGGAATTGTTCTAGAAGAAGATGAGCTTATCACAGAAAAACAAATAGATGTCATTCACCGATACACACCTACACCCAAAGTGAGTCTAGAACAAAATAACATATCTTGAGAGTCTGATTCACTTATCACTAATGATGGGTCCAATAATGATGTTGAGATGACTAATGAATGAAATATCTTGAGTTGTAATATCACCTTCAAATTCATGAGTCAGATCATAAAAAATGATGACAATACCATATGTGTAAATGTGATCAACCAATCCTTTCTAGAGCTTACTATCCAACACATTGAACTCATCGACCAAACATCCAATAATCCTAGGCAAGACATCCATAATTTCCTAACAAACTACACTCTCACATGTTACCTCAATGCAGTAGAACTCATGAAGACTTCCATCAGTGAATCTAGCATTAGCATGATGGATTCAGACATCAAATATCTTAGTCAAAAGAATAAAAGAAAAAAGAAAAAAAATTCTGAGGATGAAAACCATTATGTGGCCGTCTTAGAACTGAAAATGGTAAAAATAAAAGACGTTTCTGAAGGTGAAAACCTCTCCGAGGTGCCTAAGGATGAGATGTTTGATGTCCTTCCGAGTCATTTACATGACATATCTCCAGTATTGATAGAACCCACTCAGTCTATCAATTTTGGCACAACAGAAGAACCCCAGTTGATTCATGTAGGATAATCTCTGTCAGAAGAAGAAAAACAAACATTTACCAAATTCTTAATAGAAAAGAAGATCAACTTTGCATGGAAATATTCAGATATGCCAAGGTTAGATCCTAATCTCATCATGCATCATATTTCTATATCTCCAGGATTCAAACCTATTAAATATAAGTTGCATAAAATGCATCCTCATGTTGCACTCCTAGTCAAAGCTGAGCTGGAAAAGTTGCTAAAAGCCAAATTTATCCGAGTCATAGATTACGCAGAGTGGATCTCAAATATAGTTCCAGTTTCAAAACTAGACAAATCTATAAGAGTGTGCACAGACTTTAGAGACGTAAATAAAGCATGCCCTAAGGATGACTTTCCACTACCAAACATTGATATGATACTAGACATGATTGCGGGTTTTCAAATGTACTCTTTAATGGATGGTTTCTCTGGATACAACCAAATCAATATTTCTCCAGAAGATCAAGAGAAAACAACTTTTACCTTTGCATGGGGTACTTTTTGCTAGAACATGATGCCATTTGGTCTTAAGAATGCTAGTGCTACATATCAACGAGCTATGACATCTATCTTCCATGATATAATGCATCAAACCATGGAGGACTATGTTGATGACACCTTAGCTAAATCAATTAAAAGATCTAAACATTTAGGTGACTTAAGAAAAATACTGGATAGAATGGAAAAGTTTAGTCTCAAATTGAATCCTAAGAAATGTGCTTCTGGGGTCACTTCTGGAAAACTTCTAGGGTAAATTGTTTCAAAGAAAGGCATTGAAGTAGATTCAAAAAAATTCAAATCAATCATAGAGATACAACCTCCTAAAAACATCAGTCAAATGAGGACTTTACAAGGAAGGGTACAATCAATCAGATGCTTCATATCTTAGCTAGTGGACATATCACAACCTTTCACAATGACAATATTGCACAAAGGTATAACCTTCTCATGGAATGAAGAATGTGAAAAGAACTTCAATCATATCAAGCAATATTTGACAAATCTACCTATTTTGATGCCTCTTATTCAAGGGAAGCCCTTAATATTGTATGTCTCTGCAATAGATACATCACTAGGGGCATTACTAGCACAACATAATGATAACAAGAAGGAGAGAGCTATCTACTATATCAGCAGCCTATTGGTAGCTTATGAGAAACACTACTCTATAATAGAGAAAGCATGTCTAGCTCATACAACACAACTAGTAGTAAAGATTGATCCTTTGAAGTATTTTCTAAGAAAATATTTTCTCACAGGTAGACTAGCAAAATTGGTTATGCTACTAAGTGAGTTTGACATGGAATATGTTGAATGAAAAGCTATAAAAGGAAAAGTCATCACAAATCAACTAAGAGATGCTCCAATGTTTGATGACCAACCAATGCAAATGGAATTTTTGGATTCTTCTGACATGCACCTATCTTCTAGAACATGGTGCTTATTCTTTGATGGATCCTATACACAAAATGGATCTGGAGCTGGTATATTGTTCATAAAACCTCAAGGTTACTCCATTCCCAAAGCATTCAGACAAATTCCCTTGTACCAAAAACATAGCTGAATATGAAGCTTTATTGAATGGTATGAAAATAGCAATCAAATAGAGATTAACAAAACTACACATTCATGGAGACTCACAACTGGTCATACACCAAGTCAATGATGTGTATCAAACAAAGGATGAGAAACTTGTTCCATACAAGTGCATGGTAGATGATTTAAAGAAATATTTCATATTTATCACATTTGAACAGATTCCTCAAATGGAGAATAAGGTTGTTGATGACATTGCAATGCTATCATCTCTACTACATTAGCCTAAACATGAGCTACACTACAAGTTCCTAGTAGAAGCACTGCCATTCCCTGCATATGATTGTCCAAAAAATTGCATGATTTGTACCATTGTAGGTCATGATTCCTCCTACCTTTGAGACCAAATCATTCCTGATTCCTTCAATTGACATGAAAAATGTTACGTTATCTGAAATTCATCATGGTATGTCATCATTGGTAATGATCTATACAAACAAAGTCTTGATGGTACACTTCTTAGCTATTTAGAACGCGATGAGTCTAAACGCGCATTAGAGGAAGTCCACGAAGGTATTTGTGGATCACACTCCAACAGTCTACCACTAGCTTGAAAACTCATTAGGTCTGGGTACTATTGGCCAGACATGGAAAAAGAGGCCATGAAATATGCTAAGAATTGTCAGAAATGTCAAGTCTATGGTAACTTGTTTCACATGCCAGGGAGAGATTTTATTCCCTTTACAACACAATGGCCTTTTAAAAAATGGTAATTTGATCTCATAGGAGCTCTCTATCCACATTCATCAAATGGTCACACCTATATTATCTTCAACTACATATCAATGTTCATCTTGAACTACATCATTTGTCGGTATGGTATTCTGCACTCCATCATCACAAAAAATGGAGGCCAATTCAAGAACAAGGACCTAGACTCCTTATGCTCTAAATTCAAGATCACTCAACATTGGTCATCTATTTGCTATCATCAAGGGAATGGACAAGCTGAAGCATCCAATAAAAACTTATTGAAAATCTTGCATCGAATAGTCAACAAGACATGTAGAGACTGGAACCTTATGATAAATCCATCTCTTTGGGCTTACAAAACAAGTATCAGAATGCCCATTAGGGCTACTCCTTTCACTTTAGTGTATGGGACTGAAGTCGTACTTCCTATAGAGGTTGAAATCCCATTACTAAGAACTAGAATGCATGGTCTAGTAACCAATGATGATTACAGAGTGTTTAGGTTACAAGAACTTGAACTACTAGATGAGCGCAAGCAAGTTGTGTATGATCATCTCAGAGTCTATCATAAAATAATGTCTTGAAGCTACAACAAGAAAGTCAGACACAAATAATTTCAGGTTGGCGATCTAGTCTTGAGAGAGAATACTAAAAATCAATCCCATCAAGAATGCACGGGGAAGTTTGAACCCAACTCGCTAGGTCCCTTTGTTATCACTACTGCTTTTGGCTCTGGAGCCTATCAACTCTCAACAACTAAAGGAGAATAGCTCCAAGAACCAATCAACATTCTCCATCTAAAGAAATTCTATGCCTAAGACATTCAATATGTGATAAATGTCCTGAAAAAAAATTAGAAAAATCAGAAAAATATAAAAGTACAAAAAATTTGAAAAAGATGAAAAGCACAAAAAAAAAAAGAAAACGAAAAAGTGCCTTGGTGAAAACCTAGTAAATAGGTGCCTTGGTAGCAAAAATAGAATCTCCACCAAGATGGTGAAAACCCGGCAAACGGGTTCCACTTGTATCAAAAAGTCCAATCTATCAATGCAATCTTGGTATTTTCCCAGCTTTCAGTACTACTTTAGTTTGTACATATCTCCTAGTTTTCTTCTTGCATCTTGTGTTCAATAAAGTTAGTTTGTGCACCATCTAGAAAAAGCGTCGGTGTCCTATCAAAGTTTCAACTTGGGTACAATCAATGTCATATCCTATAGCCCTTAGTATCTTCAGAAAAGTCATATCTAGTCAAGGTCCTTCCAAGCTATATCTGAGTCAGTTAGTCTGTCTCCATACCAGAGAAGGATTTTGCATCTAATGACAACACAATCAAAATGAAAACAACCAATACAAACAAACTTGTGATATGCCTTAATCTTCTTGTATGCTAATTGATTCACATTGAGATTTCTGCATATTTTTTCCCTTCGAGCTCCTCGATGATGTCCTTTATGGGATTTAGAGAGTGATCACTGGGGGCATAATCTTTTATTTTTCTTTTCTTTGTAAGTAAAAATCTAATAACTTTGAAAATTCTAGATTGAATTGATGTCCACTATAAGTGCCTCCATCATGATTGGATGGCCACGTGTACCTCAACCATTGATACCCAGATGCTTCAAGGAAGTTTGATCTAACTTTTGTCTTTTTGAATGATTTATTAATCCTTGTGAAACAAGCTACTACCCAAGGATGTGAATGATAAAGGGTCACTATGGGTAATTCACAATGGAAAAAGAATGATCTCTCCAACTACTTGGTGTTTTTGTCTACAAGGCGTATCTAGGTCATCAAAATGTTTATGTTCTGATGCTTATACAAATTGCTATATCAAAATGGACATCATATTCAGGTCATCTTGGCTTTTGTGCCTTGGTGCTTATATCTAAATCTGACATTTCAAAATAAAAATCAATATTCATATGTTCATAATAGTCTCACTAGTGGACATTGTATCGATTACTCGGTGTTAACTAAAAATATTCAGTGATGATAAAAAAAATGACATATGATCAATGACTAAGTCCTAGGTCTTGAATTTCATCTACATTTGCATTTTGCATGGTTGTATTTCTCTCATGATTTGAATAAAGCATTGACATTTGAGATTCTCCAAATTTTTGCTCACAACACATCTAAAAGACTAAATGCCACGCAAAGGTCTACACATCTAATCAGCAAGCAGTCACCATTTTGGGTTAAACATCCATTTTGACAATGACTGAGCACTTGAAATCTTCATGTACCTACAAAAATATCATGTGTATTGCTGCATAACATACCATTTTCATAAACATCTCATATCCATTTACATGTGCATCCATAAAGCATAAACAAGAAACATAAATTACATTATTCATCTAACATCTATCATTGCATTGCATATTCATACATTCCAAGAACACATTCATTGCATATTCATGGCATTCAACAATGAAAGGAAAGTATTTCATACATTTGCATCACATGGTAAAACATCATAACTCAAAATTACAAGTGCAATGAAGTCACAACCACTAAATTGATCTCATATATATATATATATCAATGTTATAATAGTAGTTATAATAGTACAAGGGGTGCACTAATGGCACTGTATACAAAAGAATAAGCTTCCATGAGCTATCAAGAATGATCAAAATGACAAAAAATAGAGGAACATCAGGTATCAACTGTCCACCTGGTCCTCAGCATCGAGTGCTCCTCCTCCTCCGACAAGTGCATCTGGTGGTGGCTCAGCACGTGGGGCCCTGACTCCCTGAGAATCTAGCATGTATTGAGAGTAAGATGTGACTCTCTGACCTTGTGGTACCACTGAATAATATGTTGATACATAGTGTGTAGCACGAACATTCTAATGGATTGCCTCATGCTGTAGGCTCCTAACATTGACCTCTTAGTCTCAGAGCTGTCTATCATGCTCTTGCAGCTGCACCTCCAATGATAAACTATGTGAGTGTTGATCTCTCAACTGGTACTTGAGATGCCTAATGACATCTTGTGAGGTATGTCACCATCTAGGCTTTACCTCTACTACTGCCTCACCCTCATCCATCACCTCCTCACCTCAATCACCCACACTTGTGTCTATCCATGCCTTGCGGTGATGAACCTCAACTCCAAGATCAAAACTAGGGGCATCCTGCACATTCCCCATAGTCACATCCTAGTGCACTCCTAGAACCTCCTAAGCATCCACTATACTACCAATGCTACCTAGAGTACCACCATCACCCCTACTATATTTTCATTGTAATATTGCAGGTCTACCTACTGGAGTTGTCTGTGGTATAAGTGGTGGCTTCATGTGTCCTGCTGGCCTTAGAGGGGTCATCACTACTCTCAGCCTTGGTGGTGTAGGGTGCACCACTGTGATCTGGACCTCTCATCTCCTTTATCCTCTGCCCATAGGGGCACCGGTCACATCCTCCACCTCCTCTATGGTCGAGATCAGCTCTATGGGATCAGATAAATGTCTAATTGGATGCTTCACCAAGTATGCAATGAATGCATTAGTAAAAAATGCATTAGCAACCTGTGGTTGATGATCCCAATCTCTTCTCACTAGCCCACTGTACTCCAGGCTGTACACTGCATAAGATAGTCTCGCCAACCATCCAAGACCAATCTCTCACACTAGTCATGCGTAGGCAGAAAAATCTTGTGGCTCATCCTAGATAAGTATATACTACCTCCAAACATGTGTAATCAAGAACCTCTCTAGGATTTTGGTTGAATGCCCTATCAAGATCCAAATCTGGCAAAAATATCCAAATTGTGCCCTCACCGCTGGCCACACATCAATCTAAAGATATGGTCTCCAAATGACCACTATCATTTCATCAGGTACTCAGCACTGGTACTCCATTCGCCCCATCTGGACCTATGTGACAAATCCAAAATACATCTATATCATAGGCTCCTATGCATGTCGCTCATCGCCACAAATCATCTGAAAAATGGGAATATGCTTCCATGCCCATATCTAAAGAATAATGGCACCTGATGCAAACATCTTCGCCTCATGATAGACGATCTCATGATCTCCGAGAACATATGTGCCAGTAAGCACTAACCCCATCTAAGCTCTTTAGGACTCACCATCAGATGCTGAATCATCAGAGCCCAGCCCATCAGGAGATCATTCTGTTGATGGTCAGACATGATGATCTCACCGATCATCCCAGCTATAATGCACTCTAAGCGATGGGTTTGGTTGTATCTCTACACAAGAACCTCCTAGGAGATTTGTTGCATGATCTGCTCATCTGTGCCAAACAAAGTATGAAATGCATGTAACCCTGTGTTACCTACACTGAGATAGTCCAAGCGAGGGCCATGAAAAGGTATCATAAGAATCCTATAAATATCCTTAGGTGTCACAGTGATCTCCCCTGTAGGAAGATGAAATGTCTGCGTCTCGGAATGGAAACACTCTATCAATGTAGTCAGAAGACCATGGTTCACTCGAATATCAAGCAAATTGATAAGGTACTCAAATCCACATGCTGCAAGGTGCACTCTCATCGGGTCAGGCAATGCCAAGCAGAGTCTCTGTGTGGCTGGATGGGATATATGGACATGGTCATTCGGGTACCAGACCTACACAACACCAAAAATGGGGAAACTATCATAAATTTGTTAAAAAATTAGGCTATATGCATGTAAAATGAGAAACTGAGCATATCAATAAGTGCATTAAAGGCTAAGGAATTCATCTATGAAATCAAAAATTGTGAAAATCTAGCCTAAGGACCTAAAAAATGTTCTCTATTTTTCATACGATAATTGAGACTGGTGCCAATTATCATACAACAATATACCACTACCCATACGACACATCATGGGTATACGACACTATACTAGTTCTCGCATGACATTTGAGGGACCTGATGAAATGTCGTATGACAGATGGGTGTCCAATATATGACACACTACAAGAATAGGGACAAAACTCTATTTTGACTTGGAATGTCGTACGAGTCCTGGAAGGTTGTTGTACAATAATACGTGATGCAAAAATTAAAAATTTCAAAAAATGCCCTAAAAATCCTACAAAGAGGCACAGAGGTCCACCTACCGGATTACCATACTATCGCGGTCTCTGATATCGTCAGCTCTGCTTGAATCGATGAGATGACATAGACACTTGCATTTTGGCTCACATAGGGCTCCATAAGATTTTCTAAAGTTAAAAGGTTCAAATGAATTAAAAATGACACTTTTGGGCCTTATATAGGTTTTGACCTAATTTTTCAAAGTGCTCTCTTTTGCGTGAAAATTGCACCCCTAGCTAATTTCGACGTTCTGAACACATTTTCGGGATCAAAATCAAAATTTGAGATTGTTTACTTTGTCAAAATTGTGATTTAAAATTTTTGGACCCAGGACAACTGACTGCTTGCAAAATTGACCTTCATGATATCAATGAAATCCAGTATTTAACTTAACTTATTATCATACATAAAACTATCAAGATTTCAACTTGGTCAACCTCATGGTGAACCTAGTCAAACTTGGTCAACAGGACCTCTAAACAATGCAGAATGCATCCCCAAACATGTACAACCACTTCTATAATTGATTACTTTACTTCTAAACATTTCACGTTGGCTTTCCTTCTAGATTTCAATTTTCATCCCGAAGGGGGCATGGTATTACACATCATCAATCAAATATGTTAATCAAATTTTCTTCAACAATCAAGACAACAACAATGTCTAGTTGTTGACTCATCAAAATTCCTCATCGCTTGGGGCATGTTAGCCCATTTTCCTGTCATTGCCAAAAATCTAATGAAAATGGTCTATTCCTGCAAAGCCCTAAGAAAGTTTCCATGTCCTACTGTAACACATTTTTTATCAGCGAAGAAAATTTATGATGTTTTATGGCTTGCGAACTTAGTCAAGGATAGTTCAAGGTGTATGCAAGCTCTAGTTAAGATCGCACATGCTTAAATTGAAAAACCAGTGAGATATGGCTGCTTGAAGGCCTGAGAAATAGGTCTATTCCATGAATAAGGGTTTCAAAATTTGCCTAATTCTAGAAAAACCCTAGCAAATTCTATTTCTTCATTACCTTTTTCCTAGTCACTTAAGTTATTTTTCCGCACGTGCCTTTTCCTTTTCCTTTGTTCGCATATTCTTGTTAGAATAACTGAGAGGGGGGTGAATCAATTATCCACAGTCCCAAATACAAAATGTATCAGTCAAAAATAAATTTAGCTAAATTATGCAGCTTGGTAAACAATAATACTAAACTTTCTATGACTTTACCGATTACCAATTAATTGCTCATATAGATTACCAACCCAATCAGCTATGCAACATGTAAAGTATGATATCCAAACAATCACCACAAAAACACATAACAAAAAATATTTAACGTGGAAACCCTGCAAAGGGAAAAACCACCTAGGACTGGTAACCCAAAATATTTTCACTCTTCTGGAGTGAGCTCGGTGAAGAGCCAACCCTATAAAGGTTACAAAACACACTATAAGGTGTGACCTTGTTAGAGGATTTAACACTAACAATTATCATCCAACCAATGTTCACTATGGGGTTGATAGGATAACAATGTACATTCTATGAATGACATATAAGACTTTCAAGTCCACTTAGTTAAGAGATTTTATCTGTTTACAATGGTTTTAAACTGAAAACAATAGATGATCTAATTACAATACAACTTGACTTTGCAGATGTTCAGATCTATTTTAAGTCCATACAAATCCTCTGATCATTATGTCAATTCAGTTCTTCAACATTCAATAACTTACTATCCCTTGGTAAAAGCTCTCTAACACTCGGTTAACTTTGTAGTTTGGTTCTTCTTCAACCAGTTTGATCAGGCATGCATGAAGCTATGTTCACATGATATCTCTACAGTCTCCTTCCTCCGACATCCTTTTCACAATGAAATCAATGTCTCTTAAATAGACAAGTAAATCATTTTCTTTCCATCCATCAAATTTTTCCGCTTAATCTCCTTTGTTGATTTTGCAACTTAAACCTTCCTCAGCAGATGTGTCCATGACATGTTTCAATTTCATCCTTTAGATCTTCTTTGAATTTTGTTAGCCATCGATCTCGTAACAAACTTTATCTTCCACCTTGAAATCATACACTTTACAACTCATCTATTTATGTCGGCTAAACTAATCATTTAGTTCATTTGTCCATACTCGGTTAACAAAAAAATGTGTCAATGAATACAAGCTTGGTTGATACTGTCGCTCGATATACACAACACTGGCTCGATGGACCACACCGCTTTGCAACACTTTGCTTCCTACTTCATAATTGAGTAATGCAACATAATCAAGTTAACAATATGAAGTCATAGACTCATCAATAAGTTACCCAAAATAATCCTTATCCTCATATGTCATATCCATCTTCCTCAATGTAGATATCTCAGTTCATCATCTCTTCTCTCCTCTTTACAGATGTTTAGATATTTGTAACTATCCTGATAAGTACTGTCAAAACTAGTTGACATCAATGACAACATAAAAATTGATTCAATTATCTTACATAACCATTCAATGCTCAGTGATCTCTAATCACTTGTAGTTCATCAATTAAGTTCTCAATCAGTAGTAGTTCATCAATCTCTCCCTTTGGCATTGATGGAAACTTAAATAATATGAAATATACCATACACATACCAAACATGTATTCTACAACTATATTAACAAATTTTGCAGCTCTACCTAGCTTAATATGTTTAATCACTACGTTACATGACATCATTCCATGTGCAGAGTTTCCTCTGTGGATTTGATCTTTGCAGCTCTCAGATTATCTTTTTCTAATTGTCTCTCCCTTAGATAGATGTTCCAGTGATCTCCTTTCAATTCTGCCTTTGACAACAATCTTTGTCTGATATTTCATTGAATTTATCTACCTTTGACAGTAATGCCAAAGGAAATAAAATATACAGCTCTATAGTAGCTAAGTAACTCTCTGTTGTTCGGTGTAGACAATGTATCTCTGTATCTCCATATACCGATATGCAAATCTCTATTCTCACTCCTCAAATCTTTCACAACCTTAGATAGAATCCAAAGTGTGAGCTAAGATGCATCAACATGAATGATCTTCTGATAAGATTAGGCTGATGCAACCTCCAGATGACATTATTGACCAGTAGACAAGGGACGGACCCCAAGTCTAGTCCTAAAATATTCAAAAGTATCCTTCGGTAGAGGCTTGGTAAATATGTCAACAAGTTTCTCTTTTGATGTAACATATTCCAATTTAACTTGCTTCTCCTATACATGTTCTCGTAAGTAGTGATACTTAATAGAGATGTTCTTGGTCTTTGAGTGCATTACAAGATTCTTAGAAATGTTTATTGCAGTTGTGTTGTCACAATATATAATCACCGACTCTATGATTACCTCATTCATTCCTTCCAACACTTGCTTGATGTAGGCAATATTTGAACATTTTGTAGTAGCAGCAACATATTCTGCTTTGGTAGTAGACTGAGAAATACAAGGTTGTTTCTTACTTGTCCAAGTAACAAGTCTTTCACTAAAGAAAAATGATCCTCTGGTGGTACTCTTTATGTCATCTATATTTCCAGCCCAGTCTGCATTGGTGTAAACTCTTAGTTCAAACTTCCCTTCCTTAGGATACCATAATCCATAGTCCTTAGTTTTCTTCAAGTATCTTAAGATTCTTTTTATTGCAACCATGTGTGACTCTTTTAGATTGGCAGAAAATATGGCAACAATCCCCACTAAATGTGCAATGTCTGGCCTACTATGTACTATATACATCAATTTACCAATCATGGATCGGTACAATTTATGGTTCACCTTGGTGGATTCATCATCTTTAGTAAGTTTGCAGCCTGTGACCATCAGTGTTCCAACTGGCTTAGCATCTTCCATGCCAAATGTTCTCAGTACTTCCTTTATATACTTGGATTGTGTGGTGAATATCCTATCATTCTACTAAATAACATGCAGTCCTAGAAAGAACTTAATCTCTCCAAGCATAAACATTTCAAACTCTTTCCTCATCTCATCAACAAATGAATTACAGATATGATATTGTCCTCCAAAAATAATATCTAATGAAGGGTGCTCCCCTTAATACCACAAACACATAACAGAAACAGAGAAACAACAACAATATGCAAGAACAAAAAATTGGCTTCTTATTATCTCCACAAATGTGGAATTACAAACTTTTAGAATCACAATATGCAAAGCCACATGGGCATTCCCTTACAATATTTTGTAGGACAAAGCCTTGAATCAATACCCAGATCTACTACCCAGAACTGTCCCGAACTGCCCTGGACTGCCTAAGACAATACTACGGGCCTTCCTTATATAGGCAATTTCCACCGCCTGAGAAGGTTCCAGAAATTTAGCCCTAAGGGCCAACCAAACATAGAATTATTTTATTTTCAATTTTATTACATCAAAGTTAGCTCAAAATAACTTTTGAAACCCAAACAAAAATTTTGAAGGAAAATCATTTTTCGTCATTTCAGGTGACCCAACTTCTGGAGACCACAAGTCATCACCCGTTGACCCGTTTGACTATTATAACCCCATTTCGGAAAGGGCACGAGGAGCTCTACAACATTTGAATTAAGCAAGCTTCATTCAATTGAAAATTCGACCTCATCCGGGGCCTCTAAAGCCTTCAAAACTGAGTTCAAAGTTTCTGTACCTTGTTTCTAAAATTGAAAATTTTCAATATCTTCAAAACTAGACTTGATCTGGCTATGAAACTTTACTGGCAGGCTTATATGACCAAAATGAACCTCCAGGGAAGAAATCAAAACATTCTGAGATCTAATGACCAACTTACTAAAAATAGAAAGTTTCCATAAATAGAAGCTCTGCACAAGATAGCCCTTATTGAAAACAAAACCAGAAATATTTTTGGGTGATGCAAGATTTCTCTTACACCCAAGATGCTCCTGCATCAATATCATCCACAAATATTTCAACAATTAAAATATTGTCATCAGACTCACCTTTCATGTACAAATTGTTGTTCTCACTAGTTCTAGTAAAACCAATACTTAACAAATAAGTATGCAGCCTTTCATACCAGGTTCTAGGTGCTTGCTTTAGACCATATAAAGCTTTATGTAATCTACATACCATGTCTTTCTTGTTTGGATCAACAAACCCTTCTAGTTGTTCTATGTAGACCTCCTCTTCTAGTATCCCATTCAGAAATGCAAACTTAACATCCATTTGATAAACTTTGAACTTCTTATGTGTTGCATATGCAAGTAACATGCAGACTCCTTCAAGTCTAGCAACATGTGCAAAAGTCTCACCATAATCTATTCCTTCCTCTTGTGCATACCCTGTTAGGAATAGTCCCAAGAGATAATTGAGAGGGGGGGGGGGGGGGGTGGGGTGAATCAATTATCTACAAGATTCAATTCTTTATCCAATTAAGTATACTTAAACATAAAGCATAAACACAATGAAAGAACTCATGAACACAACACCAATATTTTGGTTACGGGGAAACCCAAATAAGTAAAAACCCCGGTGGGACTTGATACCCACTAATATTTTGTACTAGTATATAATGATCCTTGTTAGAAGATCCTTTACCATGTTAGGAGTTTTTTTACAATATATTAAGTATAGTAGACCTAGTCAAGGGTCAGACCCTATTAGGAGTCTTTTACAATTGTCCCTATTAGGGGAAAGGACACACTGTCTGAGAGCTCACTGCTCAAAGGGGCGAAGGCTACAACCTTTTGAATAACAGATACACACTATATCTGGATCTTGGTGAACTGCACTTTGACCTACTTTCTGGATCAGTTCCAATGAATAGCACAAGTACTTAACTTGGTCACATAGACCTTCTTCTGATGGCTCAACACTTCACACACTCTGCTCTGCTCTGCTTAATCAACCATGAACCACACTCAAGCAATCACAAATGACTGCCTATAAATATCTTTCCTCTAAATTATATAATTAATCAAGTTGGCCTATTAGAAACACCTTGAAATCATAATAGAGAAACCATAAAAAACTCCAACAAACATTCTGTCGGCTCTATTATGCACGCAACATATTCTGGGACCTGTCTTAATAAGATAATTGTAGACGCACGCTACACATTGTCAGCTCTACCAAAACAACTGAATCTTTCTCCTCAAGCTGAATTACTTCATGCGCTCTTAACCAAACATCAATAAGTCTTCTCTAAGCTTAAATCCAAGGGCGCACACCCTAAAGATAGGCACAACTTAAGAACCAATAAAATATATGTCGGCTCTTCTGAATAAACACATAAAACTACTACTGGCTAATAGCGACTGCATAACTTCACTTGCACTCATCATCAGACCATGCATCCATAACTAAAACATCACTAACATGTCTTCAATATATATCCAAGTGTACAAGGCTCTATGATATCTGTATGGACAACCACACACAAAACACTATCTATTACTCTGTTAGGAACACTGTTGACACAAGCTGCTATATAACTGTCTGTACTAACAGTTAACCTTTGCGCCCATGATATCATGTTGATATCATGTCCATGGAACATATACAAAAGGCTTACTATATAAGACTTTCACACGTGCTACTTTCCATATGTTGTCATTAATGACAAACATATAGTGAGTACTAGCCTGCTGGCAAATCTCCAACATACCCCTTGCATACAAGTCTAGCTTTGTTCCTTGTAACTTCTCCATTCTCATTCAGCGTATTCCTGAAAATCTATTTAGTACCGATAACATTCTTATCTTTAGGCCTAGATACTAAGGTCCATGTCTTGTTTTTCTCTATTTGTTCTATCTCTTCATTCATTTCATTTATCCATTCTTCATTCTCCAATGCAACTTTAACATTTTTCGGCTCAAATTCACAAACTAAGCATGTACCTTGTCTCAACTTACTTCTTGTCATCATGCTAGCTTTCTTGTCTCCTATGATTTGGTTCTCAAGATGATGTCTTCTGACAAATCTTTCCAGTACTTGATCTCTTCTTTGTTGTTCATCCTATTCAGGTTCATTAACTTTCTTAGTAGCCCCTTCCTGATTGTCGATTTCTCTTTCCTGTTCCTCTGTGTTATTTTCTTGATGACCGGTTGACATAGTCTGTGGCTTTGGTAGGTACTCTAGATGTTCAATGTAAGTGAATCTACCACAGTCTTCTGGTTCCCTAGTGCTTTCTTTACTATTCTTATCATCAAACTCATCAACCCTGACATTAGTACTTTCAATCATTTTATTAGTAACTTTATTTAGACACTTGTAAGATTTTCTTTTAGTGGAATATCCAAGAAATATCCCTTCATCCCCTTTAGATTCAAACTTTCCATTTCTTTCATCTTTTAGAATAAAACATTTGCTACCAAAAATTTTGAAGTAACTTATAGTCAGTTTGTGACCAAACCATAACTCATAGGGTGTTTTGTTAGTGTCCTTCTTCAATTGTACTCTATTCAGAACATATATAACTATGCTCACTACTTCTCTCCAGTATGTCTGAGCCACATTCTTCTGTATCATCAGTGTCCTTGTGCAATCAACAATTGACATATTCCTTCTTTCAGCAATCACATTTTGTTGTGGTGTTCTCGGTGCAGAAACTTGTCTTTTTATACCATGTTCATTACAATAGTTAGTAAATTCATCAGAAATAAATTCACCACCTCTGTCAGATCTTAAGCATTTTAGTTCCTTCCTAGTTTCTTTCTCTACTTTTTCTTTGTACCATTTAAACATCTTAAATGCTTCTAATTTCTCTTTTAAGAACATAAAAGTCATTAATCTAATGTAATCATCAACAAACAAAATGAAATATTTGTCTCCATAATAGCTCTGTGTTCTCATGGGACCACATAGGTCAGTGTGAACTAGCTCCAAAATTTTCTTTGTTGAATAATCTTTTCTCTTAAAACTAGATATTGTCATTTTACCTTTTTGACATCCATGACACATTACATGATCTGGCTTTGCTAGGCTAGGTAGACCTCTAACCTTTTTCTTTTTACTTATATTGATTATGTTATCAAAGTTCACATGACATAACCTTTTATGCCACAACCATGCATCCTCATTTTTTATCATTAGACAAGAAGACTCAGCATTGTCAAGATAAAACAAGCTACCTTTCGATTGTGCTCCCCTTCTAACAAGTTTTCCTCCATCAAATATCTTTACCTTTTTGCTCTCAAAAGCTACTCGGTGACCTGAGTTGTTAAGTTGTGCCACACTTAGCATATTGTAATTTAGTCCTTCTACCCAATAAGCATTATCACATCTTATTTTATCATTTATCAGTAAATATCCTTTTCCTCTAACCATACATGGTGTATCATTACCCATTTTTACAGATCCTCCATTTTATTGCTCAAGATGATCAATTTTTTCTTCATCACCAATCATGTGATGTGTACGGTCACTATCAATAATCCATACATCATTTTTACTTACTTTAGAAATCAGTGTTGTCCCTACATACCTTTCTTCTTCCTCAGAATCATCCTTCATTGCAACAAATACTACCCCCACATCTTCATCAGTGTTGGTCTCAGTATCATTCTCCTCAGCAATATAACACACCTTCTTGCCCTTGTCATTTTTATCTCGGTTATCCCTGTTGTAGTGTAGGTAACTTTTGTTGCTTCTTCTCCCATAGCTTCCTTCACCAAATCGATCTTTGTTTATATCATCTTCTTTCCTATTTGACCATCTAGCAGCAATATGACCAACTTCTTTGCAGTTAAAACATGCTAAAGGTAATTTACCCTTATATCTACCTTTACCTTTAGGTAATCTCTTGGCCATAAGAGCTTCAAGCTCATCATCAATATTACTGTCATTATCATCATTATTACTTCTACTACTAGACTTACCGATCTTCAGGGAAGTCATAAAAGAAGATTCAACAGATGGTACAACACTATTATCAAAGTTGTCCAGTTCAAAATTTGTTAGCTTACCGATCAGACTATCAAGAGTGAGAGTACTATTAGGTGCAAACCTCATTTCATGTATTGCAGATAGTCTGATTGCATAAACTGGCAATAAGGTTCTCAAGATTTTACTTACCACTGTTTCTTCAGTAATGACACCACTAGATCCTCTAATTGCATTAACTACCTCTTTTATTCAATTTGTATACTACTCAATGTTTTCTCCTTCTTTCATTTTCATATCATCAAATATTCCTCTTAAGCTTTCAGCTCTAGCTCTTCTGACATTTGCATCACCACTATAAACTTGAGTAATTTTATCCCACATTTCCTTTGAGGTAAGGCAATCCTTGACATCTTCAAATTCAGCATCAATAAGAGGAGCAACAATCTCCATCATAGTAATATTATGCTCATTTCTATCTTTTAACTAATCAAGAGTCAAAGGTCTTGTAGGCAGTGCTAAGTAGCCATTATCCAATAGAGTAAGGGAAGAATTCCCAATATCTAATATATGCAGTCTCATTCAGCTTTTCCATATTGTAAAGTTGTCCTTGTTCAGCTTTGGCACTTCCCTCTTATACATTTTGTGATCTTTATGCTGAAGTCCTTAAAACTTTGTTCCCAATAACCAATAAGCTCTGATACCAATTGCTAGAATAACTGAAAGGGGGTGAATCAGTTATCCATAGTCTCAAATACAAAATGTATCACTCAAAAACAAATTTAGCTAAATTCTATAGCTCAGTAAACAATAATACTAAATTGTCTGTGACTTTACCGACTACCAGTTAATTGCTCATACATATTACCAACCAAATTAGATATGCAACATGTAAAGTATGATATCAAAACAATCACCACATAAACACATAACACAAAAGATTTAATGTGGAAACCCTACAAAGGGAAAAACCACCTGGGACCAGTAACCCAAAATATTTTCACGCTTCTAGAGTGAGCTCGGTGAAGATCCAACCCTATTAAAGGTTACAAAACACACTGGAAGGTGTGACCTTGTTAGAGGATTTAACACTAACAGTTATCATCCAACCAACATTCACTATGGGGTTGACAGGATAACAATGTACATTCTATGAATGACATATAAGACTTTCAAGTCCACTCGGTTAAAAGATTTTATCTATTTACAATGGTTAAACTGAAAATAGTAGATGATCTGATTACAATACAACTTGACTTTGCAGATGTTCAAATCTATTTTAAGTCCATACAAATCCTCTGATCATTATGTCAATTCAGTTCTTCAACATTCAAGAACTTATTGTCCCTCGGTAAAAGCTCTCTAATGCTCGGTTAACTCTGTAGTTTGGTTCTTCTTCAACCAGTTTGATCAGGCATGCATGAAGCTATGTTCACATGATATCTCTGCAGTCTCCTTCCTCCGACATCCTTTTCACAATGAAATCAATGTCTCTTAAATAGACAAGTAAAGCATTTTCTTTCCATCCATTAGATTTTTTTGCTTAATCTCCTTCGTTGATTTTGTCGCTTAAACCTTCCTTGGTAGATGTGTCCATGACGTGTTTTACTTTCATCCTTTAGATCTTCTTTGAATTTTGTTAGTCATCGATCTTATAACAAACTTTATCTTCCACCTTGAAATCATACACTTTACAACTCATCAATTTCTATCAGCTAAACTAATCATTTAGTTCTTTTGTCCATACTCGGTTAACAAAGAAATGTGTCGGTGAATACAAGCTTGGTTGATACTATCACTCAGTATACACAACACTAGCTCGGTGTATATTGGAATCCTTCATTAACTGACCACACTGCTTTGCAACACTTTGCTTCCTACTTCATAAATAATTAATGCAACATAATCAAGTCAACAATATAAAGTCATAGACTCATCAATAAGTTACCCAAAGTAATCCTTATCCTCATCTATCATATCCATCTTCCTCAATGTAGATATCTTGGTTGATCATCTCTTCTCTCCTCTTTACAGATGTTTAGATATTTGCAACTATCCTGATAAGTACTGTCAAAACTAGTTGACATCAATGACAACATAAAAACCGATTCAATTATCTTACATAACCATTCAATGCTCAGTGATCTCTAATCACTTGTAGTTCATCAATTAGGTTCTCAATCAGTTGTAGTTCATCGGTGCTCTTATTTTCTGGCAGTTAGTTGTTTTTTTTCAGTGACTTGGTGAATGTAGTGTTCATGTATTCTCCTGATCTTGGTGGTTAATGGCCTAACATTCATGACCTGGCGAGCAGTTAAGTTTCCTCCAGTTGCTAAATCTCCAAATGAACCGGTCAAGGAAGGAAACATTCAGAGACTAGATGAGAATCATAGATGATAAGAGGGATCAATGGTTGATGTTGAATCTCTTGAACAAACTCAAGGTTAGTGGTGCATCCAGTGATTCAAAGATCAAGTTTTTCGCACATTATCCAAATATGACCCCGGTCAAGGCAAGTATTATGAGATTATGAGACTTGCTTTAGTTGTGTGATCTCCAAATGGGCCCGAGTTAAGTCAAAGTTAGCATCAGGTTTGATTCTGGCAATTAAGTCTTGTATTCAGCTAATTGGCGACAATGTGATCTCCTGTTCTCATGATTCTGGCGGTTAGTGCCTTAACATTCAACAATCTAGCAAGCGGTTTGTTTTCCTTTAGTCACTGATTCGCGTAATAAAATGGCTAAGGCACTAAACATCTGATGAATTGGTGAGGACCATCGATGTTGACCTTGATCAACGGCTGGCACTAGTTCTCGTAATGAAACCCAAGGTTAAGCAAATATCCAGCGAATGCGAGATTGCCTCAATCGCATGTTTTTTGAACAAAGCATGAGTTAAGTCAAACATTTAGTGACTTGGAGATGGATTCAGTCACCGAATCGCTATATCGAGCATGAGTTAAAGATTAAGGCTTGGAGTTTGATTATGAACCGTTGATGCAGATAGATTAGACGTTGGTTGCTTGTTTCCTGGATGAAACCACAGGTCAAGAAAAGATTATGTGATCACTTGAACGATTTTTTCTTGTGATCTCTAGACTGAGCTCGAGTTAAGATAAACTTTCAATGACTATGAGAAAGCCTTCAGTTGCGCAATCTCTGAATGACTTAGAGTTAAGGGAATCTTGCCGAGGTTAAGTGGGTCCATTGCTAGGTGTACTGAGGTGTTTATGTCCAATTGGTCGCCGAGGTAAATGGTGATGTGGCTGGATATTTTTTAAAGGTTAATTGTCTATTGTCAATTAACAAGAGCCGCTCGATGTACTGGGAAAGGATATGATCAACGACCACGTTTTAAATTTGATTAGTTAGTCATTGCTAGCAGAATTTGAATTGATTAAGGGGTTTTGTAGGGTTTGTTACAGTGAGTTAGAAATGACAAAGGTGAATCAGATTTGATTTTGTTGTAGGACGATTACAGGTAAAAAATAATGAACAAGATATTAGGTAGATGTCTAATCTGATTTTCTTTTATGAGGGTGCCATGCCGATTTAATGCAGAGGACTTTTGTTTTGACAACGACGGCTATGGTTTGATAATTTTTAGTTGTCTCTATGCCTTGATTCACGCAAGTTTTTCAAGTTGGTTTAGGCATTTAATTTTGTTGCCTGCAACAAGAAATCAGTAATTTGTAATTGCAGTTAGCCTGTTGATGATGAAGCTTAAATAATTGTACAATCAAATTTGATCTGATCCTCCCGAGTTTCCAAGCTTTCTTGTTTTTCTTTCATTTCTTGTTGAGCTTGATTGTTGTGGTGGTTGTAGACCTAATTTTGAGCTAAATGATCCCAAGCTTGTTGCAATCCTTTATAAGTATTTATGAGATCATTTAGTAGGGGTTCCTGATTCTCTGTAATTTTCTTAGAGTTGGTTCCACGAGTAGTTCCTTTTGTATATACTCCCTTCTTATTCTCATATAGGGTGTTCTTGTATCCTTTTTGGTTTTTCAGAGGATAATTTAATGTAACAAGTCTATCTTATGTATAAGATTTCAACATATTTATACTACTATCAGATTGTCTCCATTTGGTTCTTGATCTTATTGATTAGAGCATCAAGGGTGTTTTAGTCTTTCTATTGTATGTTTGCAAATGTCTGCAATAGAGTTATTTTCACAAAAATAACTAAGTTTAGGACTGGTTTTCAGATGTGTATGAGTTGGGATATCAAGGGTATCTCAATCTTGTCTTTTAGTCGATACTGATTAATGTATTGCTTATTTCTAGGCCTCTTCTAAGGGGAGGGTTAAATTCCTTTGAATAGGTGATTGCATATCTAAGTACACAGGTGGATTGCTTAGTAGAATATGATTAATGGTGTATGATTAATGTAAGGCATCATCATATTAGAATATGTTGTCTTCTTGTTTCATAGCTCTTTGTTGCAATGTTTATTTGACTCTACTGTCCATCGGATAAGGCACTGGTCTATGACAGATTTGGGGTATTTCAATGATCCATTCCACCCAAAAAACTTAAATGAAATCATTTTCCCTTTCATGTTTGATAGGAGGAGTTTCTAGTTTTAAGGCTTACTCTATGCAAGAGGGATATTGCACAAGATATGGTCAACATTCACTGAGGTACTCATTACCTAAATGAGTCTGAAAACTATTCCACAGGCATATATCGGTAGGCCTGTTGTTTGTCAAAAGAAGTCATGTGTGTGCAAATAAGGTATACATGCCTGAGTGATGTGGAGCTCAAAGTGAAAAAGGTCTTTGCACCTTGTGCTATTGGACTTTCCTTGTCCCTTTTCTGTTGATGGTGCCGAGTTTGTGTTCCAAGTTCTCAGTTGCACAATTTGGTCCTCAAGTTCCCACCTAGGAAAGGGGGTTGCAAGAAAAAACACCAACAGGGCACATCATTTGGGGCATATCAGATTCATCGAAATCCATATCAATCTTATCATGCCCAAAAGTTGAGCAAAACACAACTACAAATTTTTTTCTAAAATTCTACTAACCATCTATACTAAACAAACTTACGCAACTAGGAAGTGAAACCCAAACTGGCACAACTCTCTGTGTGCATGCAAAACGGTGCAGAGAGAAAACCAATGACTGGCAACATTGAAGTGTCTAGCAACACCACAAGGTCAACCCAAGAAGTATTGACCAAGTCAAACTTCATCAAACGGCTCTAAACAAAGCTACAAGGGTCCCCTAGGCTACTAGCTCCATTCAACACGCAAAGCAAGATAGTTGACTAAAAAGTCAACCAAAGTTGACCAAAAGTTAACCATGCACCGAAGTGCATGCATCCAAACTAAAAGGACACAAGATACATCCAGGAATACTTAGGCAAGCAAACCAAGGTGTTTGACTGAGAGTTGACCGAAAAGTCAACTGTGCCCAAACATGACCAACAAGGTTCAATAAAGACCAAGACAAGTTAGGGTAAGTATCTATGCACACAACCCGAGACAATGTCCAAGGTTTCACTAAGTTGACCAGATAGTCAACTCTGCATAAATTTGGTCAACAAGTCTAGAATGGTCATATAGACCCTAGGCGTGACCATAAGGTGATGATAAGAAGAATCGTTATCATCGAAAGGATAAGTAATAATCTTCATAAATAACACTTAAATAATTTTAAACTACTTAAATAAAACAAGTTAATCTGATGATGTTACATTTTAAATTATTAAATTTTAACCCCTTTCTAACATTATAGTTTATTCAGTATTTTATTAATAACAAGGACATATAAAAGGATATCCACCTAAGAAAGTGCACTTAATTTAAATCCATAGTCCTAATGCGAAGTAACTAATTTTAATAAGAAACATAATAATAATAACAATTTACTCTATGTAAGTCTTCCAAAATCTGTTATGTAACAACTAAAACCATTGTACGAATAAAAGAAATCTAATAATTCTTTTATAAAAACAAATTTAAACATCATTTATATAAAATTACATCTAAATCTTAAATATCTTTATTTAATATCCAATAAAACTTTTTAATCATAAAGAGCTGAATATATAATAAATCTAATTTAACTAATAAAAGGGTTAACAGCTTTCTTTATTTCAAAGTTTTTAAACATAATGTATACTATACAAACTAATCTAAACCCTAGCAGTTTATTCTCGTACCCCACTGCGAAAATTTCACAGAGAGCCAAGAATGGCGAAGGCGTGGCTCATGCGCAGGAGGCGATAGGAGAGAGGTGGTCACTGCTGCAGCGGCGAAGTGGAGTGGCGGTGGTGATGAGGGTCGCGTATGCGCGCGCGCACCGCTCATGGTGGCGGCGACAGAGGAAATGGCGGGGAGAGAAGTGTGAACAACGGCGGAGAAAGAGGAAGCGGAAAGGGGGAAATGGTGGCGGCGGCGAAGTGGAGGAAGGGGAGCGGACGGACTGACGAGGGCGCTATTCCGCCCGCCACTGCAACAGCAGTGGTGGGGCGGGAGGTAGCGCCGCCCAACCAGCGCCTCCACTGTCGCGGAAGGGTGAAAAGGGTGGGGTTAGGGTTTCGGCCCGCCCCCACACCAATCTTATTTTGATTTAGAACGCTTTGCGCTCAATCCCATAATCAGGATTTTTAAAAAAATCAACTTCATTAAATTATAATGATAATTTAAAAGCACCAGCGCTATATATATAAAGAATATAGTTAGCTTAATTTAGTTTTATTTAAAAGTAATTGCATAAATTTATAAATTATAAACTAAACTTTATATTATTACTTTATATACTGGTGAAATAATTGACTGTACCCCACAAACAGGGCTTTATATTATTACTTTATATACTGGTGAAATAATTGACTGTACCTCACAAACAGGGGTATAAAGGGTATATTTTAAAAAAACTAAAAATGCATTCACGGTCCATAAATGAAGCAAAGTGGATACATGAAATAAAATATTATTTTCGAGCATTCTAAATTTTTATAAATTTCTCAAAAAAAACTCTAAGTGCTAGCTTCAAATAAACTTTATTTTCCATACATGATTAAATTAAATTTTTAAAAAAAAATTTAAAATTCAAGATACATAATTTAATCACGAAACTAAATAGGATATTACTTTGAACTAGTCAAAGATACATTTAAAATAGTTTATTTATTTATTTTTTCTAAATTTCTTGAGAATTATAATTGTACTTTAACGACAAAATGGATAAGTAAATTTCATTTAACTATGCATCTTTTTTTTTTTGTGTTCTAAATTTCAAATAGCTCTCAAATTTAATTTAATAATGGTATGTTGATATTTAATCATCCAATGATCCTATTCAAATATGGTCAAAATCAATTATAGAGTCCATAATCCCTTAATTCCAATTAAACAATCTCTCGAATATAACAACCAAATCCAAATTTAATATACAAGGGAATCCTTGATTCCATTACAATCATAAAACTTTAAACTTATCTTTACAACATTCAAATAAAGTTTGTTGAATCCACAATTTGCCACGTCCTGCAACAACTGGGTACCTGATAATGTGAGGTTGACCACGAAGGCTCACCTCCCAACCTAGGCCTTTTTAAGGCCACCCCCGAGCTAGGGGATCCAAATACGAAACAGGGTACAAACAGACAACCATAGCAAGAAGGAAACACACAAGACACAAGGACAATAAAATGATATTTCCAACTGGGTTTTACAAGGGGAAAGCCTCCAAGAGACCTTCCTGAAAATGGGGTGGAGGTGGACTACCAGGTAGAGAAGCCATAACAAAATACAAATATCCCAAGCCACACATGGACTTTGGAAGACCATCTTCAACAGATTCGGTCTAACTCTCCTTATGCCCCCCAGGTGCCTGTAGGCCATGCTTGGCATCATGGGTATCGTGGAACCCCATGTTTTATCCCTCCACACATAGGAGACTCTGCACATCCTGGGTCTACATGCTACTACCCCCTTCAAGGCTACTCCACCCTCCCTAAGGTGAGTATTCCATGAAGAACCTCCCCAACCCAAATGCAATCACAAATTTAAAACAACATTTACAAGAACTTAAATTTTCAAACTAAAAACTTTTTAAAAAAGGCCATGGACTCCATTAATGGAGTTCCAAGCTCAAAATCAAGCATGAAGAGCAAAAAATACCACAAGATCCTACCTTGATCCAAGCAAAGGATGAAACTAACATTGCAACTCCTTCCAAGCTAAATCTTCCTAAGTTCCTTTAAAGCTGAAAAGGTCTCCAAATCTAGAGAGTGGGTGATCAACTAAACCTTACTCCAAGTTCCTCCTAAATAGGCAAACCTCCTAAAATCTAAGATCTAATTAGAAGAGGGGAAGAAACTTCCATTCTCTTCTTCCCACTTGCCTTCTTTCACCATAAATGGAGTTGAATGCAAGTTTGGGAAGAAGAGAGAGGTTAACCAAAACCTCACAACTCTTCAATTTCGACCAAAATGAAAACCTTGACTTTAGAGGGGTCATAAATGAATTTTAAAGCTCTTAATGGGTTGAAAATGACCCCTAACCCCTAAGGTATCAACCTGGGTAGCTAAAATTGACCCCAGTTAACCTATGGGAGCCCAAATGACCCTCCTAAACTAAGTTTATGCACAGATTTTTGGTCTTGGTTGACTTCTAGAAACTTCCCAACCCAAGGTTAATTGAATCTACCCTAAGGTAACACCCTAGTCAAGCCCTTGACCCAAACAATAATAAAATATTTAACCATGCCAACACATAAGCCACAATTTGCCAAATTTGGCACATTTAATAAAACAATGACATGGCTAATTCACATAGACATTAACTAAATAAATTACACTCATGCAAACCACATTTATGAATAAAAGACTATACAACGAGGTCCACATTTCTTTTACAAAGAGGACCTTGGAATGCAAAGTATAAAACATAAGTTCCAATATTGGATCCCCACATTTAGATCTGTGGTCAACTTATCCTGTACACTCATTGCACACATCAGTAGGTCCAATTAACATGATATAAACATAATATATCAACACTGCATGGTTAAAAACTATGTTTGTAAATCAATCAACTAAACATAACTTTGGTTTCCTAAACCAACTTTTCATCGCAATAGTTTTAAAACATCATATAACATCATATGTGACATAATCATATCTGTGATAGAATCAAAACATGTAGTATCTTGAGTGTACCCCGATTACATAATTAGGTACCGAATATATAGCATAGGATTCAACCGATCCTTAAATACATAAGTGTCTCAAATAGTCAAGTATGTCTGTGAAATAATTACTGAAAGCATGGAAAATAAAACAATATAAATATGACTGTCTGATAGGTCTCACAAATCTAGTATTCTCTCACAACTTGTAAACTGTATCAGCTCTTTGTAACCATCGGTTCATTAGTGTTATTTCCTTGATTCTTCGTAACTAAAGGGTTCAGATTTTAGCATCCTTTCGATTCCTTTGGGAAATCAGGTTTGGAGTCAGGACAATCACTTCTTCATAATCATAAGGTTCAGAATCAGGTGTTTTATCACTTTTTCATAATCACCAGTTCATTGTTGCTACTGTTAACATCGTCTCGATTCGTTGGTCAATCAGAACCCGAATCAACATCTTCAAATCTTTCAATCAATTTCTATCTCAGAATCAGTTAAACTTTCAGGATCAGTTTCTCCACAACATAGCTGAGTCCACATCTCATCAAAAATAAATTAATTTTTGAACCACTGCGCTTCGCACAGTAATTCAAAGAGGGGCAAAATGCAATACCCCAAAAATGGGCTTCAGTACTATTGACCTTCTGCATCGATAAATCGATCAAAATCGACATAAAAGTCCTAACCAAAGGCACATCAAGTCATCAAATCATCAAAACCCTAATCGATCTTATCTTAATTCTACATCGGGGAATATTCCTAAATATTCCTAATTTATCCTAATTACTTCTAATTAAATATTATTTGGCGACAAATGATGTTTTATTTATCCTAGGTGCAAATAATTGAATATGTTGAATATTTGTTTAATTAAACTTAATTCTGCCACTTAATTAATTTAATTAGATTTAATTGATATTTATTCATAACTAATATTATTTATTTGACAATAAATCAGAATTCCTAGAAATAATTGATTAAATGTTCATTTAATTGATTAAATCAAGTTGTCAAATTTAACGATATAGTTTTGGGATAAAGTTTGATTAAATAATTGATTAACCCATAAATCAATTATTTTTATTCAAAAATCAGTTAAGTTGAGAATAAATCACTTGGAATATTAAATAAATTTATGATTATCCATGCAAAATCAGAAAAAGAAGTTAACTCTAAATCAACAATTCAATTCAATTTGTTAAATTTTTAGACTCAACATGTGATTGTGAGTTTAAAAAGTGATCTGAACTCTTGATTTGAGTTAAAAAGCTGATTTCGGATGATTTGGTGAGTTAACCAAATCTGATTTCTTGATAACTCAACAATCAATTTGAGTTGATCAGGGAGAGATTTTTGGCTTTCCATGAGTTCTCAAAAACACACACACACTCTCTCTCTCTCTCTCTCTATATATATATATATATATAGGATAAAAACTCCAACCAACCACCTCTAGAAAATAATAGAAAAGAGAAGATGAGTGAATTTGCAAAAATTATAATTATGGATCTGGTTTTTTATAGATTTATGAATTTGCGATCATAAATTCGATAAGTGTTTCCATAAATGACAACATTTCATATGTGCATGTGCCTCGTTTATATAGAAATACAGGGTTTTTGAGAACTCATAGAAAGCCAAAACTCTCTCCCTGGTCAACTCAGATTGATTGTTGAGTTATCAGGAAATCAGATTTAGTTAAATCACCAAATCATGCAAAATCAATTTTTTAACTCAAATCAGGAGTTCAGATCACTTTTTCA